>CM038793.1:101556355-101651978 GCA_021764765.1 Vicia sativa
AAAAAACTCCAACAACAAAAATCAATGCTATGACAATTGATAAATATATCGAACATCTTACTCAACATCAACATAGAACCAAGTTCAAAAATATGCTTAGCCAAAATATAGCCAACATAAAAACATGGAACTAACATTCCGCTTTTAAGTTATAGAAAACCTTTTCAAAATTGATAGATCTTAGGTTTAGTAAATGCTTTTTAAACTCGATTTTAATCACAAATTTTTTAAAACCATATTTTTCCAAACCACAATTCACTCCCTTTTGTGTGAAGTATCAAGTCCAACAAGTGTCATCAAAGTCTAACTCCGCTTTAAGGACTAATCGCCCTGTGAGGAAGATGACTTTCGACATAAGATTCTTTTCAAAACTCGCACCATTTTTTGAAAATTATTTCTCCTTTTATATACATGAGTTTTTCTTAAAAATCAAAACTTTTCTATAAAAACCTATTCAATGGTTTTTTACCCTTACTCGCAAGTCAATAATGAAGAAGTGGAAAAACTTATTCTATCTATAGAACAAAGAATAAAAATAGATTTAGATTTAAATACAAAACATTATAATGTTTTGATGTTTTCATTTCAAAAACACAAGGAAATATATGATACATTTGAAAAGATACATGAAGTTTTCTCCAAGTATCTAGATAGAGATATGGACACATGAAGAGAAGTTTTTTTTCTTAAAATGTTTATATTTTTGTTACTAACATTTATCTAGATAATTAAGAATTGGAAAACTTTCCCAACTCTTAATATATAGATAGAAACCCTTCATGAATTTTAGGAAAATCAAGAAAGAAGGAAATCATAAAAATTGTTACAATCAAAAGAACAAAACTAGAAGATCACCACTCATATCATGTTCCATCATCAACATCAATCAAGGAATCCTCTTGTTCAAATAACAACAAATAAGATGGAGAAGTTTCTTCATGTGAACAAAGAAGAGGAAATTGCGCTTTAGAACTCTAAGGAAATATCATTTCAAGAACCCATAACAATGTATGTATGATCTAGAAATTTGGTCCCAAAATGAATGACGATGACATATGTCAACAATTATGATCAAAGCAAATTTGAGAATTTCTCAATTTATGATCCACGGTGATCAAGAAAGTAAAAAGTTTGTGAGAGACTTATTTATCTATTGGTTTATCAACTCTAGCATCAAATGATGTGTGGAGAATGATACACTTTTGAACTGCTTTCTAAAGGGGATTTTATCAATAAATTTTTCGATACATGTAAAATTATTTCAAGGTTGAAAGTAATCGTTTGTCAATTTGTTTATCAAGAATTTTTTGCATTTACTTTCATCCAAACCTTTTACATTCCATGCATTCGTATTTTTATATTTTCATTTTATCTTAAAGATTTCGCACAAAATCTTCACATTTTCAACAAAAAACCATATAAATTTCGTAAAAAATATATGCACATATGATCTAAGATCTTCTAGTCAATCCTGCAAGTAATCTTTTTTGAAAACTAACGCTTGTTTACAAAATTTTACGGTAAACACATACACAATTTTTTGGAAAGAACAAAGTCATACACATAAAGACATATTAGTGAGGAATTAAATAAATGATAATACTCATTATTATTTAATGTTGATCCATTATGATGTACCAACACGAATAAAAAGGAAATATGGAATGCATTTAGCTACGATGCACTAGGTTGGTATAGGTTTTTTAATAAATAAAACCATACACAAAAGACAACTCAAACCACAGAGTTGTGGGCATTTTCAAAGGTTGACCTCAATTGACCGAAGTTTACTTCAATTGAATTTTGTTCGTGCGGATTTTGCAGAGACATTGTAAATCAAACAACATTTTTAATTTTTTACAATTTTATCAAACACAAGTTTTGTACTAAAAGAAGTAATTGTCGAATATTTGATTCATGAACATCCATAAAGATCTATTGAGTATAAATTTTAATTTTCTCAGCGGATTTCTCTGTCTTTGTGCAATTTTCCTTCCATAATGTATTTAACAACCAATTTAATAAAATGAGCATGATAATATGTAACTTTATTGGAATTAAAACTGTGTTTAACTTTTAAATTTAATATAAAATGTAAGGATTAAATATGTCAATGGTCCTTATAAATGGTTAAATATTATAAATCTTCATCTTCTATAAATATGCTAGTGTCTTTACGGTAAATATACCATAATTCAATTTTAATCCCTAAAAATTCTTTAAACAATGGTCCTCCTAATATTTTTCAGACATAATGTTAGTCCTTTCATTTAACATACTTTAATGAAAGTTGACATGGCATGCCACATGAAGACCGATCGTCACTAAAAGCCACAAATTGTCACTAAAACTATCTTAGAATATGAAGATTCATGACAAAACCCATAAACTATCACTAGAACCCATAAATTGTCACTAAAATTATCTTAGAAGATGAAGTTTCATCACAAAACTCAAAAATTGTCACTAGAACCAATAAACAATCACTAAAATTATCTTAGAAAATGAACATTCGTGACAAAATCCGTAATCCTTCACTAAAACTCGTAAAGCGTGACTAAGATTATTTAAGAAGCTTAAGACTCATGACAAAACTAAGAATTTGTCACTAAAAGTATCTTAGAAGATTCCAAAACCCAGAATCAGTCACGAAATTCCATAAACCATCACTAAAGTATCTTAAAAGATGAAGATTCATGTCCAAAAACCTAGAATCCATCACTAAAGCCTAGAAATCATCAATAAAAGTATCTTAGAGATGAAGATTCATGTCCAAATCCATAATCCATCCCTAAAGCCCATAAACCATCACTAAAAGTATCTTAGAAGATTAATATTCATATCCAATATCAAGATTTTGTCACTAAAGTCCGAAACCAAGATTAAAAGTATCTTAGAAGATGAAAATTCAAATAAAAACACATAATTTGTACTAAAGCCCAAAAGCTTTCACTATAAGTATCTTAGCAGATAAATATTCATGTTCAAACCCCAAAATATATCATTAAAATTAAAAAATTGTCACTAAAGCCAAGAAACTGACACTAAAAATATCTTAGAAAATGAAGATTCATATCCAAAATCCATTACTAAAACTATATTTCTTTTATTAAAGATTCCAAGGTTTTTCTTTAATTGAAGATTCCCACTTTTGTTATAAATATTCAAACGAGAATTATCATGTTAGAATACTAATTTAAAATCATAGTTATAAATTAATTATTTTAAGAATTGTCGTTTTAAGATTGATGGTTAGGTTGAATGCTAATTATAATTATTAATTATACTTATCAAGTACAATCCAAGATGCATATAATGGGTTTTAAGCTCTTGTAAAATAGTATGGCAAATTGGAAAATTTGTTGTGACTTGAATGTCAATAGTAACTTGGACATGAAAATTAAAGTTTAGAAGACTATCATTTCATGACTAACGCACTCTCCTTAGAAGAAATAAATAAGATTAAAAAAAATTTAAATGTTATTGACAATCATTTGTTGTTCGTAGATAAAATTATTTTTTGTAATCAAACCTTTTTTACATGATATGCCACTTCAGGTTTCTTTAAGTGAAATTAACGAGAGGGACTATGACTATGGACGACAAACTTTAGAAAAACAATTGTTTGAAGAAATTTTTTAAAGATTAAGATTAAATATTATTTTATTTAGAAATATTAAAAACATATAATCCCTAAAATTAATTATAGTAATTTTTCTATATATTTACCCCCTCAAAAAATTATTACAGTAATTTTTGTTTTTGTTTTTTATTATATGCCACTTTGTCATTTTTCTACATATTAATTAATGTTACATAATTCTTATGGAAAAATATATAAATTATTTTAGAAAGATATCATTGATTTATAAATTAATAAATTAAATAAATATATTTAAAGATATTACAAAATAATAAAGATAAGCCCACATATTAAAAAATTATTTGGAGTAATGTTTTTTTGGGACATGTATATTTAACTTTTTAAAACTTTAATTATAAATTTATTATATTTAAGTTTTTTTAATTATAGTATTTTAACATATGTCCTAAGGGCACATTAATATAATTTATTTTATAATTATAATTTTTAATTGATATATTATTTAAAAATGTATAAAAATTTGTAATAAAATGTTCTAATAATAATTATAATATTAAAATTGAGTTTTATAATTAAGAACGAGAGAATTTATTTTTTTAGGGATTAGCTTTTAAAGTACAATCATTAAGCCGATTTTGTCCCAAAAAGTTTGCGTTAGAATCATTTATACAATTTTGATGTGATTTTGTAACTGATAGTTCCAAAAAGCCTTCAGATATGGGTAGGCAATGCTGTCTTATTTAATAGTGATCCGTAAATATAATCATGAGTTTTTTGCTTAAAACAATACGCATACTTTTATCAATAGACTTTTTTTTAATCCGTTAAAAATCATATCCATATAAATTTGATGTTATTTAAAATTGTGTAAAATATATAATTGGCTAAACAATATAATTTAATAAATTTAATCGTACTGCATTTTTACAAAATTAAAATTAAATAAATTTTATATGAAATGAACTACAATTTAGTTAAACAAACTTAACTTAAAAATGGTTTGGACGTTTTAAACATTTTCATCAAAACCAATTACTATTTAACAAGTTTTTAGTCAAATTATTTTTACAAGTCAAGTTAAAGTTTTATGCTTCACATTTTAAAATATTTTTAAATAATGTGTTACTTACTTCCTCCATCCTAAATTATATAATATTTTATATAATTAAAAATATAATTATTATTTTAGAAAATTAAATGATAACTTTACAAAAAGCACCTTTATAGTTTATTTGGAAAATCAATTTAAATGATAAAAGAAAGAGAAAGAAATAATTGAAAGTATATTAGAAAAAGTGACTTATAATTTATGATAAATATTTTTGACAAATTGATTTATTACTCTATCCGCTTAAAATGATTTTGTTTAAAGTTTTTACACACATATTATACTTTTACAAAAATAAATTTATTTATATTAAAATAATGTCCAAAATAAAAGATATATTTAGTAAAATAGTACTCATTATTATATTAAAAAGTGAAAATGACTATCATTTAAAACAAATTTTATTTAATAAAATAAAATAATTTTAAAACAGAGGGAGTATTATATCTACTATATTATGTCAAAAATTATGAAGTCCTTTTAGTTGAATTGATAAAAGAAGTGGCCAGAGTTCAAATGCTCATATGGGTTCTCTTTCATCTTTAAGAAAACGAAAAAAAAAAAGCATTAAAATAGCGTCTTTAAATAATGAGTAATTATTTGAGAATAATATTCATTTTATTATTCATCAATATGATGAAAAATAAAATATTATAATAACAAAATATTTTTTAAAATAATATAAAACATTTTTCTTTTGTTTTTTAAATTTATTAATTAAGGACTACCGATATAAAATTGTGTATTTTATCCAACATTAAAATTTTATTAATCAATATCTTACATTTAGTAATTAAATTTATTTTATTATTAAAAATTATTTGTAATATTTAAATGTTTATTAATCAACTTCATTATTTTATTAATTAATTTTTTATATTTGATTAATAAATATTATTTTATAATTAAAAAATATTTTTAATATTTAAATGCTTATTAACCAAATTCATTATTTTATTAATTAATTTTTTATATTTTATTAATCAATATTATTTTATTACAAAAAATTATTTAAATATCTGAACGTTTATTAATCATCATTTTATTAATAAATTTTATTTGATTGTCCACGAACATGTATAATTGTTTATGATCATTGTGTTTTCCGTCCATTTAGTCCGTCCATTTAACCTACTTTAATGGAAGTGGCGTTGTATATAAGACTGGTTGTCACTAAAAGTCACAAACTATCACTAAAACTATCTTAGAATATGAAGATTCATGACAAAACCCATAAACTGTCACTAGAACCTATAAATTGTCACTAAAACTATCTTAGAAGATGAAGTTTCATGACAAATCCCAGAAATTGTCACTAGAACCTAGAAGCAATCACTAAAATTATCTTAGAAAATGAAGATTTGGGACAAAACCCGAATCCTTCACTAAAACCCAAAACCGCTACTAAAACTATTTAAGAAGATTAAGATTCATGACAAAACCAAGAATTTGTCACTAAAAGTATCTTAGAAGATTCAAAACCCATAATCACACAAAATCTTATAAACCATCACTAAAAGCATCTTAGAAGATGAAGATTCATGTCCAAATCGTGGAATCCATCACTAAAGCCTAGAAATCATTACTAAAATTATCTTAGAAGATGACAATTCATGTCGAAACCCATAATACATCCCTAAAGCCCATAAACTATCACTAAAAGTATCTTAGAAGATGAAAATTCATATAAAAACACATAATTTGCACTAAAGTCCAAAAATTTTCACTAAAAGTATCTTAACAGATGAATATTCATGTTCAAACTCCAAAATATGTCACTAAAGCTAAGAAATTGTCACGAAAACTAAGAAACTGACTTCTAAAAGTATTTAGAAAATGATAATTCATATTCAAAATCCAAAATCCACATTAAAACTATCTTTCTTTAATTAAATATTTCTATTATAAAGAGGTCTTCTTTAATTAAAGATTTCCACTTTTGTTACGATCATTCATGTTAGAATACTAATTTAGAATCATAATTATAAATTAATCATTTTAAGAATTGTCATTTTAAGATTCATAGTTACGTTGAATGATAATTATAATTGTTAGTTATACTTATCAATTAAGGTGCATATATGGGTTTTAAGCTCTTGTAAAGTAATATGTCAAATTGAAAAGTTTGTTGTGACTTGAATGTCAATGGTAATCTGAACATGAAAATTTAAGTTCAAAAGACTATCATTTGATGACTAATGCACTCTCCTTAGAAGAAATAAATAAGATCAAGACAAATCTAACGTTATTGACAATTATTTGTTGTTTGTAGGTAAAATTATTTTTCTTTCATCAAAACGTTCTCATGAATTTTTTGTTATAGTGTAATTGTCTTTGCTATAGCCTAGAAAATTTTATCAATCCCTAAAATTGTCGTTGGAAAAAGTTATTGAGACGAAAAATTAGAGAGTTGTTCTCTCTTCCGAATAAATCGCTTGATTGAACTAGGTAAATAAATCTTCATCTTTTTCCTACTTTATTCTATTATGTTATTTGTGTATTTAATCATTATTGATAAAGACAATTTATTTTAGTTGCTACTATTGTTTACCTCACAAATTAATATTAAATTATTTTCGTAATTAACAAAAATTACAATATTTAAATATATATATATATATATATATATATATATATATATATATATATATATATATATATATATATATATATTTATTATAATTTTAAAAGAATCACCAATTTTGAGATCCAAATATTTTGAACCCTAAACCATGGGTCTGATTACCCTGACCTAAGACTAACACTGACAGCATGACAATTGATTTTCATGTACTTTGTACACTCATAAATTATAAGATTATGATCTAAATAGATAAATAGATTAACACTTTCACGTTAAACACCTACTTTTGTAGATGAAATATTAGGCATATATATATATATATATATATATATATATATATATATATATATATATATATATATATATATATATATATATATATATATATATATATATATATATATATATATATATATATATATATATATATATATATATATAGTCACATATGTACCTTATCTAAGCTTGAATCTATATTTTCATAAAATTATTATGGTGTGGGGTCTAATATTTACAATACATTTGAATGTATTTACACTCTATTTTAGACATAAAGGGTGTACAATGCATGATATTTACACCTAAGATATCCATAATTTTGGCAAGCATCCCTCTTCTTCAAGTATAAGTTCTATCAAGCATTACACATCCAATCTCCTCTTGACCCCGTCTCATTTTTCCCGTTACATGTATAAAACTTTAGTTTCCTTTTTCCATCAATTCTCAATGCAGACAAAAGAGATAACATAACTCGTGTGGGAAAACTAGTAATATTGTAGCACTCACTTCTAATTAATAGTATGTTTGGTGTTTAATATGTGTATGTTTATTGTAATATTTTATTTTTGTTGTGGTTGCGAGTAGTGAGAATTTGATTGAGTTAATAGGATGATTAAAATTAATAGAAATAATTATATTTAATAGTTATTTCTTTTATAATAACATAGAGTGTGAAGAATAATTAGAGATAATTAATTTAATAGTTATTTTTAATCATTAAAATAAAATAAAAAATAGTGGTGTTTGGTAAAATATTGGATTATTAGATTAAATAATAAAATAAAATAGAAAATAAAGACAAAAAGGGTAATGTGAGAATTAAATGAGTAAGTGAGAGTGAAATAGGAGAACCAAAATAAAGGATTAGACTGTGTTAAAAGAGAAAATTGAGAGAGAATTGGTTTCGATACGTAAAATTAAAAGGAATTGAGAAAAGGCAAAGGAGGCAACCTAGACTTTGAGGTAGAAGAAGGTCACTAGTGATGTAGAGCTTGATTTGTTGGAAAATAAGGTAAGGGGAAAGAAAAGACTTTTAATGTGGGTGTATTGCATGATGGGTAGAGAAGAGAGGTCATTGCTCTAATTTGGGTTACATGATTTTGTTCCATGAATTGTTGTTGGTATTGCTATGATTTGGTTGTGATTAAATATGTGTAAGTTATTCTTAAATTAATTATGTTATGACATGATTATGAGTTTTCATCATTGTTGAGTTTTAGGGCTTTGTGATAATGAATGTGACCGATTGTTTTGACGTGTGTTGTAGATAGTGTTTAATTGGCGAAATTAGATGTTGGTTAATAGGTTTAGTGAAATAAGTAGGTAATTGACCTATAATAATAGATTTAAAAATAAGTGATTTGGGCATGTTAGGAAATGTTTGGGATGAGTCTAAATTGAAAGAATTAGTTTAGGAGTGAAATTTCCGTAAGGAAATCAAGGAAAATGCAGAGAGTATGATAGATTTGTTTTGTGCATATCTTGAGCTTTGTAAGTCCAAATAATATGAAGTTCAAAGCGTTAGAAAGATAAAGCGATAATCTTCTGCCTAAGTGGAGAAATCAGTATTGAGTGCTACAACAATAGCGGTTCTCCGGTTTTTACACCATAAAAGTTGGTGATTTCGGTCATGCGTTGGTCAACTTGTTTCAAGTGTAACTAGAGTCTCGTGAGTCCGCTTGTAAACCCGAATTATTAAATTTAATATTTTTGTATATTTTTCCAAATAATTGGTAATATTGTAGAATGTCAATTTAAGTCATTATACGATTATAGGGTGATTAATTGAAATAAGTGGTAGGAATAATATTAATAATACTAATAATATTAGAATTGTAGAAATTACTATTAAGTGATAAGTTATTATGTTGGTTGTAGCAAAGTGGGGTATAGCCTAGTAAGCCCAATAAGAGTAACAATAATAGTCTTGTTATTTTAAGAGAAGTAGAATAGAAAAATAGAGTTGGTGGTTTATGAGTAGAAGAAAGGGTTTGGGAAAACAAGAGAGAGTAGAAGTTGTAAGCTTGAGGCTAGGTCAAAATCTCCATCTCTGAGAAAATCAACCTTCGACTCACAATGTAAGGGTGTGGTTCTTACTTTCTAATTGGGAACATGATGAATGATAGGTAGTTGGGGTTTATAAATCTTGCTTGCTTTGTGTCTTGTTGTTGTTGGATGAATTTCAAATTGATGTTTGATAATCCATGGAACCGTTGAATGAGTTGGTAAATGTTGTCTTTATTTGATTCCCATGTTGCTAGTACCTTAGGCTAATTCGTTTTGGTTTGTGGGTGTGTTGGATGCCAAAGGTTTGGGGAAATGACACGAGGAAGATGCTGGAAGCGCTGAAAAAACCCAATCTGTCATGTTCAGTTCGCGGCGCCAACGGGTTGACGCGACGCAAACTGAGTCCTTGCTAAATCGCGACGCGAAGGTGGGCTCGCGGCGCGTACTTCGTAGTTTTGAACACATTTTCTGATTTTTGAATTCTGCTCAACTTAAGCACTTAAACTAGGGAACTTTGAGTAGGCTTTTATGAGTAAAATAATGCTAGTAATTAATAAGGAATGATACCAGAATTGATTAGAAATAGTTCTGAATTAGTATGTTGGTAGTTGTAAGCAGTGTGGCCGATTAATCGAAATATGGAGGAATTGAGGGAATGGCTCGTATACACTAGTAAGCTATCGTAGCGTGTTTGATTTGCTGAAATTATGTTGAATGTAATGAATTGCAAGTATAAATTTGTCCAAAATATAGATAAATTTTGTTGGAGGCTTAAAAGCCAATGTTGAAAGTTGTTTGTTGTTTTAAGTTGTTTATTGTTCTAACTCGTCTCGTTGTGTATGTTGTTGTTGTTGTACACCATACATGATAGTCGACACATTGCATTTCATTAAGTTGAGCTATGCTCATCCATGTTGGCCCTGGATTGGCAAAATGTTGAAAGTTGAAGGCTTATGCCTTGTTGATGCCTCGTAAACTAAAATATTTATAAGTGGGAGTTTTACTCGATGGTACCACATGCATCCGCATTTGTCCAAGTTGCATACTATAGCGCATAATGATGTTGTTGTGTGGTTAAATTGTGTTTGTTGTTGATTGGTTGTGAGATGGCAAAATAGTAATTTTATATAATTCTAACTATATATTATTTATCATGATCTCAATTATATAGTTTGATATCTCACCCTTTCATTTGTTTCTGTTGCCTTTATATTGGTAACGTGCATGTAACAAGGAGGAGGAGTTGTTACCGCTTTTAGTTCAAGTCCGTGTCATTGCTCGATACGTAACACCGGAGGAAAATGAAAACTTGTCTTATTTTATTGTTTTAAATTTTGAATTTTATGTCGTTGATCGAGGAGTTTATTGTGATGATGTTGTTTTATGATTCAAAAGATGTTATATCTTATGTGGAAAACTATTATGAATCCGCTTATGATTCAAAAGATGCTATATCTTATGTGAAAACTATTATGAATCCTGGTGATTAATGAAGTCGCTTATGTTTTGAAGACTATATTTATGTGTTGTGTTTGTTTCGCATCCTTAAAGTGTTATGTATTCGCTTTTTAGTAAGAATGACAAGTTTATGTGTTTAAGTTGAAAAGTGTGACATCCCGATTATGTTGGAAAATTTTAAACTATGATTTTATTGATTAATTACTTGGGGTAGAATCGGTGTTACATAAGTGGTATCGAGCAGGTCGGTCCGTCCGATCAAGTTGTTGAGACTTTTAAAAATCGTGTATTGTTATTTAGTTCTAATTTTGTTTGTGTTGTAGTGATAAGTTGAGATGGTGGAAGAAACGATGTTGCAATTGTTGCCGCCTCGCAAGCAATGGCTCGTGCTATGCGTAATCATCCGAATGTTGACGAATGCTGGTCTCATAGTTTGGCGACTTTCCAAAGAGAGAATCCGGTGTTCGCTTATGTTTTCTCATTCTTTCGAATGATTGGCGAAGATGATCTGAATGACTATCATCTGATATAGATTTTATCACTATATCATCTATGTAAATCTACATGAAAGATTCGATGAAGTCATGGAAAATAGAGTTCATTTCTCTTTGATAGGTTGCCCCAAATTTTTTTATCCCAAAGGACATAACTACCCATTGATAGGTGCCGAAGGCTCCAGGGCATCTAAACGCTTTTTGGGCACATCTTCTTCAGTAATGAATATTTGGTTATATCTAGAGTATCCATCTAACATACTCAAATATTCGAAACCTGCAACTGAGTCAATTAGCATTTCTGCTACAGGTATAGGGTACTCATCTTTAGGGTTTGCAGCATTTAAATCCCTAAAATATATACAAACTCTTAAAGAAACATTTTTCTTAATAATAGAAACTATATTAGCTATCCATTCGACATACCTTGTGGTCCTTATAAACCTGCAGCGAAGGAGTCTTTCAATTTCTTCTTTGATTTTTGAGAGGATTGCTGGCGCGAACCTTCGAGGAATCTGCTTGATGGGATTTTTTCCATCCTTGATTGGAAGCCTGTGTTCGACCAAATCTCTCTTCAAACTAGGCATCTCATCATAATCCTAGGCAAAGTAATCTTTGTTTTGCTTTAATACTTTGATCACCTTGCTTCTCAATTGTAATGAGTTTAATACTTATATATATATATATATATATCCTATATCTACTTCTTCGAGGGATCCGCGCTAGCATCTTCGCTTGATATTTCTAGATCTTCTCGAATCCCAAAGGCTCTTCATGATAAATAGCATCCACCTCGGTCTTGCGCCCAAAGTCTCGCCCATCAAAGGTTTGAAGTGCTCCCTGTGACATGTGTGTGTGTTTGTTTTCTCGTGGCTTCGATGGCCATGTTTTTTACTTTGGCTTCTAAAGTCGTCTTCATATTATTTTCGCCAAGTAGGCCAAAATCCTTTCGAAGAAAGAATACTCACCATAATCGAGGTCTTCGCTATCCCACTGCTGGTACTACGTGGGCTCCTTCAACTTCTTCTTCATCTCCCATAATCTCCTCGTCCCATTGAAAACCATTTGGGTGACAGGTTAGAAAGTATAGAGCGTTCTTATTTGGTTTGAACGCTTCTTCGGCTGGATTACATGGCTCTATGTTGGCCATATTTCGATCAAAGTTTCTTCTGTCCATGTGATTCACTTATGCCATATAATAACTCTAATTTGCTTCAATATTTTCCACGATTCCTTCTTCTCTCCAAATTCCAACTCTTTGATGCATGGACGAACTAACAACTCATATTCCATGGATCCACTCACGTCCTAATAGTAGATTGTAATTTTCCTTGGAGGAAATCACCATAAACATCGTTGGCCTTGTTATGGAGCCAATTATCAAATGAACTTGTACCACCCCCAAAGTTTATCCAATTTTCCCCTTATAGTTTGACAACACCATATTATGAGGTTTGATGTCTGTGTCAAACATTCTGATCTTTCGCAGCATAAATTGAGGCATCAGATTCACTGTTGCACCATTATCTACTAGGACTTTATTAATTCCTACTTGTTCCACTTTGGCTCTTATAAATAAAGGTTTCAAATGATTCTTCATTCCTTGGTCAGGTCTTTCGAAGAAAGCGTTTTGTTCTTCGACAACACCGTTGTTCATGAAATAATAGCACACAGGTATGTGCTTTTCCATCTCTTCCTCTTCATTTTCCTCGTGTTCCTCTATATCTCGCTTGGTTATATTCATAAGGAAGTACAAACACTATATTGCATTTACATTAAAATGATTCCTCTGCTTTGAATCATCCGTCAAGATCTCTTCATCATTTGCAAGCATTGTTTGAAATTTGTCTCGAGTCGCCTCTTCTTTGAGAGAATGTTTTCGTCATCGTGGTTTTCCCCCAATCTGGATGGTTGATGATGGACGATTAGTGCTGAATTCTCCTACTTTCTTCAATCTTGATTCTCTTTCCAATTTCTTTATTCGTTGGTGCCTTTGCCACTGGGATCTAAACATTAGATTTTTTCCTTTGTAATTCTCCAGCCTGACTTCTTCTCTTTTCTCCACATTGAATTGTTTTCTGTATGCCATAGTGTAATACGGTGGGAAAACTGACTTTGGAATTTGTTTTTCTTTTTATCGCAAATGTCGCGGATAGCAAGAGTCGCCACCGAATTTTCTTTTATCCAATTAAGGGAAGGTGAAAAGAATAGAAAAAGACCTTCGTTAGATTCTGAGTAAGGGAGAAGGTTATGAAAAGGGAAGGTATTAACACCCCTTTCCATCCGTAGTTATCTACGGGCTCTTAGTTGCTTTTAGCTCATCTTTAAAAAAATGCTTTCTGTGTGTGTGTTTGAAAAATGTTTTGAAAAGGCATTTTGTAACACCCCAACTAAATACCCCGAATATATTAATTAAATTAATATCTAAATCATCTTTAATCGTAGTTAACACGGCAAATGCGGATGTCACAATTAATAGATATAATAAAACTTCATTCAAACAAGAGCTATGCTACAATCGAGGATCAACATTTTCAATAATTCACGATTAAGACCATGTCTTACACATCGGAAAATATCATCACCAAAATGTAATAATTCAATCATTGTATTCCCAACAAAATTTTAATTAAACAATAAACCAATGTCTAATTTCTCATCTAACGCTCCCCTGTTACAATCTAATCGAGCATGACATCGACACGCGGACTAAACGATAAGCTCTAGAGCCATCCTCACCGACTCTTCACCGCTAACCTTAATCGAAATGGTAAAGTAAGGGTGAGACTTCTCATAATTAAAGCATATTATAAGTCTTTCAATCAATAATATATCACAAACATATTATTTCACCCACTTAACATAAATTCGATTCACACACACAACCACCTTCATCATGCATAATCATAATAATCAAAGAAGAGTAACACCGAAGACATCCTAACATGTTACCACTTCATACAAATACAATGCGACTCAATGCATGCGGTACCGACACGTGACCAAGTCACCCAACACCGATCCATCATCAACCGATATAGCTCCATCGATTCGTCCATAACCACCCGGACACGAATCCAATTTAACCACCCATCCTCACTGTATCGATTATCGGCAATCCAAGTCAAATTCGCACAATGGGAATTAACTTCACCAAACAATGCAAATGCACGCACATCACTAGCATGCAACATCAATCGCCTATGTATACATTCATTTAACATAATCGAATCACAACAATCAACATGATATATCAACCAATCATGCATACATCTAACATCAAGATAAACATGCAAACCAATCAACATGATATATCAATCAATCATGCATACATCTAACATCAGATAAACATGCTATTACATCTACACATTACCAAGATTTTCCTCACCAAAAGTCCTCTACTACACATGCATCATTATGTGTCGCTTAATAATCATTTAATTCAAAATTCAACCCCTTCCAAAATAATTTCAGGTTTTCTAAAATATTTTCATTTTATAAGATAGAGCATAAAACTTAGGAAATAACGTCCAAAACGGCGCTCAAAACGGACTTACGGTTTGAAAGTTATGAATTTTTGAAGTTTTGAAAATTTTAAAATATTTCATGGAACCTTCCTCCTCGAGTAACCGGTTCCCACATTTCAAAAACAATACCGAAAATGTATGGGGAACCCTTTCCTGTAGGAACCGTTCCTTAAAATAAAATTTCATTCTTCCGAAAATTAACGTGGAACCCTTCCTCCCACACAGAACCGGTCCCCGAGTTCAAAATGTTATTTTCATCGTTTTAAAGTCGGAACCCGGTTCTCCCACTGGGGAACCGGTTCCCACGACCATCAGACCCAAAAATTCAGTTTTGACAGCATTATCTCCCAAAACCATTTTCCTTTTTATTCTAAAACGTGTCCAATGTTCCGACACCATAAAATCACTTATTCATCATCAATAACACACAACATGTGTTTTATTCATCTAATGATCCTATATCATACAAATCAATGGATTTACACATTCTCGACACAACTCGACACCATTAGGGATACACCCATGGAAACCTAGGAATTCCTAAACTGGATTTCCTAACATGCTATGATCTATATTATCAAAGTCAAACCCATAATAAGCAATAATCAATCGAAATCACCTTACTGTGGGTTCTTCGACTTGCATAATTTCTAGGTTTTCTTCCTTCTTCTCCTCTTCTCACTTCACGTATCTTGTTTTCTCCAAAATGACTCTATTTTCCTTCTTTCCTTATTTTATTCCTTTTAACATAAATAAAATAAGTATTATTTCTCATTCTCCAATTAATTCCATCATTAATCTTAATAATCCAATATATTAAATAAATTATGTCCTCAATTAATTTAATAATTAAAAATCATAATTATTTAATTACCGAATTATTTTGGGTGTCACACATTTCGCTTTGACTTCGTAATGATTCACCGGAATGTATACGAAGTGTTTGGAAATGTTTTGTTTTGAAAAGTGTTTGAACTTTGACAAAAGTGTGAGGTGTGAAAAGTATTTTGATAGAGCAAGCAACTAAAAGTCTTATTACCTACTCGTAATGGTCGTTGTGTTATTTTATCGCCTTTGAATAGTGCTATCCATACCATTAGTTGGTAGGTAACCCTATTCGTTGGATGTAATGGGACATTCAAGGGACATCGGATGGTCATAGAAGGCAACTTGTAGGAGTATCCTAGCACATTCAAGGGACGATCATCACTTTCGTAGGCAACAATCGAGGGACGAGATCATGTTTTCGAGGCCACGCCGAGGACCCATGATCTTTTATTCAAGGACTATGATGATATGTTTGTAGGCAACGATGCTAGGATACCTCTACGCTCGAGGGACTTGACCATTTGTTTGAAAGGCAACGAGAGAATAGTCCTAAAGGGTGCATGTGTGAAGAGAGTGTGTTAAATTCATATATATTATCTTGGAATTAGAAGTGATCTACGCTCGCTTTTAGTCTTGCCATACACGCCTAATTACTAGCAGCTTATAAGGTGCGAAAGTAAAGTGAAAGTAAATATCCCACGCTATTACATGGCTGGGGCGCTTACATAATATAGGACTGGGAAAGTAAAGGCGAAAATGTAAATCTACGCTATTACATGATAAAAACTTTATGACCTATACATCCTTTCTAGAATTTTAAATGCTAAATAAGAAATAGATAATCAGAATAGTAAAAAAATGTTAGCAAAATGTTTTGGAAATTAGTAGAAAAAAGGTTTTTAGGTTAGTAATCCTAATTATGATAGAGTATTTTTTTGGGAATTTTCTGGGTTGGTTTTAATGAGAAAAAGTAATTAAAAGTCAATTTAATGGTTAATTAACAATTAATTAAAATATGCATGCAAAAATATTAATTTTTATGCCAAAAATTAAATAAACATTTTTCTGACTTAAATGCAAAAGAAAATATTTTTGGTGATTTTTTAATGCATGAGAAAATTATTTGAAGAGAAAATAAATTAAATAGAAAAAATATGAAAAGAAATAAGAAAAAGAGTTAGTTTGCAAAAGTGGTAAAAAATAATTGACATTGCCAGGGATCGAACCCAAGCCATGCCTCTCACATGCGCGCGCTGCTACCACTGGGCCAACCTGCACTTGGTGTTAGTTAAATGAAACAAAAAGAATATAAACGAAATTGATTTAAAACCAAACGCCAAGATCTTCATCTTCCTCATTTGAATTTTTGAAAGCTGCTTTACCTACTTGATTCAGAGCTAAAGCCTATAGCGACTTTTGTCACACTAAACCCCCGCAAATTTTCAAAATCAAGCACAAGCAATATAAATTCATTGTGAGTTCATGGTTTGATTGCAATCAAGCTCCTGATCACGAATATGCCTATAGTTTCGGCCAATTTTACTCGGATCGATTGATCCCAATTTGAAGCTTTAAAACCCTAGTAATGGCATATCACGATCATGGTGTCTAAACTCAAATCGATCTACACAGAAACATTCCAAACATCAAAACGAACAAGAATATGCAATCAAAATGTATTTATAATGCACAAATCATAAAAATCGATTTTGAGAAAAAATATGCAAACCGTGAATGCAATTTCGTGATTCTTGATGTTTTTATGATTTGTAAGGGTCTGGAACGGATCAATGAACCTCCAGGAACGTGTTTGAGTGCTTAGAGTTGTCTGAATTGAAACAAAACCAAGGCTACAAATTGCTTGCAATGCACGGTTTTTTTGAGCTTTGTTAGGGTTCTTAGAGGCAGAATTTTCGTCTTTGTGTCATGTGAATGCATTGTGTACTTATAGTGGATGGATTTAGGTCAAGAATCATGAGGAAATAATGTACCAATCAATGAGAAAATATTTGAATTGGTATAAAACAAAATATTGCCATTTTTATCAAATTTCAATCATTTCATTTGCCAATTAATGCAAATTTCAAATTTTCCACTTGTGTGGCTTGCTTGGACCTCAATGAGAGAGAAAATCCAATTTGCATTTAATTTTGATTTTCTACCTTTATTTTAATTTAATTGGTTTTAAATGATTAAAATCCAAAATAAATAGAAAATAAAAGATAAAATTCGTGGCCTTGGGCTGGAGGTTCCAATTCATGAGGAACAAGTCTGACCAAGAAAAGTTAGCCCATTTGCAAACTTTTGGCTTTTGTCAAGTATTTCTCAGGCACCTCTTCAAAATGCCCAACTTGTGCAAGGTGTATCTTGCTCAATTTTTAACATTTTGGGTGTTATTGGACTTTTAGAAAGCTCTAGATGTCCTCTAAACAACCTATTTGGTTTCATATCAATTGAAGTTTCCATGCTCAATAACACTTATGTACAAAAAGTTGACTTTTGTTGACTTTGAAAAGGACCCTAATGTTTTGATCCATATCTTCCAAATGAAGCATTTTCCACCAAGCTTGTGAGACATAAAGTTGTACAAAATTGAATTCTCTTCAAAATGAGAGGTGGTGGAAATTTTTTTGATAAAGTATGTGAAAGTTATGCCGGGTCAAAGTTCTGTTGACTTTTGTCTCAGAAAGCCCAATTTAGAAACTTTGACTTTTGATCAAATCTTGAGTTTTCTTGATGAATCATGATCAACCCTTGATCAAATGATGAATGTTACTTCAAAATATGGATGTTGACAAAAAATTATGAAGTTTGACTGTATGTTGACCACAGTTGACTTTTTGTCCAATACAATTGATTTTCAACCATCTGAGCAATTGTCTGAGGAAACTTGACTTGTAAGGCTTGAAACTTGATATGGAGATTCTTTGAAGCATATGGTGAGGCATGATGATCACTGGAATTGTTAGAGGCTCACCGGATTTGAGGATAACCAAACCCTAGTTTGGGTTGATTGCTTAGAGAGGGTTTGTCCGGTCAACCCTGTGAAACTTGAGTATGGATATAAGAAATGTCTTGAGAAATAAGAGGACAAATTTTGGGTATGCCTGCTCAATCTTCTTGTACTAGAAGGGTTAGATTGACATGCTTGCCTTCGTGACCGGAGGTAGAAGATGATTGAACACCGAGTACACCCAAAATTTGCACTCTTGTTGATTGATGATGCATGGAATGGGCTTACGATTCCATTTGGAGAAGCCGAGACTTCACCGGGAATGAGTCGACGTTAGACTCAAGAACATCGTCTCGAATAGGAGAATCATTGAGATGGGCTTAAGATGCCATCCGGAGAGATCGATGCTGGGAACGAGCCGCACGCTAGGCTCGTAGATGTTCCTCAAGGTGAAGGGAGCACCGAGATGGGCTTAAGATGCCATCCAAAGAGAGTCGACGTTAGACTTCGCTCCGCCTTTGAATGAAGTTATTGGTTTGTACCGGTTTTTAACCAAATATACAACATTCTCGAAGTGGAGAGATGTCGACAACTAGTCGGAGATGGGCCTAAGATGCCATCCAGGCAACCAAGTCGCACGCGACTTTGTAGTCATTGATAATAAGAGAGTCGAATAAACCTTCGCCCGCTACTGGGGATAATATTTGGCGAATCGTGGATAGTTTTCCGCCTTGCTTCGGTATTAATCTAGCTCCATATCTAAGACAACTTGGGTGGTCGTCGATAGGGTTTCCGCCTTGCTTCGTATTAATCCCGGACCTTCCATTTGGAGAAGATTCGTATGGTCTTTCGGATAGGGTTTCCGCCTTGTCGGTATTAATCCCGCACCTTCCATTTGGAAAAGATTCATATGGTCTTTGGATAGGGTTTCGCCTTGCTTCGGTATTAATCTCGACCGTTGTCACGGCCGCTCGATAGGTTTCCGCCTTGTTTCGAGTACTAATCTTTGACCGCCCAGAAGTGATTTTTACCGGGAAAACAAAAGAAACTTTGACAGATATATTTATGATGCATGCGAACATACGACAATGTATATGAATGATATATGCACATGTTATGACTTTTATGAATAATGTATGAATGCGATGTGTGGTATTTCAAAACATATCCATCTTGAAGAATATGCTAATGCCACCGAGATTTTAACTTCGCTTGGGGATGAAATCGTTGAAAACCCCGATTTGGAGGAGAAGGAAATGTCTTCGATTCCTCGATGCACTATCTCGACCATGTGTCAAGCCTAGATGTTAATGTCATGGGAATAATAAAAGTTGAGATACTCCCGGGATCTAGTGTGTAGACTTTGTTCAGTATCCGATTGTTGCCGGAGACGGAGCTCAAGATTCCTTTGGGTGATGAATCAAGTTCACGAAACCTCCAATGGGGCATAACGAGACGACGTTTCTCTCGATGCTCTATCCGACCAAGTTTCGAGTCTAGATATGGCGCCGGGAATGATAATTGTTGAGAGATATTCTCACTGGGATAAATACTCCGGAGATGAATCGTTATTGCTCTGAAACTTATGTAACTGTGTTGTTGATGGGATCACCGCTAGGGACTAACGTGATGAAGCTAGAGTGTTGGAACACCGTGGAAGGAAATTTGTACTGGAGAGAAGGTTTGTAGAGAGCGATGGCTCTACGGGATTGTACTTGTGAAAGTAACCTGGGGATGCATTGGTGACTTTAGTTGTCATCTCAATTCCTTAGTACTGTAGTAGTTACTTTTGTATGTTCGCTCGCTTTGTAAACAGATATTTATTGTCAAATGCATATAATCATTCAAAGCAATCATTGGACTTTATGCAAAAACAATAGCTAACATTGTAAAAGAAAAACTTGTACTAATTAGGAAAGGTGTACGATGCTTTTGTATACAACGAAAGTAAAAGGCTATGCGGAAATAATCTCGTGGAGTTTCAACTATGCTAGTGCTCATATTTCGCTATCTCATCTTCTTGTTGTCGAGAAAGTGAGTGAATTGATTTTCGCCATTTGAATCTTGAATGGGTAGTAGTAGTAGTTTGTAGGTAGGTGATTCGACGAGACATAGTCTACGCTAAATCCCTAACTTTGCCTAGACCGCCTGTAACACGGTGAACCGACTTTGTAGGTTTTGTATCGCAAATGTGCGGATAGCAAGAGTCGCCACCGACTTTTCTTTTATCCAATTAAGGAAGGTAAAAAGTATGTAAAAGACCTTCGTTAGATTCTCGAGTAAGGGAGAAGGTTATGAAAAGGGAAGGTATTAGCACCCTTTTCATCCGTAGTTATCTACGGCTCTTAGTTGCTCTTAGATCACTTTAAACCGCTCGTGTGTTTGAAAAAATGTTTTGAAAAGGCATTTCGCTTTGACTTTGTAATGATTCATGTAGGAATGTATACAAAGTGTTTGGAAATGTTTCGCTTTTGAAAAGAGTTTGAACTTTGACAAAAGTGTGAAGTGTGAAAAGTATTTTGATAGAGCAAGCAACTAAAAGTCTTATTACCTACCCGTAATGGTCGCTGTGTTATTTTACGCCTTTAGAATAGCACTATCCATACCATTAATTGGTAGGCAACCCTATTCGCTGGATGTAAGCGGACATTCGAAGGGACATCGATGGTCATAGAAAGCAACTTGTAGGAAGTATCCTAGCACATTCGAACGGACTATCATCATTTTCATAGGCAACAATCGAGGGTCAAGATCATGTATTCGGAGGCTACATCGTGAGTCTATGATCTTTGTATCGGGAACTATGATGATTTGTTTTGAAGGCGACGTGCTAGAATACCTCTACGCTGAGGACTTGACCATTTGAACTCGAAGGTAACGAGAGAATTACCCTAGGGGCATGTGAAAAGAGTGTGTTAATTCGATATTTTATCTTGAGATTATGAGTGAGCTATGTTGATTTTAATCTTGCCATACACGCCTAATTACTAGCAATTATAGGGCGGAAATTAAATCATGAAAGTAAATGCGGAAAGATAAATCCTACGCTATTACATGGCTTTGGGGCGTATACATAATTGAAAAGTGGAAAATAAAAGTCCTAATTTAAAATATTACATCCCATAGGCAATTACAAAATATGAAAAGAAAGCGATAAAAGAAATCGTCCAAACGGAATGACCGTGAAAAGATGAGAAATCGGGAAATACGAGAAAATCGAATAAGAGGAAAATGTTAGTAAAAATAATAATTTTTGAATGAGAAAAATATTTCATGCTGGAAATAACATTAATATGCTAAAATAATTTTTTGGAGTTAATTTAATAATTAAAAACTAATTAAAGATGATTTAAATGATAAATTAGCAATTAAATTAAATATGCATGCAAAAATAATATTTTTAATTTTATAAATTAAATAAACATTTTTTGAAAATAATGCAAAATAAAAACATTTTTTGGTGTTTTTTAATGCATGATAAAAATTATTAAGAAAATAGAAAAATATGGAAAAAATAGAAAAATATGAGAGTTTGTGAAAAAGAAAGGAAAACCGGTCTTGGCATGGTTCGAACTGGGGACCCTTGAGAGCATCTTCAAACAGTCAGCGCCTTAACCACTGGGACAAGTGACATCTGGTGTTTGAAACAACAAAATCAATTGAATATAAAGGATGACGCGTCGTGGTTATGTTTGAAACACAGTCAGCCACGCGTGGACCCCTTTGACTTATGAATAGAAGAATCAGAGAAGCCCATCGCGCCACGCAATCTCCACTCCGGTCTTTGCCGAGCTAGGGCTCCCGCCATCTTCCCAGCTATGATTTTCAAACCGCAAAATAAGAGTCAAAGCAAAAGAAAGACATAGTCCACCTATTTCGACCCTTCTGAATTCAATGGTGGCATTGAGTTTGATCGAATCGGCCCTGCACAGCCGATTCAAGACGACGCTTGAGAAACCCTAAACATGGAAACCGGTGATTCTCACGCAAGCTTGCTAGCGATTGCCCAGATCGATCATATGGAGTCTCATGAACATGATAAAAGCATTAGAATCAATTGAAACATGCGATATTAAAAGTGCAAAATCAAGAAATATTTGAATATGTATGAATGTATATGGCACGATTCAGTTGCTTTGATCATTGGCAATGATGTATACTTACTCAATCTTACCTCCCGAACACAATGGAATGTTTTGAGAGCTTGAAAGTGGTCGAAATCAAAATTAATTTTGACAATTCTTGAAAATTTTTGGCAAAGTGTGGGTTGTAAGGGCTAGGTTTCGTGTCCTTTGTGTGTGTAATGTGGGTATTTATAGAGTGTTTTGGGATGGCAAAGAGAGTGAAAAAGATTTGGTTTTGAATGTGCATTGAATATTTTTCAAATAAAATCAAATTTTGAAGAAAATTTGATTTTCTTCATTGTGAAGGCTAGCACAATTTGGCATGTTCTATGGGCTATCTTGGGCCTCAAGTTTGATATAAATTCACCCTTTTGAAAAATATCTTATTTTCATATTTTATATAATTTAATTTTGAATTAAATGGTTTTAAATTCAAAAATCAATCAATAAAATAGAAAATTGTCATGGCCAAGCATCAATGGGTCACAAATAATACCATGAACAAGTTTGGATCATAAAATTATAGGCCCATTTGGAAAAATTTGCATTTTGACCAATATCTCTTTTTGTCCAATTGTTCAAAAATGCCCAACTTGTGAATAGTGTATCTTGCTCAATTTTCCACATTTTTGAGTGTTCTTGGACTTTTTGGAAATCTCTAAGAGTCCTCTAACCAACCTCTTTAATTTCATCTCAATTGGAGTTTCCATGCTCAATATATCTTCAAAACAAAATGTTGACTTTGAAAAGGACCTGTAATGTTTTGATCCATACCTTCCAAATGAAGCATTTTTTGAACATTCTTGTGAGACATGAAGTTGTAGAGAATTGAATTTCCTTCAAAACAAGAGGTGGTGGAAAAATTTCTGAGAAAGTATGAAGAAGTTATGCCTAGTCAAAGTTTGGTTGACTTTTCACTGAGAAACCCTAATTTAGAAAGTTTGACTTTTGAGCAAATCTTGAGTTTTCTTGATGAATCATGATCAACCCTTGATCAAATGATGAATGTAACTTCAAAATGAGGATGTTGACCAAAAATCATGAAGTTTGACTGTATGTTGACCACAATTGACTTTTTGTCCAATACAATTGATTTTCAACCATCTGAGCAATTGTCTGAGGAAACTTGACTTGTGAGGCTTGAAACTTGACATGGAGAATCTTTGAAGCATATGAGGAGGCATGATGACCATTGGAGATGTTGGAAGTCCATCTTGATCTGAGAATCACCAAACCCTAGTTTGGGTTGATTGTCTAGGAGAGGGTTTGTCCGATCAACCCTCGAGGAATCCTTGAGTATGGATGTATGGGATGTCTTGAGAAGATGGAGGGCAAATTTGGGGTATGACCCTGCTCAATCTTCTTATACCGGGGTTAGATTGGCATGCTCGCCTTTCGTGACCGGAGGTGAAGATGATTGAACACCGAGTACACCCGAAAATTTGCACTCATACCGGTCGCGGAATGGGCTTACAGATGCCATTTGGAGAAGTTGGAGACTTCACTGGGGAATGAGTCGTATGCTAGACTTGAGATTGTTGTATGGATAGGAGAACTGACGGGGATGGGCTTAAGATGCCATCAGGAGGGATTGATGCTGGGGAGTGAGCCGTACGCTAGGCTCTGTAGACGTTTCTGGAAGTGAAAGGAGCAGGGAGATGGGCTTAAGATGCCATCCGAGGGGAGTCGTACGCCAGACTTCGTGCTCATCTTTGAATGAAGTTATTGGTTTGTATTGGTTTTTTAACCAAATATGCAGCATTCTGAAGGTGGAGAAATGTTGACAAGTAGTTGGAGACGGGCTTAAGATGCCATCCAAGGCAACTGAGTCGTACGCTAGACTTTGTAGTTGCTGTTGATAATAAGAGAGGGTCAGAATACATCTTCGTGTTGATTACTGTAAGGGGGTAGTAGCTGGTAACATGTGGATATCTTCCCCGTGCATCGGTATTGGTCCACCGTCGCTATCGGAGGATAACTTGTGATCGTCGGATAGGTTTCCGTCTGCTTCGTATTATCTCGGATCCGTTGTCGAGGACAACGAGGGCGGTCGTCGGATAGTTTTCCGTGGATTCGGTCTTAACTCGACCGCTTACGAAGTGATTTTTCACCTGCTTTGGAAAACAAGAGAAACTTTGATAGAATATTTGTTAGTCTTATGCAAAGTATGATGCATGATGATGTATGAATGACATATGCATATATGAGAAATGTATGAATGATAGATGTTAGGTATTTCAAAACATATCCATCTTGAAGAAGATGCCGATGTTTTGATCGAGGATTTCGACTGCTTGGGGACGGAACGGATGGAGACCCCGAGAAGAAAGGAAACTTTGATTCCCGGATGCACTATCCGACCAAGTCTTGGGCTTAGATATTGTTGTGGATGGTAGAGATCGAGAAACACGTTGTTGAGATCTCATTCATAGACCCGCCGGGAGGGTCTAGGAGGTACTCTATCGGGATCTTGTGTAAATCCCACTGAGAGTATTTGATAGTTGCTTGAGACCGTTAGAAGGATCCGAGCCTCTGACATCTCCGGCCGAGGAATAAAGATGTAGGTTTCTCCGATGCACTATCCGACCAAGTTTCAAGTCCGATACCGCCGGAGAAAAGGGGAATTGTTTGAGAGATATTTTGTGGGGATAAACACCTCGGCCGGGATGAAGTGTTATTGCTCAAGACGGTGTAATCCGCTAAGTTGAGTGGAATCACCGCCGGGTCGATGCGCATCACGTGAGGGAGATTTGTATGCAGTGACACCTCCGTGGGGATCATGTTCGTGGGGAAATGTATTTGAAATTTCGACAGCAGATACGTGATGTCACGAGAATGTTATGACACTATCTCGACACTGCTAACAATTCACACAATAAATGTAAACAAGAAGAAAGAACACAATAAGTTGTTTACCCGCCTCAAAGGTCTAACTACACCTACATCCGGGGCTACCAAGCCGTGGAGGAAATTCACTATTAGTAGAATTAATTCGTGAATAAACCAACCAGCTTTATCTCCTTCACTTAAAACCTACCCAATGCAACTTCAACCTAAGTCCTACTTAGATCCTGAGTACCTACTACTCCCCTCAATCACAAAGCAGTGATATCAACCTATTGAATAATTGAATTGTGAAGACACACTTCAATAAACTATCTTGATCTTGCTTCAAAGCTTTCAATCAAGAGACAAACACTCATGCTTCAAAGCTTTGAGTGATAAACTACCCTTACAACAAGTCCTAGTCCAAGGCACTTATCAATTGATAGTTACTTGGCTCACAAGAGATACTAGAATTACAAATACCAACTTAACTTTCCTAACAAGACACAAATAACAACCCGCTATCTCTTTAATAAATTTTGGAAGCGAAAGCAATAGTAAGTGGTTGAATTCCTTTATAGAAGCAGTCCCAAACTTCTTTGGGCTTCCATAAAGATAGCTAGGGTTCACTTAATTTAATCCTAAAACATGGTCTTTTCAACAACCAATTTAGGTTTAATTAAGATTAACCTAGCAGCCACGTGAGCATGCTTTCTAATAATGTAAAAACAATATTTAGTAGCTCAACAAACTTCCGAAAAGTCTCAGAAAAAGATTTTGCGTAATGTATCAACACATCGAATGTCATAACATCTCGTTATGACATCGATCGTCAGTAATTTCCAAAGACAATTTTAGCTTCCTGCTCGAGCTGTCCTTAATCATCCTTAGTAGGATTTATCTTCAATCTCTGAATGTCATGACATTTATCAAGACATTGCTATATCCTAGTTTTACCAAAATTAATGCCAACCTAAAACACTAACAAACTCCCCCTTTGGCACATTTTTGGCTAAAACTACTTTAACACATTAGAGTACCTATGCAGCAGAAGACAACTAGTTCTAAGCTTAAAGAAACTAGAACCTAGAGATGAGATAAATTCTACCCATACAGAAATCCCACAATTCCCACAATTGCCCACATACAAAATTTAAACAAGCCATACAATTCCCCAAAATTCTCAGCCATTGTCACACACAGTTGCCCACAATGATTCTTCTCCCCCTTTTTAGCCACAAAGGGCCAAAGGAAACAATACAAGTACCCCAAGCATTCAAGCAAATAATTAAAGAAGGTACCAACAATTAGTAGGAGTACAATGCTGTCAACAGTAAGTTATAATCATCCAAACAAAATTGGGAAAATACAAGAATAAAAAACAAGAACAAAACAGTAATGTGGAACAATTGATGAACAATCAATGGGCACATGAGCAACAACTCAAGTGCTTTCTCCGTAAGAAGCATTGTGGAAGGACACATCTTCGTAGCCTCTTCACCAAAGAATCGCTGGTCAAGATCATCATCTTCATCCATATGAGCAGAATTATCACCATCAAGCCTTTCTTCCTCGCCTCTCGTGTTTTCCTCCTTTCAAGTGTAGAGATCCTTCAATGGTCTGCTCCTTGCTTCAAGTTCCCTCATGTGTCTCTTTAGCACAAAGAATGACATCTCGCTTTCCGAGTATTTGCCTTGACATTTGATGTCTCACCGATGTCATGACAATGTCGTGAACATGCTTCCCTTGAAATAGTTTGTAGTGGCAGGAGCTCTTTACACCGATCTCTATTTCCCGTATTGATCAGTTATAATACCACACAAGAGGGAGGGAAATGCTATTGGTCCTTTTATAGCATAACTGTCAGCATGTTTTAGGATCTGATAAAAAATGTAGCTTCCATAATCAAACTTTGCTTTTGTTCCAACAACAAAAATGAACCTTCCCAGACCAATGGAGATGGTTGACTTGTGGTTTGTGGGAACCTAGTTGGCTGCACCTATCTTGTGCAAAATAACAAATTTGACACTCAATTTGCTAGCAGTAAGCTTTCCCTTCAAAGGCCAATGTTTTACTTGCTTGGCAGTAATCGTTTGACACACTTGATTATCAGTTTCTTCAAGCTCAGGTTGAGCATCATCTGATCTCCCCAAATACTTGTTGATTACACTTGGGGAAAACTTCACTTTTCTTCCCCTAACAAACACAGTCTTAAAGTCTGCTGATCTTTCATCAGCACATCCACTTGACAGGTTAACAATGAACTCCTTCACCAAACCTTCATAATAATTTGAGAACTTCACCACAGTTCTCATCAATCCAGCTTCTTTGATCAAATCAATCACATCCTTGCATTCAAGAGCATCTTTATTCAGTTCCCTTTCAAGTGCAATTCTCTTCAAACTCACATATTTCCACCTGTTAGCATTCTCAGGGTGGTGGAAGGAAATGTTGTCAATTGCCACTTCAGGGACTATGGGCATTTTCCCAAGAGACAACCTCTTTCTTGAATGAATGTCAGAGACATTTTCTGTAACATCAAAATCAGAATCATCCTGTTCTGAGAGCTCAGGTGCTTTCCTCTTCTTCACAATTGAGGTGCTCTTTGCCTTAGAGGTACCAATTGCATTTTCATCTTACTCTTCCCTTGGAAGTTTTAGCCTCTTTACCGCATTTTTCAGCCTTGTTCACAACTCTAGGAGACCTATGAGCAGCTTTTAGTAACCTTCTCCGAATGTGACTTGAATAGCATTTTGTTTTCCTTTCCTATTCATTACCTCCTAGCAATGCGGGATTAACCTTTGCTATGAGGTCATTATCGTAAAACTCTTCATCTAGATTGATGATGTGAGAATCAATATTCGATTAGTGTTCTTCTCGTGAGAATCTTCAAGAATGCTATCGAGATGTTACCAAGAGACAAGCAGAGATTTATCGAGGTACAATGATCCGGGAATTTCAAGAATCTCATCGAAATCTCATTCACATTAGCGCAGGGATTCAATTACATTATCATCTTTACATCCTTCGTGAACCGGAGCGTATGATTTACATCATCTTGACAGAGAGTCAACATCATCACCATATGTCTTGACATTCTCATTGACATCTCGGATCAACCGCTAAGCTAGGCTAGCAGACTTATGATTCGTAGGACCGAGATCCTGTGCATGCATTTATTCTCATTTAGGATATCACCACTATCCTAGCTATGGCCTCATGCACCGACCAGACCCTTCTCTGCTTACTAGTTCCGGGGAACAGAGGATGATGGTATCAAGTCTTACCGTAAGGAGATACTTGTGCCCTTCTTGCATTTCTTGTGCGTAACTTCTTGACCTTTCGGTCAAGGCCATTGCACGCATGTGTCACCCTCGTGAGCCACTTGCATGGCTTCAGCGTTTGCCCTAACTTCAGCCATGGATGGAGATGAAGATCCTGATTCTTGAGATGATGAGGATGATGAAGACATTTTTCGCTAATGGTTTTTGAGAGAATGAAAGTGAAAGTGGTAGAGAGTTTCAGAGTTTCTTTTGGGAGAAGAAAGAGTGATACTACTTTCAAAAGAAGAGACTATTATATGAGGATGTCCCTTCCTATTCTTGGACCCTTTAAAATAGAGAAGAAAATACCCAAATAACCCACTTACAAATAATTGAAATAAAAAATCCCTTTCATCCCTTGTTGTAGGCACATTTAATTGCTACAACTCCTCATATTGACAAATACCCAATTTGCCCCTTAGAATCTTAAACTGACTAGCTTCAAAAACTTTAGTAAAGATGTCACAGGACAATGTCATGACATCCTGCATGTCATTGTGCTTAGTCAGCATCTGCTTTATCCAAATCATCTTAAAGCGCTCACCGCTATGTATTCACTTTCAACATTATGTAAAGCCAAACATTTTTGCCTCTTGCTGATCCAGGACATAAGATTTTTTCTCAAGAAGAAACATCCATCACAAGGGCTTTTACACAGGCTTTAATCAACACTTTCTCCCTTTGTTTTCTTGGACAACTTCAAATGTGGAGGGGTAAGAGTCCTAGTGGGTGCCATTATTCACCCAAGCTTGACACAATTCCTTGCATACTTGCTCTGTGAAAGAAGTGTTGAGCCTTCCATCAATGTGTCTGGCATTCCTCCAGATACTATGTTATTAACATAGATGGAAGCCACCATGATCTTTTCTCCTCTGACAAAGAGGGTTCCATCCAAGACTTCTCTCCTGTATCCTTTGATAGTAAGATACTTGGTTATCCTTTCATGCCAGATCCTAGTACTTTGCTTTAGTACTTTAGGAGTGGTCAGATGTCTAGACATTGAGTGTGACATTCTGATTTCCTGTCCAACCTTATACTTACCACAGATTCTCCCTTTGTCCATGAAAGGTCTTGGTATCCTTCTGACTCCCTCTATGGAACTGATTCTTTTCATTCCTCTGAGGTGTGGATGACCAGATTCTTGCTGCCACAACTTTACTTCCTCTTCATCTTTGTCTCAGAGAACACACAGAGGCGAGTGGTGTTCTCGATCTCCACATGTAGCGCTTGTCCTTGATCCGACCTCTCATAATCACTACTTGTTCATCATTGATTACAAGACATTCAAATTTTAGTGAAGTTGATCGTGAATCCCATATCACATAGCTGACTTATGCTAATGAGATTTGCATTCGCACCTTTACCAAAGACTCCATTTAGATTTGGAGCCCTGCACAGCTTGAGTTTCCAACACCTTTGATTTCTCCTTTAGCTCCATCTCCAAAGGTAACAAAGTCGGTAGAATGAGGCTTAACATCATTGAGAAGATTCCTGCTCCATGTGTTTGGAACACCCATCGTCAAAGTACCAATCTTTCTTGGCGTACACTCTAAGAGAAGTGTTAGCTACCAAAGCAATGCCTTCTTCTTCCACCGCTGAGTGTATGATACCGTTGGTTTTAGGCTTCCCATAAGGACCTTGATTGGGATATCCATGTAGCTCAAAAAGATTTTATGTGACCAAACCTTCCACAATAATGACATTCCATCTTTGAAACTTTTGTTAATGTTTCTATGATTTTGATGTTGAACCCAATGTGGTGACATCTGCTTTGACATTGGTTTATTAGGTCTGTTCTTCCTTTTGTTATTAACAAACTTCTTAGCCTTCACATATCCCGAGGCGCACTCTATTTCCTGCTTTGTGGTGTGACATCTTCTTTGCCATGGACTTGCTGTGTTTGTTCCTCTCTGGTTATTGGCAAATCTCTTTGCGCCACATACCCGAGCCGACATTATTTCTGCTTTATGCTAGACAACTGCTTTGACATTGGTTTCATGTCTCTTCTTCTTAGTGTCACCAATGTGTTTCTTTTCACCACATATCCTAGACCATGCTTATTTCCGCACTTTGTCCAAGTCAAGAATTTCTTCCAACTTATCAAGCATCAGATGTCAACATTTTGATGATTTAGACATCCGATCAAGTTTGAGTTCAACATTATAATATCACTATTGAGGTGATTTATAGTGGTCAGGTTTTCCTTTTCTCACCTCCACTTCACATTCTCGCCCAACTTCTCAATCGCCTTTTTCTGCTCCTCATTTTGTCGACATACTTCACCATTTTTATACACGCCTCGTAGGTTTCAAAGAAGCTCTTCAAATGTCACTTCCTCCTCACTAGAATCCATATCGAATTGTACACCCAGAGAGAAAGTGACAAGTTTGGCACCTTCTTCCCGATTCACTTCGAATCACCATCGCACAAGTGATGCCCATTCCTTTCTTTTGTTTCTTTAGAAAGGTGGGACATTCATTTAATATGTCCAAATCCTTCACATCCATGACATTGGATTCCACCCTTGACTTTCTTTCTCCTCCGACTTGGATCTTCCACGGAGTCATAAGATTCATCGATGTCGATGAAATGTCCTTGACATTTGACCTTGACTTTGATCAATCCTCTTGATGAGCTTGTTGAACTGCCTTCCAAGCATAGCTATAGCTTCGATATCTCTTCATCTTCCACCTTGCATCCTTCCTCAAGATTAGATACAAGTGCTATGCTCTTGTTCTTTTGTCAACAGCCACCGATTCCCATCTCAAAAGTCATAAGAGATCCTATAAGTTCTTCAACCTTCAAGGTGCTGATGTCCCGAGCCTCCTCTATTGCGCACTTTCATTGCAAACCTTTAGGCAAGGATCCGAGAATCTTTCTCACCAGCTTTTCTTCCGACATCTTTTCACCAAGTGCTCCCGAGGCTGGTAATTCCAAAATATTCATGTGAAACTCATGAATAGTCTCATCTTCTTTCATCTTCAAATTCTCAAATTTGGTAGTGAGCATCCAAGTCTTGACATCTTCACCTTGGATGTTCCTCATGAGTAGTTTTGAGAGTGTCCCAAACATCCTTGGCCACCACATTGATGGACCACCAAGATGTTTCACAATACCATTGAATAGGGCATTCAATGCTTTAGAGTTCCCGCAGCTAGCTCCTCTTCCTCTTTGCTCTATTCCTCCTCGTGTTTCAAGACAAGAGTCCCATCTTTCTCAAGCTTGATGGGATGTTTCCATCCTTTGTCAACAGCTCTCCAAGCCTTAATGTCCACTGATCTTAAGAAGGCAACCATACGAGGCTTCCAAGAATCATAATTAGACCCATCCGTAATAGGTGGTCTACCTCCAAATCCTCCTTCCTTATCCATTATGCCGTAAACTATTATCCCTAGATCTCACCTGAAATAATGTGTGGTGCCCGCCCGATACCAATTGAAATTCCTGGCAGCAGATACGTGATGTCACAGAGAATGTTATGACACACTATCTGACACTCTGTTAACAATTCACACAATAAATGTAAACAACAGTAAAGAACACAATAAGTTGTTTACCCGCTTGTCTAACTACACCTACATCTGGGGGCTACCAAGCCAGGGAGGAAATTCACTATTAGTAGAATTAATTCAGGAATAAACCAACCAGTTTATCTCCTTCACTTAAAACCTACCCAATGCAACTTCAACCTAAGTCCTACTTAGATCTAAGTACCTACTCACTCCCCCTCAATCACAGCAGTGATATCAACCTATTGAATAATTGAATTGTGAAGACACACTTCAATAAACTATCTTGATCTTGCTTCAAAGCTTTCAATCAAGAGATAAACACTCATGCTTCAAAGCTTTGAGTGATAAACTACCCTTACAACAAATCCTAGTCCAAGGCACTTATCAATTGATATTTACTTGGCTCACAAGAGATACTAGAATTACAAATACCAACTGTTAACTTTCCTAATAAGACACAAATAACAACTTGCTATCTCTTTAATAAATTCGAAGCGTAGAAGTAAGGGTTGAATTCCTTTTATAGAAGCACCGAAACTTCGCTTTGGGCTTCCATAAAGATAACTAGGTTCACTTAATTTAATCCTAAAACATGGTCTTTTCAACAACCAATTTAGGTTTAATTAAGATTAACCTAGCAGCCACGTGAGCATGCTTTCTAATAATGTAAAAACAATATTTAGCAACCAACAAACTTGAAAGGTCTCAGAAAACAGATTCTCGTAATGTCACATCGAATGTCATAACATCGCATGACATCGATCGCTTTTCAGTAATTTCAAAGACAACTTTAGCTTCCTGCTCGAGCTGTCCTTTAATCATCCTTAGTGTAGGATTTATCTTCAATCTCGAATGTCATGACATTTATCAAGACATTGCTAGATCCTAGTTTTACCAAAATTAATGCCAACCTAAAACACTAACAAGATTGGTGACTTTCGTCATCATCTCAATTCCTCGAACCGTAGTAATTACTTTTGTTATGTTTACTTTTCGATGTTTGTGACTAAATTTTATTGTCAAATGCATATAATCATTAAAAGCAAACGTTGGACTTTATGCAAATAACAATAGCAAAATTTGTAAAGAGAAAGAACTCAGATTTATTTGAAATGTGGCGATGGCCAAGTAGTTTGTGCACAAGAAAGGTAAAAGCTATGCGAAACAATCGTTAAGTTCCAACTATGCTAGTACTCATATATTTCAACTATCTCATCTCCTTGTCGAGAAAGTGAGTGAATTGATTTTCGCCATTTGAATCTTGAATGCCGATAGTAGTCTTGAAGTAAATAGGTGATCCGACGAGACATAGTCGCACGATTGAATCCCTAACTTTTTCCTAGACCGCCTTTCGGTTTTCACCACCGATACCTTTTTGCCCAAGCCGCCTTTTCGTGTTTTCGACTGCCGGTGTACATGTTTTGTATATATATCCTTAACTTTGCCCGAACCCTTTGGTTCGCCAGATGCCCTTATTTTTGCCTAGGTCACCGACCTAGCGGGTCTCATTTATGCGTAGTATTTTTGACTATGTCCCGCTCACTGTGGTGTGGGAAGTCTTCACCATCCATGGTGCTAAGTATCATAGTCTCCGAAAATACTGTCTTGACTACAAATGGTCCCTCGTAGGTGGGAGTCCATTTGCCCTGGGATCACCTTGTGGAAGAATGATGTGCTTGACTACTAGATCACCGACTTGGTAGACTCGGTGCTTGACCTTCTTGTTAAATGCTCGAATCATTCGCTCGATAGATATGTCCATGGCGATGGACGCGAGTCGATTCTCATCAATCTCGATTCTCATATGGATCCAATCATCTTCGCTTAACTCAAGGCCCCGGAGGACTCGTCGAGGGTATCTCAACCTCGATGGGTAGGACCGCCCATACCGTATACAAGAGAGAAGGGGTTGCCCTGCTGATGTCCGCATCAGAGTGCAATAACCGTGGAGAGCAATGGTAACATCTCATGCCAATCCTTGTAAGTCACCGCATCTTCTCAGATAATCTTCTTGATATTCTTGTTGGCGGCTTCCATCGCGCCATTCATCTTAGGCCGATAAGGAGAAGAGTTGTGATGCTTGATCTTGAATCATGTGCGTAGTTCGGTGATCATCTTGTTGTTGAGATTAGAGCCGTTATCCGTGATAATCCTTTCGGGAGTGCCATACCGACATATAAGATTATGCTTGATGAATCGAGCCACACATTCTTGGTAATGATGCGAACGAGGTCGCTTCTACCCACTTGGTGAAATAATCAATTGCCACAAGGATGAAACGATGTCCGCTGGAAGTCAGGCTTAATTTCTCCAATCATGTCAATGCCCCACATTGCAAAAGGCCAAGGAGTGTTAGAACATTCGTAGGTATTGAGGTACGGCACTTGGCTCGCATAACCGCACTTGTGACAAGATCGAGCATAACGGTGGCAATCGCCCATGGTGGACCGATAGTAACCTGCTCAAAATCTTCTTAGCCATGGTATGTCCATCGAATGGGTACCAAATGCGCCTTCGTAACTCTTCCATGATATGTTCCGCTGCCTTCCTATCTACACACGAGTAAGCACAAGTCGTGATTGCGCTAGAGAAGATGCCGCTGAGGAAGAATTTGATGCAAATCTTCTCAAAACTTATCGTTGATGATGCCCTCTGGATATTCCCGAGTCTCAAGATACCTCTTCACATCGTAGTACCGAGGTTTGTCTTCAGATCAAGCTCATAACAATACGATGGTTCGTCAAACTTTGATGATGATCCGGGAGCCTCGTTGTCCCATCCGACCTTGAACATAGATGACATAGTAGCTAATGCGCCCGCCAACCGATTCTCTTCTCGTGGAATGTGATTGAAAGTGATCTCTTCAAGTAGGGACCAAACTTAGAACATGCTCTCGATACGAATGAGACTCTGATGCTCGATCCCACTCGCCTTAACTGACCGATCACCAAAGCTAAGTCTCCGACACTTGCAAGAACTTGATTTAAGTCAATAGCAATTTTAATACCCATGATGCACGCCAGATTCGCCATGTTATTGGTGCAACTAAAACATAATCAGTGAAAGGCGATGTCCACAGTAGGGATGTAATGATGGCGCCAATGCCATTGCTAAGCGCTTGAGGCTCCATCAAAGATCATGGTCCTTCGATCCTTGTTCGTGTCCTTTGTCCGGCCCGGTTCTTCGCAATCAGAACTAGTAAAACATCTTCCTCGAAATTGAAATGCATAGACCGATAGTCATCTACGGCTTGATGGGCCAAATGATCGGCTACTACACTTCCTTTAATCGCTTTTGAGAAGTGTACCGATGTCGATTCGGTCAAGATCATTTGCCATCTTGCTATTTTTCCCGAGAGAGTCGGTTTCTCAAATATGTATTTTATCGGATCCATCTTGGAAAATCAACAAGGTAGTGTGAGTCAACATATACGCCTTAGTCGGCGAGCAGCCCAAGTTAAAGCGTTGCAAGTTTTCTCGAGCTGTGAGTATCTTGTTTCACGGTAAACTTTTTGCTAAGGTAGTATATTGCATGCTCTTTTCGACTGCACTGCCATGTTGCCCCAACACACACCCCATTGAGTTCTCTAACACCGCCAAGTACATGATAGAGGTCTTCCTTCGGCGACATCGGATAGGAGGATTCTAGGTACTCCTTGATTTTGTCAAAAGCGATCCGCAATCGCTGCTCCATTCCACTACTTGATCTTTCTTTAGTAACTTGAAGATTGGCTCACAAGTAGCAATTAGATGTGCAATGAATCGCAATGTAATTCAATCGCCCAAGAACCCTCCGACTTCCTCTTCCTAAGGGAGCGGCATTTCTTGAATAGATTTAACCTTGGCGGGTCAACTTCAATACCTTTACCACTGACAACAAACCCTAGGAGTTTACCGGATCTTACTCCAAAGGTGCATTTGTTGGGATTAAGTCTCACTGTAATTCTTCAACCTATCAAACAGTTTCTACAAATGATCAAGATGTTCTTCTTCGCCAGGATCGAGCTATCATGTCGCCGACGAGACCTCTATCTCGTGATGAATCATGTCATGAAACAATGTCGCCATAGCACGCCGATAAGTGGCGCCCGCTTTTCAAATCCGAACGGCATAACCTTGTAGCGAAAGTGCCCCACCGTGTAACGAAAGTAGTCTTTTCCATGTCTTCAGGAGCCATTTTGATCTGATTGTAACCGGAGAAACCATCCATGAAGGAGAAAACCTTATGCTGAGCGGTGTTGTCAACCAGAACATCAATATGAGGAAGTGGAAAATCGCCTTCTGACTTGCTTTGTTCATATCTCCGTAATCCACACACATCCTTGCCATCCTTCGGTATGCACCATATTCGCAACCCATGTGGATAAGAAGTAACGGCTAAGAAAACGGAGTTGAACTCGCTTTCATAACTTTGATTTTCTCGACATCTCGTGACGATGCGATTTAACCTTCGCTTCATCGAGAAAACCTTCTTTGTTTCAATCGGTGTACCACAATATCAACGTCCAAACTCGAATATCTTCGTATGACCAAGCAAAACCTCAATATAGTCTCGTAGCATCCGAATCAATATTTCTTTAACATCAAGACCCGCTCCTATCTTGATCTCTTTTCTGCCTTCAAGACTCAAATTCACAACCTCAACTCTTCTTCGTGGTCAGATAACTCGATCTTCTTGTGTAGCCCCGACAAGTTCTTCCGGCACTTCACAATCACTTTCGCCTTCGCTTGGTAGATCGGATTATCAAGTCATATTTAGCAATAGCATAGTGTTATCAACGAGATTCGAGTGATTCGCAGTTGTATCACGTGTGTGTAAGAAACACATAGCTTTTGAAGGGTGATAAAGTAAAAGAAAGAAAGCAACAATTAAATGCAAAAGTCCAACGCTTTTATTGAATGAAAATATGCAAATGATGATAATAACCTCACAACGAGCCATGATGCCCCGCAAGGCACTAGGCTTTAGAGTTCATTGTTCAAAACATAGAAAATACGAAAAGCAAAACAAAACAAGAGCAATTACCCGCCTAAAGGAGATTGGTATGATGTCTTCGCCTTCAATTGCCGAGCCCCTTGTCCGGAGTTGGAAGATCCACTTGCCGATGTCGAAGTCGTTGTCGCCGCCTTCTATAGCATGAATTCCACTGACCGATGCGGAAAGGAAGTTGGCCAAGACGTCATGCGATCATCTTCGACTTGATAGTGAAGCCTAAACCACTTTGTCAAATTTGAGAGGAAGATCGTGGAGTGACCCCAAATAGTACTACCTCCTTCTTCAACTGCAGCTTGAGCATCTTTCAGCGAGGCCATCCTAGGCGGAGCTTGTGTAACTTCAGGAGTAACAGGAGAATCAACAGGCGTGACCCTGGGGATTGTTTCAAAAGCCTGACAGGGAGTCTCGAAGAATTCACCTTCCACCTCGAGGTAACGGAATGACTGTAAATGCCTGACCATATATTCTTCTTCCCCACATACTGTAACAACCTTCCCTTTCACTGGGTATTTCAACTTCTGATGCAAGGTAGAGGTAACAACGCCTGCCCCATGTATCCAAGGGCGTCCAAGTAGTCAAGAGTAAGCTGGACGGATGTCCATGACAAAGAAAGTGGAGTCAAAAGTCTGGGAACCGACTTTGACAGTGTAATACGGTGAACTGACTTTGTAGGATTTTTGTATCCAAATGTGCGGATAGCAAGAGTCGCCACCGACTTTTATTTTTATCCAATTAAGGGAAGGTTAAAGTAACAGAAAAAGACCTTCGTTAGATTCTGAGTTCGGGAGAATGGTTATGAAAAGGGAAGGTATTAGCATCCCTTTCCATCCGTAGTTATCTATGGGCTCTTAGTTGCTCTAGATCACCTTTTTAAAATTTGCTTTATGTGTGTTTGACAAAGAATGTTTTGAAGAAAGGCATTTCGCTTTGACTTTGTAATGACTCATGTAGGAGTGTATACAAAGTGTTCGAAATGTTTTGTTTTAAAAGAATTTGAACTTTGAAAAAGTGTGTGGTGTGAAAAGCATTTGATTTGAGCAAGCAACTAAAAGACTTATTTACCCACCGTAATTGGTCGCTTTTGTACTTCTACGCTCCTTTAGAATAGCAGCCACCATTAGTTAGTAGGTAGCTCCATCTGGATGTAAGCGGACATTCGAAGGGACATCGGATGGTCATAGAAGGCAACTTGTAGGAAGTGTCCTAGCACATTCAAGGGACTATCATCATTTTCGTAGGCGACAATCGAGGGTCAAGATCATGTATTCGGAGGCTACATCGTGGGTCTTATGATCTTGTGTCGAAGGGACTATGATGATTTGTTTGGAAGGCAACGGTGCTAGAATACCTCTACGCTCGAGGGACATGACCATTTGAAATCGAAAGGCATCAAGAGAGAATTACCCTAAGGTGCATGTGAAAGAAGTGTGTCAAATTCGTATATTTTATCTTGAAAATTAGAGTGAGCTATGTTAATTATTATCTTGCCATACACGCCTAGTTACTAACAATTATAGGGTGCGGAAATTAAAATGCGGAATGTAAAGATGAAAGATAAACCTACGCTTATTACATGGCTTTGGGGCAGATACATAATTTAAACTTGCGGAAAATAAAAACCTAGATTAAACTATTACAACCCATGAGCAATTACATTATTGGAAAAATAAAACGATAAAAGAAAAACGTCCGAATCGGAGCAACCTGTGAAAGAATAAGAAAATCGAAATGCAATATGAATCGAACAAGAGAAAAATGTTAGAAAAATGCAAATTTTAATATGAGAAAATTAATATATGCTGGAAATATGATAAATATATTAAACTAATTTTTTGGGATTTTTTGGAAAAGATTTAATAATTAAAATGCAATTAAAAGTGAATTAAATGCAAAATTATAAATAAAAATAAATATGCATGCAAAAATTACATTTTTTAATTTATTAAATTAAATAAAGATTTTTATGAAAATAATGTAAAAGAAAAAATGTTTTGGTAATTTTTAATGCGTATAAAATCATGAAAACAATTAAAATTGAATGGAAATATTGAGAATAATGAAAATATGAAAATAATTGAGTTTTGGAAAAAAGATGAAAACCGGTGCCCATAGGGATCGAACCCATGACCCTGGAGCGAAATCTCAAGTCCACAAGCCTTGACCAACTGAGCTGGAGTGTTCTACTGTTTGGAAACGGGATGAGTGGGCTAAGACACACGCCGCTCCTCGGCTTCCTCCCACTGCGCCAAGCTTCGCCTTCAACCTTTCAAATATTTGAAAATCCAAATACGGCCATTGCTCGACGCTATGTTCCTGGCAAAAACTGAAAATCAAGCACGCATAATATAAATAAGTTCTAAGACCATGGTTCGATTCCTGAGATCGTTCCGAGTTCATTGGCCTAGGTCTCACAGTCCAATTTTTCCATTTAAACAAAACCCCAATTCGAGCTCAGAAACCCTAGATATGGTATATCTCGATTCAGGCCATGGAAACACGATCATTTGCCAGATCGCTGGTAAACTTGATTCTAATCACAGACAAACAATCAAAACAAGTTAATAATGCATGAATGTTAGAAATCGAATTTGGAAAAAGTTTGACAAACCGAAATCTGATTTGCTCGATTCTTGATGTTTTTGAAAGTTGTAAGGGTCTGGATCGATTCTGAGAGCCTCAAGGAACACAATGGAAGGCTTGGAATTGGCTGAATCGAAGCAAAACTAGGGTTACCAGTTGCTTCAAGTGCACGAAATTTTGACTTTAGGTTAGGGTTCTTGGAGCAATTTTTTCCTTTTTTCTTGATAGGTATGCATCATGTATTTATACTGGATGGATTTGGGATTGAATTTGGAAAGAATTGATCAACATTCAATGGAAATCAAATTTGATATTCTCATGAAATCAAATTTTCAAATTTTGCCCAATTTCAATCCAATCTTGCCAAATTTGATCTAATTTCGAAATTGCTGGCATTTATGGGTTGATTGGATCACAAGAAAGCAATAAAAATCAATCTTCCAATTAATTTTGATTTTATAATTTATTTTAAGATTTAATTTGCATTTAAATAAATAAATTACAAATTAAATAGAAAAATAAATCAAAAATTCGTGGCATTGGGCTTGGACATTCCTAATTGCATGAGGAACAAGTTAGGATGAAGAAAAAGTAGGCCCATTTGCAAAAGATTTGATTTTTGAAGTATCTCTTTGTGCATTCTTCCAAAATTGCCCAACTTGTGAATGGTGTAACTTGCTCAATTTTCCACATTTTTGAGTGTTCTTGGACTTTTTGGAAAGCTCTAAGAGTTCTCTAACAAATGTCTTTGGTCTCATCTCAATTGGAGTTTCCATGCTCAATATATCTTCAAAACAAAAAGTTGACTTTTTGTTGACTTTGAAAATGACTCAGAATGTTTCGAGCCATACCTCTCAAACGAAGCATTTTTGGACATTCTTGTGAGACATGAAGTTGTAGATAATTGAATTTCCTTCAAATGAGCTTTGGTGGAAAATTTGAGAAAGTATGAGAAAGTTATGATCACCAAAGTTCATTGACTTTTCACTAGAAACCCTAATTTAGAAAGTTCGACTTTCGAGCAAATCTTGAGTTTTCTTGATGAATCATGATCAACCCTTGATCAAATGATGAATGTAACTTCAAAATGAGGATGTTGACCAAAATCAAGTTTTGACCGTATGTTGACCACGCTGACTTTTGTCCAATACACCCGATTTTCAACCATCCGAGCAATTGTTCGAGGAAACTTGACTGAAGCTTGAAACTTGACATGGAGAATCAAGCATATGAGGAAGCATGAAGACCATTGAGGTGTTGGAAACTCATCTTGACTTGAGAGATACCAAACCCTAGTTTGGGTTGATTGTCTAGAGAGAGTTTGTCCGTCAACTCTCGAGGAATCCTCGAGTATGGATGTATGAAATCTCTTGAGTAGATGGAGGGCAAATTTTGGGTATGACAGCTGCCCTGCTCAATCTTCTTGTACCGAGGGTTAGATTGACACGCTTGTCTTTCGTGACCGGAGGTAGAAGATGATTGAACACCGAGTACACCAAAATTTGCACCGCTGGTGGATGATGCGGAATGGGCTTACAGATGCCATTTGGAGAAGTGGAGATTTCACTGGGAACGAGTCATACGCTAGACTCGAGGTTGTTAATAGGAGAGCTGACGGAGACGGGCTTAAGATGCCATCCGAAAAGGGCGATGCCGGGAGTGAGTCGACGTTAGACTCAGAGATGTTTCCGAAGGAGAGGAGATGGGCTTAAGATGCCATCCAAGGAGTCGACGTTAGACTTCGTGTTCACTTTGAATGAAGTTATTGGTCCAGATTGATTTTTAACCATATATGCAGATTCGAAAGTGAAGAAATGTTGACAAGTAGCTGAGATGGGCTTAAGTGCCATCCAGGCAACCGAATCGCACGCTAGACTCTATAGTTGCTGATAATAGGAAGAGGTCGAATAAATCTTCGCCGATTACTCCGAGGGAGATCAGAGTTGGCAAAATGTGGATAGCTTCCCCGCTGCATCGGTGTTGATCCATTGCCTGTTATCTGAGGATAACCAGACGTCTTCGATAGTTTTCCGCCGATTCGGGCTTAACTCGACCACCATCGGAGGACAACCAAAGGCGGTCTTTCGATAGTTTTCCGCCGATTCGGGCTTAATCCCGACCAACCGGAGGACAACCAAGGTCTTCGATAGTTTTCCACGATTTGGGGCTTAATCTCGACCTGCTTAAGGCCGAGGATCATACTGCTTTGGAGAAAACAAGAGAAACTTTGATAGAATATTCGTTAGCTTTATGCAAGGTATGATGCATGACAAGTATATGAATGACATATGCATGAATTATGACTTCAATAATGTATGAATGATAGATGTTGTGATATTTCAAAACATATCCATCTTGAAGAAGATGCGGATGTTCTGCTTGAGGATTTCGACCGCCTGGGAAATTGTGTAGGTGGAAACCCCGTCAAGGAGAAGAAAGATATCCCGGATTCCTCCGATGCACTATCTCGACCAAGTCTGGGACTAGACCTGCTGAGGATCCGAAGGCGATCCGTTAGGGACCTTGTATGTAGATCTCACGAGGAAATCTAGGAGACACTCTACTGGGATTCCGAGTGTAGATCTCGCTGAGAGCATTTGATGGTTGCCGAGAGACCGCTAGAAGAGTCTGAGTCCGTTGTAATCCGGGCCGGGGATGAAAGGTGTGTTCCTCCGATGCACTATCTCACCAAGTTTTGAGTCCGATACCGCCGGGAGAAACAGAGGATTGAGAAATATCCACTGGAGATGAATACCTTGACCGGGATGAGGTGTTACCGCTGAGACCGATGTAACATTGCTCGTTGAGTGGAATCACCGCCGGATTAACATATACTCACTGGGAAGGTGTGGAGTGACACCTTTATGCTCGTGGGAACTATTTCTTGACTTTCGCCGTCATCCCAATTCGAACCTCGTAGTAAGTACTTTTGCATGTCCACTTTTCGTATGTTTGCAAAGAGATTTTATTGTCAAATGCATATAATCATTCAAAACAAACGTTGGACTTATTTGTATAACAACAATGTAAATTGTAAAGAGAAAGAATTTTATGCTTATTTGAAAGGTGGCGATGGCCAAGTAGTTTGTACACAAGAAAGGTAAAAGCTATGGAAACAATCTTGTTAAGTTCCAACTATGCTAGTACTCATATATTTCGACTATCTCATCTCCTTGTCAAGAGAAAGTGAGTAGATCGATCTTCGCCATTTGAATCTTGAATGTTGATAGTAGTCCGAAGCGTATGATCCGAAGAGACATAGTCGACGCTTAAATCCCTAACTTTTGCCTAGACCGCCTTTCGGTTTTCCCACCGATACCTTTTTGCCCAAGCCGCCTTTTCGTGTTTTCGACTTGCCGGTGTACATGTTTTGTATATATCCTTAACTTTGCCCGAACCTTTGGTTTGCCAGATGCCCTTATTTTTGCCTAGGCCACCGACCTAGCGGGTCTCTTTATGCGTAGTATTTTTGACTATGTCTCGCTCACGTGTGTGGGAAGTCTTCACCATCCATGGTGCTAAGTATCATAGCTCCGCCAGAAAATACTGTCTTGACTACAAACGGTCCCTCATAGGTGGGAGTCCATTTGCCCCTGGGATCTCCTTGTGGAAGAATGATGCGCTTGACTACTAGATCACCGACTTGGTAGACTCGGTGCTTGACCTTCTTGTTAAATGCTTTGATCATTCGTTTCTGATAAATCTGTCCATGGCGGATGGACGCGAGTCGTTTCTCATCAATCAAGTTAATTTGGTCAAGGCGAGTCTGAATCCAATCGGCTTCGCCTAACTCTGCCTCCTGGAGGACTCTGGTTGAGGGAATCTGAACCTCGATGGGTAAGACGGCTTCCATACCGTATACGAGAGAAAGGGTTGCCTCGTGGATGTTCGTGCAGAAAGCGATAACCATGAAGAGCGAATGGTAACATCTCATGCCAATCTTTGTAAGTCACTGTCATCTTCTGAATAATCTTCTTAATGTTCTTATTGGCGGCTTCCACTGCGCCATTCATCTTAGGCCGATATGGAGAAGAATTGTGATGCTTAATCTTGAACTGCGTGCAGAGTTCGGTAATCATCTTATTGTTGAGATTGGAACCATTATCCGTGATAATCCTTTCGGAGTGCCATACCGATGATAAGATTATGCTTGATGAATCGAGTCACTACATTCTTGGTAATGATGCATACGAGGTCGCTTCTACCCACTTGGTAAAGTAATCAATTGCCACAAGGATGAAACGATGTCCATTGGAAGTCGGGCTTAATCTCCAATCATGTCAATGCCCCACATTGCAAAAGGCCAAGGAGAAGTTAAAACATTCTGAGGTACCGAGGTACGTGCACTTTGTCGGCATAACCGCATTTGTGACAAGATCGAGGAAGCGTGACAATCGCCTTCCATGGTGGACCAATAGTAACTCGCTCTCAAAATCTTCTTAGCTATGGTGTGTCCATCGGAGTGGGTACCAAATTCGCCTTTGTGTAATTCTTCCATGATACGCATTGCGGTTTTCTGGTCTACACAGCGGAGTAAGCACAAGTCGTGGTTGCGCTTGTATAAGATGTCGTTGCTGAGAAAGAATTTGGACGCGAATCTTCTCATGAATTTCTTATCATTAATGATGCCTCGCTGGATATTCCCGAGTCTCAAGATACCTTTACGCCATAGTACCAAGGTTTCTCTTCCGTATCAAGCTCATAACAATGCGCCGGTTCGCCGAACTTCTCAATGATGATCTGGGGAGCCTCGTTGTCCCATCTAACCTTGAACATGGATGACATAGTAGCTAATGCGTCTGCCAACTGATTCTCTTCTCGTGGAATATGATTGAAAGTGATCTCTTCAAAGTAGGGAATCAAACTTAGAACATGCTCGATACGAATGAGATTCGATGCTTCAGATCCCACTCGCCTTAATCGACCGATCACCAAAGCCGAGTCTCCATATACTTGTAAGAACTTGATTCTAAGTCAATAGCAGCTTTAAGACCCATGATGCACGCAGACTCGCCATGTTGTTCGTGCAATCAAACATAACCGCGGTGAAAGGAGTATGTCCTCCGCAGGGATGTAATGATGGCGCCAATGCCATTGCCAAGTGCGCTGAGGCTCCATCAAAGACCATAGTCCATCGGGATCCTTGTTCGTGTCCTTCATCCGGCCTGTTCTTCGCAATCAGAACTAGTAGAACATCTTCATCTCGAAATTGAACCGCATAGATCGATAGTCATCTACGGCTTGATGAGCCAAATGATCGGCTACACACTTCCTTTGATCGCTTTCTCGAGAAGTGTACCGGATGTCATATTCGGTCAAGATCATTTGCCATCTTGCTATTCTTCCGAGAGAGTCGGTTTCTCAAAGATGTATTTTATCGGTCCATCTTGGAAATCAACAAGGTAGTGTGAGTCAACATATATTGTCTTAGCCGCGAAAGCAGCCCAAGCCAAAGCGCTGTAAGTTTTCTCAAGTCGTGAGTATCTTGTTTCACAATGTAAAATTTTGCTAAGGTAGTATATTGCATGCTCTTTCGACTGCACTCGCCATGTTGCCCCAACACACACCCCATCGAGTTCTCTAACACCGCCAAGTACATGATAAGAGGTCTTCCTTCGGCAAAGTATCGTGACGGAGGATTCAGAGGTACCCTTGATTTTGTCAAAAGCGATCCGCAATCGCGCTCCATTCCACTACTTGATCTTCATAAGTAACTTGAAGATCGCTCACAAGTGGCGCTAGATGTGCAATGAATGCAATGTAGTTCAATCGGCCCAAGAAACCTCTGACTTCCTTCTCGGTGCGGGGAGTTGGCATCTCTTGAATAGCTTTAACCTTCGCAGGGTCAACCTAAATACCTCTTCCACTGACTACAAACCCTAGGAGTTTTCCGGATCTGACTCCAAAGGTGCACTTGTTGGGATTAAGTCTCACCAGATTTCTTCAACTGTCAAATAGTTTCGCAAATGATCAAGATGTTCTTCTTCAGTCTGTGATCGAGCTATCATGTCGTCGACGTAGACCTCTATCTCGTGATGAATCATTTCGTGAAACAATGTCACCATAGCACGCTGATAAGTGGCACCCACGTTCTTTAGTCCGAACGGCATAACCTTGTAGCAGAAAGTGCCCCACTGTGTAACAAAAGTAGTCTTTTCCATGTCTTCGTGGAGCCATTTTGATCCGATTGTAACCGGAGAAACCATCCATGAAGGAGAAAACCTTATGATGAGCGGTGTTGTCAACCGTAACATCAATATGAGGAAGTGGGAAATCGCCTTCTGACTCGCTTTGTTCAGATCTCAGAATCCACACATCCGTATTTTACCATCCTTCTTAGGCACGGGTACCACATTTGCAACCCATCGATAGAAGTAACGGCTAGGAAACCCGCATTGAACCGCTTCATAACTTCGGCTTTGATTTTCTCTCGACATCTCAGACGCATGCGACGAACCTTCGCTTTCACCGAGAAAACCTTCCTTTGCTGCAATCGATGTACCACAATATCAATGTCCAAACCAGTATGTCTTCGTATGACCAAGCAAAACCTCAATATAGTCTCGTAGCATCCGAACCAATCTCTTGACACTGCTCTCAAGACCCGCCCTATCTTGATCTCTTTTCTGCTTCACAAGACTCAAATTCACAACCTCAACTTGCTCTTCGTGGTTGTATAACTCGCCTTCTTGTCAGAGCCCCGCAAGTTCTCCGGCACTTCACAATCTTCCTCACTTTCGCCTTCGGCTTGGTAGATCGGATTATCAAGTCATATTTAGCACTAGCATAGTCATATTAACTAGATTCGGAGTGATTCGCAGTTGTATCACGGTGTGTGTAAGAACACATAGCTTTTTGAAGGGTGATAAAGTAAAAGAAAGAAAACAAACAATTGAATGCAAAAGTCCAACGAATTTATTGAATGAAAATATGCAAACAACAGATAATAACCTCAGAACGAGCCATGACGCCCGGCAAGGCAGGCTTTCAAAGTTTATTGTTCAAAACATAAAGAAATACGAAAAGCAAAACAAAAACAAGAGCAATTACTCCTGACTAAAGGAGATTGGTATGACGTCTTCGGTCTTCCAATTGCTGAGTCCTTTATCCGAGTCGAAGATCCACTTGCCGATGTCAAGTCGTTGTCGCCGCCTTCATAGCATGGATTCCACTGGCCGATGCGAAAGGAAGTTGGGCACGCTCATGGGCGTATCATCTTCTGACCTTTGATGGTGAAGCCTAAACCAGTCTTGTCAAATTTGAAAGGAAGATCAGGGAGCTGACCCCAAATAGCACTACCTCCTTGTTTAACAGTAGCTTGAGCATCTTTCAGCGAGGCCATCCTAGGCGGAGCTTGTGAAATTTCAGGAGTGGTGGGAGAGTCAACAGGCATGACTCTGGGGATTGTTTCAAAAGCTTGACAGGGAGTCTCAAAGAATTCACCTTCCATCTCAAGATAACGGAACGACTGCAGATGACTGACCATATACTCTTCTTCACCACATACTGTAACAACTTTCCCTTTCACCGGTACTTCAGCCGATGCAAAGTAGAGGGTATCCAGGGCCCTAAGAGTAAGCGGACGGATGTCCATGACAAAGAAAGTAGAGTCAAAAGTCCGGGAACCGACTTTAATAGGTAGTGAGCTCTCCAAGCAATCGCTCGCTAGAACCATCAAAAGCTCTCACGATAATGTCACCGGGTCTCGTAACCAACCTTCGACATCAAGCCGATCAAAAGCGCCTTCGTAGGATATTCAAAGCGTAACCGTATCCACCAAGACATGAGATGGTAACGCCTTGCATTCGGCTGAGATGTGCAAGGCTTTGTTGTGTTTCTTTCCTAAGGAGTCAAATCAAGACGAGAAGCTTAGGCCGTTGTTGGCAGCCGTGCTAGCAATACAAACTTCGAACTGTCTGGTAGTGTCTTGCACATGAGCATTCTTCGTAAACTTCACCAAGGCATTAGCATGAGCCTCAGAGCACAAGAGCAAAGCGAGCATGGAAATCTTGGACGAGTCTGTCCCAATTGTTCCACAACATTGTAATCACTCTTCTTGATAATCTTCTAATTTCCTCCATTTCCGCTTTGAGGTGTCTTCAAGAACTTCCTTTGGTACTTCGTTGAGTAGGATGAGTCACCGTTCTTTCCTCTAGTTGGGATATTGATTGAGTAGTCGGAATGCGAGCCGGAGTCGCAGCTGCCTTTTGGAGGAGAGATCTGGAGAGAATACCCTTCCTGCTCGTCACCCACTGATCCGTGATGTTGTCGATGTCGAATAGAAACTTCAGCAGAAGATCTTCAATAGTCGAGGGTCTTGCTTGACGCCATGATAGTAAACCTCACCCATAATTCCAAGGGATGGCCTTGTCGAGGAATATGGAACTGGTCTTGGAGAAGTGATAATGAGAGGTGCCACTCTAGGCACAGGATCGTTGTTGCACCCCAAAATTTGCCCTCCTATCTCGGTTTTATCTCGGTTTAGGCTTCGATTTATCATAACACTCATGCATTCATATCACGGGTCTATGGTTACGGATTGGAGTTGATTCCCAAAGATTTCTCGCTGAGCGAGAAGGCGTGGTGTTTTCACCAATTTGGGGATATTTGAAAATGACGAGTTTTAATGTTAAATCTTATTCGCTCATATCTACCGGTTTCGTGGCTTGGTGTTCGTTGTTTGAATTGAATGGTCTGTTCTAATGGAGCTCCTGAAGTCTGGTTATTTTGAATGTCATTACCTCCTGATTTAGGAGATCAATTCATCACGAGTTTGAGTTTTGCCGTTGTTTCAAGTTATTCAAGATGTAAAAGTGTGGATTACGATTATCCGATTATTGATCAACAATTCAAGTTCTAGTGCATTTGGCTTGCTCATCAACTTTGTTGGTATATGGCGTGTGTGAAAATATTCGTCCAGAGGGTTTGTTTGCAAGATTTAAGGATGTCCAAGTTGCCACATGTTTAGATCTTTTCTAGTTATGTTCATCGCTCACGAGATTCAAGGCATTCAATGAAAATTAGAAGTTTCTTTATGAAATTCGTTTGGTTTCAAACCTTTTTCTACTACCGAGTATGGTTCAATTTGGAAACGCGGTGATAATTCCATTAATTTCAAGTGGAATCTATCGCTCAATTCTTAAAGGAATCATGAAACCGACAAGTCGACTAAGGTTTTCAATCAAGAGTTTCGTTTGAAACTTAGAGTTCCAATTTTTGTCTCAAGTAGCAAAGGGCTCCGATTTTCTACACGAACGGATTAACATAGAAGTTTTGTGGCCGGGAAATTCAAAAGGATTCAAGTGTTTCTAAAACTCAAGCCATCAAACCATCTTTGTATTTAGAGGATAATTCTCAAGTTTTGTATACTAGAGGGTTCAAGTTCTAAAAATACAACAATCATGTTACTACTCATTTGATTCAAGAATACGGATGGGAATGGTGGATTTGATTTGGATTTAGGCGCGATCTTAAGTCAACGTTTCGAATTAGTTTGTTTTAACCAAATTAATTTGGGTTCATGACAAATTTTTGGAATGATTGGTCCATCACGAATTTTCCACTTTCATGCACAATTTACAACTTTCATGCACAAAATACTACAACATTGAAAGTCACATTAGGAGTATTCAAGAATTTGAAACTAGAACTCAAATCGATACATAATTCTCAATCTTGTATTCATAAAAATTCGAGAGTTTCCAAATTATTCTTTTTATTATACAAAGATACAAGAACAAGTATACATGTATTACAACTTGTCAATCCTAAAATACAAGTTACAAGTTTCTATTGAATACTAGTATTCTCTAAACTATGTGTGGATTTCAAGCCGACTTCTCCATGGAAGTGTTCTTGACTTTGTTCTCAAGCTGTCCATCCTCCAAGCTTCCGCCTTCGCTTTTTCCGAGCTCAGTGGTGTTCACGCTCATGAAACAACAAAAGAAGATAATTAGTAATAACGGACAGCAAACAAAGTTTCAAATAAGTCATTTATCTCATCATTAGGGGAAACAATTGGGATCGATTTATGTTGAGGATTGCTTATCATTCATGTTCCAATAACCACCCTTTGCAAATCACAACACATAGTTGGTTCATTAAAAGGGGTGGTTCAAACCATCATCACCACTAAGTTGCAACAAGTACTTTGGTCGAAAGGTGAAAACACAGAGCAGCCCAAGACAAAGAATACATCGTAAATACATTACGAACAGCCCAACAAAGGTCATTGGTTTTGGCCCATATTATCAATTGTTAAGTCCAAGACACAAAAACTCAAAGTCGGCACTATTGTTTTCAAACCGATGATCAAAAACATAATACCTAAGCCCGTCTGCTTTTGTTTTCAAAGGCCCCTATCCCAAAAAACTGACAGTTAGAAACCCTAATAGAGGACATTATAAAAGCAACGAATTCACTGTAATCGAGGAGCGGCCACTGTTCATCAGAAACCCTAAACATCAAACAGTCAAACCAAAAAACAATACTCGTGACATCAACACGGAATACCAAGAACAAGAAGAACATTCATGCAAAGCAAACCTGTAATACCAAGAACAACCTGTAATACCAAAGCCAATAACTATCAGACTCATCATTTCCCAAAGAACCCCCTTCAGAAAACGAAGCAGAAATTGCCAGAAAGAGAAGAGTAGAAAGGTAATACCCGATGTTCAAAGGAGGAGAAGGAGGTTGCGAACCACCATGGCCGCCGTCCTCCCTTCTTTTTCTCTTCTGCCCTCTTTGTTTTTCGACATCCTCGCCACACACCCAAATCGGTTTAGGTTTCTTTCCTCTTCTCCATCACCAAGCCTCAGAAACACAAAATCAAACAAAGTTGTAACATGCAATAGCCGAACAGAGTGAATCGAGGAAGAGATGAGATTCATCCGAACGGCGAGAGATCGAGAGATTTTGGAGGAATAGCGACGGCGAAGAGAGATCCCGTGAGATCGTGAGCGACGCCGAGAGAACAATGACGAGTCCAAAGGAGAATCGCGCATTTAGAGAGACGAGGTTTCAGAATCGCGCAAGAGAGAAAGACGAGGTTTCTAGGAATCGGAGTGAGAGAGAGGTTTGATTTTGGAATTAATCGTGAGATGAGACACATTGCTTGCTTTTGATTTGTTTTGTTATTTGTTTTAAGTTAAATAATCATTATTATTAAGACTTAGTTAGTATTATAATAACTAATTAATATTATGTTTGTTAATTAATTAGTAAAAACAAGATAATATATTTAATCTAATAAGTTTATTTATTTTAAGTGGTGTTGTTTAGCTGTGGTGACACTTGTCACCGTCAGGTGGTCTGCTTGGGATTCAATGTGTACATCCATGGTAGCCATCATGCTCCTTTCCTTACAACCATCGATCCGCTGAAGTCCGATCTAACGCTCTAGAATGGCGGACTATGCTATGCTTCATGGGATGGCTCACATAGGATCCAGAAGAACCTTTGGGCTTGGGCTCAGTTTGCTGTTTGCACCCTCCAGCTTAAAGCTCCAAACAGGCCCATCTCTGAACCTTCTCTTTAAAATTCAATATATTGCAAGTTTTTTTTATACAATGATGTATTAAATAATATTTTGGCATATGGTAGTTTTTTTATTTGTTGAATTACCAATTAAATTGTTAATTGATTTTTCATCAAGTAAAAGAATATCTATACTAATAATTATTTAAATTCCGATTTGTATTGTGTGTTAATCTATTTTCTTTATTTTCCGTTATTACATTATCCGCTTGTTGTTTATTACGCGATCGCACACCCGCCTCCCATTAATATAAAACAACAACGCCCGCTCTCTCTTATTTTTGGTTACCCACACCAATTTCTAAGGGTCTCATGGTTGGGGATGGGCATGGCCATCCTCACGAGGTTAATTAAGGCCTCTGCCTTGATTAATCATAACCAAAAATAATTGGTCCATATACCAATCACCATGCACTGTGGTCTCATGGTTAATCAAGTCCATATACTTGGTTAACCATAACCCAAATATCATTTCACGTCCAACGCCGAATTTTCAAAATAGTGTTATGGTATTTAATTAAATTGTTAGAGGTTCGCCAACGATTTAATTAAAATGTAAAGTATTCGGGCCATTAGAGGGAAACCCAATGACTTGAATACTTTATTCCATACACTTGAACATTTAAAACACTTTCATATTAAATTAATTAATTGAATTTGTTTTCTTTAAATCAATTTTTCTACAAAACAAAAACATAGTGTTATGGTACTTAATTAAATTGTTAGAGGTCCCCAACGATTTAATTAAAATGTAAAGTATTTGGGCCATTAGAGGGTAACCCAATGACTTAAATACTTTATTCCATAACACTTAATAAAAGTGAACTTTGTTTCACCTCACCCTTTCATAATAAAGATTTTGATGAGAGAAGATCGGTTGACCTCAATCACCAATCTCGAGTATCGAATCGTTAGAGGACATCCCGACGCTTTGGTACTTGTCATCTACCATTAAAATCAATTCAACCCATTCAAATTTTTTTCGCCATATGCGATTATCAAAAATCAAAACATTTTCTTCTAAAATCAATACAAACAATCCAAGACATTTTCAACAAGAACTACGGAGTTTTGACTTTCCCATTGCACGAGGGAATACGTAGGCACGCTGTTTCAAACCGTGTCAAACTCAAAATAATAACAAACAAATCCATTTTCTTTTATTTATTCATAACTTAGAAATTAGCGATTACACACACACAAACACATTTTGAACTAAATGGGTCCCATCGAGTACGATGGACGTAAGAGGTGCTAATACCTTCCTCTCATGAACCGATTCCGAATCCATCCTTTTGGTCTTGTAGGCCTTTATCCGATTTTGTGGGTTTTATCTATATTTCCCGCTCTTTTAGAACAAATAAAATTAGGTGGCGATTTCATTGTTTTGAAAATTCATTTTAAATGATTTTTGAAAACGAGTTTGCTTGGCGACTTCACCGGGACTTTTTTAAAAATTTTTGACTAAGCGAGTCAACCCTAGTTTAGTTCTTCGATGTTTGTGTGTTTGTTTATCGCTTTCTTCTTTATGCTTATCTATTGTTTATTTGCTTATTTTCCTCTATACTATATATATTATTTTGTTGATATATTATTGTGATGGGAATTCATGGGCATTGTTACATAGATAAGCCCACTACCTGTGCTTCTAGGTCACCTTTAGGAATAGAGGTCATGAGCTCAGGTCCACTTGACTCCATTGTCTTGTTGGCCCGGCGAAGACTCGCTTAGAGTTGGTTGTTTTAAGGAGGTTGTTGGTCTGCTAGCGCAGACATCAATCTTTGGACAAATGACCTATAACTCTAAGTTTGTTCATGTTGTCCTAACCGAGACCAAACGCTCAAATATTGGATTTAGAGCATCCTGTTAAGAGCCGTTTGGGTATACTTTACAAATACTATCGCCATGTAGGCCTCTCGCGATGATAGTGTTTGTAAAAGGATCCGAGACCCCAAGAAACATTTAGCCAAAAACATAAGATTAGCCTTACCCGGGAATCGGGTAGACGTCAAACCATGACCGCCGATCCTTTGAACCAGCTTCTATTTAATTTGCAACATGCATTGCATACATTTGCACAAAACCATTTAGCATATAACTTTTATTTTCGTGGAACCTTATAGATTTTGTTGGTGCAGAAGCGTAAAGGAAGAATGAATCCAACGTGAAGATCGCTCCATGCCTCAAATTCAAAGAACTAAAGTTGGGGAAGTCGATAACTCAAAGTGAAAGAATTCTCACAAGAGAGCTTATTTTGGGAAAAGATTTGGGAACATCCTAGATCTTTTGACTACCAATGTGGACATGGAAGCTTTGATTGCTCTAGCAAAGTACTATGATCCTCCTCTCCGATGCTTCACATTCCAAGACTTTCAGCTTGTTCCTACAATTGAAGAGTTCGAGAGAATCCTTAATTGGCCTTTGAAGGACGACACCCTTTTCTCAACATAGGGGAGACCTCGATAAGGCTAAGGTAGCCGCTTTGTTTCTTCCCGTAAGGGAGGTGGCACCTTGATTACGTATAAAGGTATTCGAGGCGTAATTTGAAGATAAGTTGTTAAGTTTGAGTGTTCAAGACGATTGGCCGACTTTCAGCTCCATTCTTGCTTTGCTCATCTTTGGGGTGGTTTTGTTCCCAACTAATGAAATTGGTTACTTGAGCCCGTCGCTATTGGCATATTCATGTCAAGAACCCCTGCTCGCATCTATCGATGTTCTTACCATCTCCATGAGAGACATCTGAAGAAGAGAGGGGTGGTTCTGTGTTGTTCTCCATTGTTGTACTTATGGTTGACATCTCATATCCCTCAGAGTGGACCGTGGGAGAAGATCCTGAGAAACTTATCTTGGTCTCAAAAATTGGCTTCACTAACAGCCGATGGTGTGATGTGGCATTCTCCGTGTCAGATTCGCTGATGTTATCACTCACTGTGGAGGATATTCTAATGTTCCTTTGATTGGGTCTATGGGTTGCATCAATTATAACCCAAGACTTGCAACAAGACAATTGGGGTATCCAATGGAAAACGAACCAAGGCTTGAGCACTTGGAAAGTTTCATTATACACGAGCTTGGTAAAAAGGACCGCAACGAAGTATTGAAGATCCGAAGAGCTTGGGGTCAAATCCATAGGGAAAGTCGAGAGTTAATCAAGAGGGGCGGAATTGATGGAAGGTCTTATCGCCAGTGGGTGATAGAGAGAGTCCAAGAAGTCAAGTCGCTTTACTTTGTGGAGGTACCTTTGATCATCCCGAACCAGTAATCACCATGTGCCAATAGAGGAGAATATGAGGCTTCAGGAAATTATCAGAAAGATGGAGGAGGAAAGATTGGAGCTGCAAAGCTCTAATTCTCGCATTTTCCTCAGAGCTGAAAATTTGGAGGCTAACCTCAAAGAGGTGAAAGAAGAGTTAGAGGGGAGAAGGATACAAAATGAAAAGGATGAAGAGCTCCTGATGAGATGTTCAAAACTTGAGGAGGCCGCAAGGGCAAGGGACCTCCACGACAATTGAAGACCGCCAAGATCAAAGGGCCAGCTTATCTAGATGAAGAAAAGGCTTGAAGAAAAGAGAGCATTGAAAGCACGCCTCAAGCAAAGATTTCAAAGTTAGAAGCTTTCTAGCACGAACCAATAAAATGCTAGAAATGAGATAACCGAAAAGAAGAAGTCTCGATCGCCGAGAATTGGAAGCAATCGAATTAATGAAAAGGTTCGAGAGCCGAACATTACGAGGGAAGAAAGAAATAGTAAAAGGATGCTTACGAAAGCCTTAGAGAGCAATGCCAAGGTTGGATTGATGAGATCCAAAAGTCGAATCGTCTGTTAGATGAAAAGGATGAACTAGTGTCCTTTCTAGAAGAAATGAATGGGCTTTTCTATTGGAAATACAAAGGAAATGGTTGACATGTGTAACCGCTTGATTGTTGACGCACTTGAGACTCAGTCGGCCCTAGAAGACCTCAAGACAACCCGATACCTCCCCGCCGTGAGTGATTTCCTCTCGTCAAGAGGCGGTGAATGTGTTCAAGGCGAAACTAGAGATTGAAGCCTCGCCGTGGAAGATTTCTAGTTTTTAGCCACTTATCTAATTATTATTGTAATGATTTAAATTCCAAGATGAATTTTATTGCTCTGCTTGAGCTTGAACAAATTTGTAGTCACAACTAACAATTTGAGTTTCTATGAGATTTCGTTGAATTGCGCTTAACGCTTTTTCTCTAATGTTTATTGTTAACTAACGAGTCTTCAAAGAGTCCCCGAAAATAAAATGTACAAAACATATCATGGGCATGCATGCATACTCCCATAGCATATCATACATAATGTGGTATTCAGATCACCATCTTACTCTGCTGATTTTCTTCTCCATGCATTTGAGACTATGTGTTTCGCTGCTCATCGTTACCCGACAAGAAGTAACTTGAAGAAACCGATGGAGAAGATGGAAGTCGATATGGCCCTTAGGGACAAGAATGGATACTGTGATGGGGCAATTGATGGAGATAATCTGTAACATGGCTCGCAACAAGAGGAGTTGAGAGCTCGTTGTGAGGCCTCAGTAGTCACCACCAAGAAGCCGCAGTTCCTCCCCACATGGGAATGCTTTGTCCGAAATTAGATGGAAGTTAACGCCGGTCTTAATGATCTCGGCAGAACCAGTCTGCTCAAATGGATCATGTCATGTGGTTCCTCCTCCGCTACTCCCCGCCGCCACGACCGTAACTCGTGTTGGTGCCTCAACCGCATGTAGGACTATTCAGATTCCGATTCCTCAGCATGATGAAGATAACTTTGAAGATTGGTTTTCCAATGTTGAAGAACCAACCGAAGCTGATAGGAAGTTGAAGATGCTCGAGGAGCGCATGCAAGCCTTTGAGAATCAAGATGTTTTGGGTTTCGACATGTCCAACTTGGGATTGGTTCAAGGAGTGAGGATTCCTCCAAAATTTAAAATCCCAGAGCTTTCGAAGTACAAGGGCAACTCTTGTCCTAAAACTCACTGAGGTACTACTTTAGGAGGATGTCCGCCATACGAAGGATGAGAAGCTCTTGATGCACTTTTTCCAAGATAGTTTGACCGATGGACCATTGGATTGGTATATGGGCCTTGATTGCTCCTGTGAACTTGAGAGAGTTGGTTGTAGCTTTGTTCAACACTATGGCTTTAACATCGATATGGCGCCACGAGGACCCAGCTTGCACAACTTAGCTCAAGAAAACCGAATCTTTCAAGGAGTACGCAAAGGTGGCGCGAGGTAGTCGCTAAAGTTCAACCCCTATGGTGGAACGAGATGGTGGAGATGTTTACCGCACACTAGATGGGCCGATATGCCTCTTGCCCGACCAAGATTTCACGACATGGTGATGTTTGGTGAAAGAGTTGAGATGGGGATTAAGCTAGAAAATCCAAGATGTTGGTACCGACAAGAATCAAGTTGGTGGCGCCAAGAAGGCTTTTGGTGGTTACCGTAAGAAGAAAGAAGGCGAGTCGAGCGACAGTATGAGCGAAGAGGAAAGGAGAAGCGCCGAGAATTCACCGCTAAGTTGTCAGAATTATTCCCGCTTAGTGTTCCAAAACAAGATGTTGTTCCAAGACAACCACCACCTAGACCCGTGAAGAAGTTTGATCCCTTGCCAATGTCTTATGATGTGTTTGCTCATTTGCAAAGTTTGAATATGATTGAGTCAGACTTTGAAGATTGACCCGTATAACCCGCCAAAATACTTTAATGCAAATGCTCGCTGCTCTACCACTCCAATGCCTGTGGGCATTCTATCGAGAATTGTATCGCTTTCAAGTACAAAGTTCGTAACCCGCTGACACAGAGGCAATCAACTTTGGACCTCCTCCCACCCCTAATGTCATTCAAAGACCCTTTACCTCCTCATGGTGGAAATGTCATAATGCAATTTGCGAAGATGGAAGTTCGAACCGATAATGGATGTTAGCGTTTGACCACCCATTATGGTGGATAAAGAATCAATTGTTGTTGAAGGGAGATTTCCGTGATGATGGTTGTAAACAATGTTTAATCCAAATTGAAGGTCGGATAATTTGAGAAACGAGATTCAATTCTGACATCAAGGGACTCTTCGCTTGTCCGTAAAGAACTTGATATGAAGAATGATGAAGATGAGGTTGACGTGGTCACTATCCCCGCCACTTCTAGAAGGATTCCTGCTATAATCCCCGCGCCGACTAAGAAACCTCCCGTGATTATCACTTTGCCGGTCCAAGACTACACTAGCGAAAAGGCCATCCCGTGGAATTATGGTCCGAGTACTACCGTGACGGCAAGAAGTTGAATGTGGAGACCTCAAGGAGGAAAGTCCGATGAAAAGAAGATTGAATATTTGAGCCGCAAAGGCATGACATTGCGTAAGAAAGTCGGATTACCCGGTGGGCGAATCTTCTCTCCACCCAATCTAGTTGAAAACTCAAGCTTTGGCCAAGGCTAAAGCAAAAGGAAAGGAGTCATGATTGGGGTGAGTCAACACCAAAGATTCCGTAACCTGCTCGAGCCCCGAGATGACCAAAGATGTTGAAGAACCGATGAGGTATATAAGGAAGAGCGATTACAAGATAATCGACCAGCCGCCGACGCCCGCCAAGATTTCTATCTTAGCTTGTTGAGGGATTCCGAGCCTCACCGCAACGCCTCGATGCACTGTTGGGAACGCCTTCGCTCCTCAAGAAATCTCGTTAACCAATTTGGAGGCATTGTGAACAAGATTTCGCAAGTAATGGTCCTTTATCGACTTCGATTTACCTCCCGAGGGAAGGAAGCATAACAAAGCGCTACACGCTTCCGTGGAGATAGCGAGAACTACTTTATCCCGCAGCCGTAGACACGGATCATCCTCAACGTTCTTCCAAGTCTACTCTTGAAGTTGGATTATGAAGGTGTGCCGAGACCCTGATTTGATAGTTAAGGCGCTTGATGGGTCAAGAGGTCGTTGTTTGGCGAGGTGGACCCGCCTATTAAGATAGGCCCCGTGTTTTGATGCAACTTTTTCGCCATGGATATTAATCCTCCCATCGTTGTTTACTTGACGCCTCGATTCATGGGTCAGGCCGACATCCACCTTGCACCAAAAGTTGAAGTTCTTAATTAATGGAAAGGTGGTCACCATTTATGGTGAAGAAGATTATGTCGTCACCATCCGAGCAACTTTCGATATGTTGAAGTGAAGGAGAGATCCACGAAACTCCATGCCAAGCTTTGAGGCAGATTACCGATAAGATCCCTTTGCAAAAGGTGAAGTCTCCATGGCATCCTACAAGGTGCTCGTGCTATTGTCAAGTCAGACATCCCAAGGGTGGGGAAGAGTGCTAGAACTTCCTACCTGCATTTGGATAAGAGGGGTTGGGTTTTGCTCCCGAATGAAGGTCCGCCTCCACCCCAAGGTGCAAAGGTGTCTCTCCGCCAAGTTTGTCAAAGGTGGAATCCAGATTGAAGATGTTGATGCCATTGATGGTGAAGCGGATGGTGACTATGATGTGGACAAGTGGATCTACCCAACCGCTCCAGACGTGAGCTTTCAAATTGGCTCGTTGAAGATGTTGCCGTGGTTACCGCTTTGAAGAGTAACTGCTTTTATGTCATTCCATAATTCCTACGTTATGCCCAAGACGTAGTGATCATGCTGTAGGGCCACCATGTTTTTAACTTTCAAGTTTATCATTAATGAAGGACGTCCTTTTTTGCATTCAAATTTTTCTCTCTTTGTTTTTTTTTCTTCTTCACTCATTTCTTTTAAAGGTGACAATATCAAATTTTACTTTTTATACAAACCTTTTGTCTTTTTTTTTTTTTTTTTTTTTATAAAAAACTTGATTAAAAAAATAATAATAAAAATAAAATTACCAACAACGCAGATGTGGTCCTTCGACGGACCCGAATTTTGTCGACGATGATTCCGCTGTGGCTCATTATGATTTCAACGAACCGATTTATCAAGCTGAAGAGGAAGCCGAAGAGGACTGTGAATTACCCAAGAACTAGCTGTGATGTTGAGGCAAGAAGAAAAGGTCATCCACCGCACCAAGAGGATCTAGAAGTGATTAATCTGGGAACCGAGGACGCCGAAAGGAGGTCAAGATTGGGGCAGATTGAAGATGGAGTTAAGCAAAGCTTGTCGAAATGCTACATGAGTACGTAGACATCTTTGCTTGGTCTTATGAAGATATGCCCGGTTAGATATCGACATCGTTATGCACGAGTTGCCCTCAAAGAAGGCTGCCCACCCAAAGCGAAGCTTCGCAACACATCCGTAAATGTCAAGAAAGATCAAAGAAGAGGTTCGTATGGAAGGTGTTTCCTAAAGGTTGTTTCTTATCCCCATGGGTTGCAAACATTGTACCAAAGGTCAAGAAAGACGGCAAGGTAAGGATGTGTGTTGATTATAGGATCCGAATAGAGCTAGCCCTAAGGATGACTTCCTCTCCGCACATCGACATTTTGGTCGATAATACCGCTCAAGCTAAAGTATTCTCCTTCATGGATGGTTTCTCCGCTACAACCGATTAAGATGGCGCCCAATGATATGGAGAAAACTACTTTCATTACACCGTGGGGACTTTCGCTACAAAGTGATGCCTTCGTTTGAAGAACGCAGGGCAACATATCACGCTTATGGTCACTCTCTTTCATGATATGATGCATAAAGAGATTGAAGTCTACGTGATGATATGATTGCCAAGTCCCGCATGTAAGAAGAACACCGGTTCACTTGTTGAAATTGTTCAAAGGTTGAGAAAGTTCAGCCGAGGTTGAACCCAAGTAAGTGCACCTTTGGGGTGAGATGTGGAAACCTTAGGCTTTATTGTGAGCGAGAAAGGGATCGAGGTTGACCCCAAAGATAAAAGCGATACAAGAGATGCCAGAGCCAAGGACAAAAAGAAGTGCGAGGTTTTTGGGAAGACCGAATTACATCGCTAGGTTCATTTCTCATCTCACACCACCGTGAGCCCATTTTCAAGTCATAAGAAAGAATCCAACGACTGTGTGGAACGCGATTGTCGACGGCATTCGACAAGATAAAGAGGTACCTACAAGAGCCTCCAATTCTCACCCCGTGGAGGGTACCGCTGATTATGTACTTGACCGTGTTGGAGAATTGGGTTGTGTGCTAGGACAACATGATGAGACAGTAAAAGAGCACGCCATATACTATTTGAGCAAGAAGTTCATGTAATGTGAATCGAGGTATTCATTATTGAAAAGACTTGTTGTGCGCCGCATGGGGCAAAACGACTCGTGACAAGACATGTTGACTCACACTACTTTCTTGATCTCCAAATGGACCCGATAAAGTATATCTTTGAGAAGCCACTCACAGAAGGATAGCCCTGGCAAATGATCCCGATGTAATATGATATCCAATACACTACTCGTAAGGCCATCAAAGGTAGTGTGGTGGCACTATCTCGCCAACAACCATTAGAAGATGACTATCACCAATGAAGTTTGAGTTCGATGAAGACATTATGTATATCGAGATTGTAACATTCTGTGGCTCGAAGAGGGACCCGAGCCCGCTCATGGTGGACAATGGCATTCGATGGAGCCTCAAATGCATTAGGAAATGGCGCGCCATTATCACTTCTCCAACAGTTTTCATATTCCATTCAACGCCGTAACTGCTTCGATTGCACCAATAATGTGGCCGAGTACGAAGCTTGTATTTTGGATGAAGCAACCATTGATCCGAGAATCAAAATCTTATGTATGGAGATTCCGCTTTGGTAATTAGTCAAATCAATGGAGATTGGGAGACCCGCCATCCGAATTTGATCCCATACCGAGATCACCCCAAGTTGATCCCTTATTTCGACGAGATCACTTTTGATCACATCCCAAGGAGGAGAACAATTTGGCGATGCTTTGGCTACTTTGTCATCCATGTTTAAGGTCGATGGGCGAACGATGCCCGCCTATCACTATAATGAGGTTGGATGAGCCTGCTCGCTATGAAGTAGTAGGTGAAGGCATGAAAACCTTGGTTCTATGACATCAAAAGGTATCTCGAGACGAAAGAATACCCCGATGATGCTTCCATCGTTGATAAGAAGGCTCGCAAGTACTCGCCCAAATTCTTCCTCAATGGGTGTGTTGTACAAAAGGAACTATGACTGCTTTTGCCTGATGTGGATAGACACGAAGCAAATAAGATTATAGAAGAAATTCATGAAGGCTCATTCGACGATTCTAGTGGACACACCATGGCCAAGAAGATCTTGAGAGGTGCTATTATTGGTCCACCATGGAGAATGATCGCTACAACCATGCCGTAACATGCTACAAATGTCAAATTTATTACCGATAAGATGCATGTGCCACCTTCTTCATTGAATGTTTTGACTTCTCCATGGCCTTTGCGATGTGGGGCATTGATATGATTGGAGAAATTAAGCCCACCGCTCTAATGGACATCGATTCATCCTTGTTGCCATTGACTACTTTACCAAATGGGTCGAGGCAAGATCTTATGCTCGTGTCACTAGACAAGTGGTCACACGCTTCATCAAGCATAATATCATTTGTCGCTATGGGGTTCCGAGAAGATCATTATCGATAACGGCTCGAATCTCAACAACAAAATGATGAAAGAGTTGTGCGACGATTTCAAGATAAAACATCATAACTCTTCTCCATACCGCCCAAAAATGAATGGTGCTGTGGAGGCGGCAAACAAGAATATCAAGAAGATTGTGCAAAAGATGGTTGTCACTTACAAGGATTGGCACGAGATGCTGCCATTTGCCTTACACGGCTACCGCACTTCAATACGCACGTCAACAGGGGCAACTCCCTTCTCCTTGGTATACGGTATGGAAGCCCCACCGAGAAGTTGAAATTCCTTCCTTAAGGATTTTAACAGATGTGCAACTCGATGAAGCTGAATGGATTCAAAACAGACTTGACCAATTGAATCTCATCGACGAGAAGAGATTGACAGCTATTTGTCATGGACACTATACCGTAAGCGATGAAAAGGGCTTTCGACAAGAAAGTGTGTCCTCGAATTTCCAAGTCAGTGACCTCAGGTCAAGAGAATTTTGCCTCCCAATAGTACCGACGCCGGCAAGTGGGCTCCAAATTATGAAGGACCGATGTTGTGAAGAAAGTTCTCGAGGAGCTATGTTGCTCGCGACTATGGATGGAGAAGATTTCACCCGATCAATGCAGATGTAGTCAAAAATACTGCATAAAGAGACCCGTTAGGTTGATCGCCTAAGCAAAATAAGGAGATCCCGACGAACCAAGAGGTTCGGCAAAAGTTAGATAAATATAAAAGATTGTACACCCGCAAGTCGAAAACTAAAAGGCGGCAAAAAGGGGTATCCCTGGATTGAAACCCAAAGGGCGGTCCAGCAAAAATTAGGGATTCAAGGCGAACGACACAACTGCACGACACTGCTTGGGCTTTTACAATAACTTGATAATCCAGGGATTGAGGGTTAGGCTAATCGAGCATTTCGATAGCTCAATGTTAAGGGATGTTGAAGTTGTGAAGAGCATGGCGGATTCAGGATTCGACAAAATCCATGATTTTTATTGTCACCTTTTCTTTTAACTTTGATGTATAAGCAATTGCCTCTTTTCAGGATTTGCTTCTTGATGTAAATGCTCATTTACGGGCTAATCAATCAATAAAATTACTTTCATCCAAACTGTGTTTTTCTATCATTTATCTCTGTCTTATTTTCATGTATTTTTAACTGTTTTGTTTACAAAAACGACGTCCGATGTTTTTAATAAACTTTGCACATAAAAACATTAGTGCCCAACGGCACATGGCATAATTTCTGAAGTTACTCGGAATTACGGGTACACGGCATTAACGATTGAAACAGTTTGATCACGTAGCAGAAATTATTGTTATATCTCCTGTTTTACGGGTTTTGTTATGCAAAGATTTTAAATAAAGAGTGTTGCACGTTTGAGCTTAAATCTCCAACAAAACTTTCTCTCCCACAAGGGATATCCATGGCATATGTGCCTTGATGTTATTGCTCCTTCCCCGCGAAGATCGCAAAGAACGGTTTACACCAAGAAGATCATTTTCAAAGGCTCACTTGTGCGTAAGATGTTGTCGACCCTCTTAGGCTAGAGCTCGAAATCGTGAACTCTACGCACACGATTGTCATCCCGTATGAATGATAATCTCCGTGAGTTACTTCCCTGATGCTAATCATTGAAAGATGATACTTATTCCACAAATCCCCTTATCGTGGTCCGTACTATCATCTCTTTGATGAAGACCGATGATTGTATTCAATTCATGGATGGTTGATGTCCTCGGCAGCTCACAATTGCCTTTAGGCCCGATGAATCATTAAACATGCATCATTGCATTGCATAGCATCCAGAAATGCGTAGCATTTCCATTGATATGGAGCATTACGCTAAAAAAATAATAATCTCAAACATGCATCTAAGCATAAGCCAGATTAATGTGTTTCTCAAGTACCTTTTGCGTCTCCGAAGAGAAGTTTATCAAAAAAAATCCCCAAGTGGTATTCCCAGTCAGAGTTCCCTCAAGAAATTCTTCTTGTTGTTATCTGCATTTTTGACCCAGTGTCGGTCTCCTACATCATTCAATTCAATATATTTACCAAGCGTCTTGCTTTTTGCAAATTTTATTTTGGTATTCTTACCCGTGTTTGCCTCTGTCGTTAGAGTGCGAGTAAGAGTCGGTGTCTAACCTTTCTTGCTTCTCAACTATTTGAGTATCCATACTTGGTGTGTGGTAATTCATATAATTGCCACTCTTGAAGAATTACACCCCGCCTTTGGCCTGAGGGATATTGTATTTCTTGCACATTTGCAACCTTTTTAAAGTCCAACATAGTTTGGCAATCCTTGCTAGAGTCCCCTTTGTTTGGCCTCTTTCCCCGTGAATTCGTCTTCGATCGACGATTTTACCATTCCATATATATCTTTCCCCAAAGGAGTCTCGCTCCAATGGTCTCATTCTTATGTATGTCTAATATCCTTACCCCATATGCTATCTATATGTGTTCAATATCCTTACCGAACATATATATTCGATCTTTATGTGTCCAACATCCTTACCGGCATGTATATTTCAAACCTTTGTTAGAGTCGCCTTCTCGGTCTCTTTCCAAAGGTATGTCTAATATCCTTACCGACATATGCTATCTATATGTGTTCAATATCCTTACCGAACATGTATATTCGATCTTTATGTGTCCAATATCCTTACCGGCATGTATATTTCAAACCTTTGTTAGAGTCGCCTTCGGCCGGTCTCTTCCAAAGGTATGTCTAATATCCTTACCTGACATATGCTCCCTATATGTGTTCAATATCCTTACCGAACATATATATTCGATCTTTATGTGTCCAACATCCTTACCGGGCATGTATATTTCGAAACCTTTGTTAGAGTCGTCTTCGGTCGGTCTCTTTCCAGTGTATGTCTAATATCCTTACCTGACATATGCTATCTATATGTGTTCAATATCCTTACCGAACATGTGTATTCGATCCTTATGTGTCCAATATCCTTACCGGCATGTATACTCAAACCTTTGTTAGAGTCGCCTCGGTCGGTCTTTCCTGTATGTCTAATATCCTTACCGACATATGCCCCTATATGTGTTCAATATCCTTACCGAACATGTATATTCGATCGTTATGTGTCCAATATCCTTACCGGCATGTATATTTCAAACCTTTGTTAGAGTCGCCTTCGGCCTGGTCTCTTTCCAAAGGTATGTCTAATATCCTTACCCCGACATATGCTCCCTATATGTGTTCAATATCCTTACCGAACATGTATATTCGATCTTTATGTGTCCAATATCCTTACCGCATGTATATTTCAAACCTTTGTTAGAGTCGATTCGGTCGGTCTCTTTCCAAAGGTATGTCTAATATCCTTACCGACATACCGTAATCTTCGCTCCAAATCCCATTGCTCAAAAAAAAATCACAAAAAAATAGAAAAGTCAAAATTACCAAAAAGAAAAAATGCAAAAATATTTCCACTTGTTCTTCTGAGCTAAATTTTGTTCTTGTAGTATTTAATCTTCTTCTACCTTGAAAGTTCAAAGGCTAGCGCCAATTTCACTTTCGTGTTTAAGACGATTAAATAGGGCAAACTGCACCCCAAAATTTGCCCTCCTATCTCGGTTTTATCTCGGTTTAGGCTTCAGATTTATCATAACACTCACATGCATTCATATCATCGGGTCTATGGTTACGGATTGAGTTGATTCCAAAGATTTCTCCCGGAGCGAAGGCGTGGTGTTTTCGACCAATTTGGGGATATTTGAAAATGACGAGTTTTAATGTTAAATCTTATTCGTTCATATCTACCGGGTTTCAGGGCTTGGTGTTCGGTTGTTTGAATTGAATGGTCTGTTCTTAATGGAGCTCCGGAAGTCTGGTTATTTTGAATGTCATTACCTCCTGATTCAGGAGATCAATTCATCACGAGTTTGAGTTTTGCTGTTGTTTCAAGTTCGTTATTCAAGATGTAAAAGTGTGGATTACGATTATCCGATTATTGATCAACAATTCAAGTTCTAGTGCATTTGGCTTGCTCATCAACTTTGTTGGTATATGGCGTGTGTGAAAATATTCGTCCAGAGGGTTTGTTTGCAAGATTTAAGGATGTCCAAGTTGCCACATGTTTAGATCTTTTCTAGTTATGTTCATCGCTCACGAGATTCAAGGCATTCAATGAAAATTAGAAGTTTCTTTATGAAATTCGTTTGGTTTCAAACCTTTTTCTACTACCGAGTATGGTTCAATTTGGAAACGCGGTGATAATTCCATTAATTTCAAGTGGAATCTATCGCTCAATTCTTAAAGGAATCATGAAACCGACAAGTCGACTAAGGTTTTCAATCAAGAGTTTCGTTTGAAACTTAGAGTTCCAATTTTTGTCTCAAGTAGCAAAGGGCTCCGATTTTCTACACGAACGGATTAACATAGAAGTTTTGTGGCCGGGAAATTCAAAAGGATTCAAGTGTTTCTAAACTCAAGCCATCAAACCATCTTTGTATTTAGAGGATAATTCTCAAGTTTTGTATACTAGAGGGTTCAAGTTCTAAAAATACAACAATCATGTTACTACTCATTTGATTCAAGAATACGGATGGGAATGGTGGACGGATTTGGATTTAGGCCAGATCTTAAGTCAACGTTCAATTAGTTTGTTTTAACCAAATTAATTTGGGTTCATGACAAATTTTTGGAATGATTGGTCCATCACGAATTTTCCACTTTCATGCACAATTTACAACTTTCATGCACAAAATACTACAACATTGAAAGTCACATTAGGAGTATTCAAGAATTTGAAACTAGAACTCAAATCGATACATAATTCTCAATCTTGTATTCATAAAAATTCGAGAGTTTCCAAATTATTCTTTTTATTATACAAAGATACAAGAACAAGTATACATGTATTACAACTTGTCAATCCTAAAATACAAGTTACAAGTTTCTATTGAATACTAGTATTCTCTAAACTATGTGTGGATTTCTCAAGCTGCCGACTTCTCCATGGAAGTGTTCTTGACTTTATTCTCAAGCTGTCCATCCCTCCAAGCTCCGCCTCGCTTTTTTCCTAGCTCGTAGTGGTGTTCACGTTCATGAAACAACAAAAGAAGATAATTAGTAATAACGGACAGCAAACAAAGTTTCAAATAAGTCATTTATCTCATCATTAGGGGGAAACAATTGGGATTAGATTTATGTTGAGGATTGCTTATCATTCATGTTCCAATAACCACCCTTTGCAAATCACAACACATAGTTGGTTCACAAAAGGGGTGTGGTTAAACCATCATCACCACTAAGTTGCCGCAACAAGTACTTTGGTCGAAAGGTGAAAACACAGAGCAGCCCAAGACAAAGAATACATCGTAAATACATTACGAATAAATTTCAAAGAAGGTCGGCTTGGTTTTGGCCCATATTATCAATTGTTAAGTCCAGTACACAAAAAACTCAAAGCTGGCACTATTGTTTTCAAACTGACAGATGATCAAAAACATAATACCTAAGCCCACTTTTCTGCGTTTTTGTTTTCAAAGGCCCCTATCCCAAAAAAAAACTGACAGTTAGAAACCCTAATAGAGGACATTATAAAAGCAACGACCATCAGAATCGAGGAGCGCCACTCATCGTAAACCCTAAACATCAAACAACAAACCAAAAACAATACTGACATCAACACGGAAATACCAAGAACAGAAGAACATTCATGCAAAGCAAACCTGTAATACCAAGAACAACCTAATACCAAAGCCAATAACTATCAGACTCATCATTTCCCAAAGAACCCCCTTCAGAAAACGAAGCAGAAATTGCCAGAAAGAGAAGAGTAGAAAGGTAATACCCGATGTTCAAAGGAGGAGAAGGAGGTTGCGAACCACCATGGCCGCCGTCCTCCCTTCTTTTTCTCTTCTGCCCTCTTTGTTTTTCGCACATCCTCGCCGCCGTCACACCCAAATCGTTTAGGTTTCCTTTCCTCTTCTCCATCACCAAGCCTGTAAAACACAAAATCAAACAGAAAGTTGTAACATGCAATAGCTGAACAGAGTGAATCGAGTGAAGAGATGAGAGATTCATCCGGAACGGCGAGAGATCGAGAGATTTCGTGAGGAATAGCGACGGCGAAGAGAGATCCCGGTGAGATCGTGAGCGACGTCGAGAGAACAGCGACGAGTCCAGTGAGAATCGCGTACGAGAGAGACGAGGTTTCTGAGAATCGTGTGCGAGAGAAAGACGAGGTTTCTAGGAATCGTGAGTGAGAGAGAGAGGTTTGATTTTGGAATCAGAATCGTGAGATGAGACACATTTCTGTTTGCTTTTGATTTGTTTTGTTATTTGTTTTAAGTTAAATAATCATTATTATTAAGACTTAGTTAGTATTATAATAACTAATTAATATTATGTTTGTTAATTAATTAGTAAAAACAAGATAATATATTTAATCTAATAAGTTTATTTATTTTAATGGTGTTGTTTAGCCAAAGTGTGACACTTGTCACCGTGGTCCGTTTGGGATTCAATGTGTACATCCATGGTAGCCATCATGCTCCTTTCCTTACAACCATCGATCCGCTGAAGTCCGATCTAACGCTCTAGAATGGCGGACTATGCTATGCTTCATGGGATGGCTCACATAGGATCCAAAGAAGACTTTGGGCTGGGCTCATTTGTCGCTTGCACCTCCAAATTTAAAGCTCCAAACAGCCCATCTCTCGAACCTTCTCTTTAAAATTCAATATATTGCAAGTTTTTTTATACAATGATGTATTAAATAATATTTTGGCATATGGTAGTTTTTTTATTTGTTGAATTACCAATTAAATTGTTAATTGATTTTTCATCAAGTAAAAGAATATCTATACTAATAATTATTTAAATTCGATTTGTATTGTGTGTTAATCTATTTTCTTTATTTTCCGTTATTACATTATCCGCTTGTTGCTTATTACGCGATCGCACACCCGCCTCCCATTAATATAAAACAACAACGCTCCGCCTCTCTTATTTTTGGTTACCCACACCAATTTCTAAGGGTCTCATGGTCGGGATGGGCATGGCCATCCTCACGAGGTTAATTAAGGCCTCGCTGCCTTGATTAATCATAACCCGAAAAATAATTGGTCCATATACCAATCACCATGCACCAGGGTCTCATGGTTAATCAAGTCCATATACTTGGTTAACCATAACCCGAAATATCATTTCTCTACGTCCAACGCCGCAATTTTCAAAATAGCGTTATGGTATTTAATTAAATTGTTAGAGGTTCGCCCAACGATTTAATTAAAATGTAAAGTATTCGGGCCATTAGAGGGTAACCCAATGACTTGAATACTTTATTCCATACACTTGAACATTTAAAACACTTTCATATTAAATTAATTAATTGAATTTGTTTTCTTTAAATCAATTTTTTCTACAAAAACAAAAAAAAACATAGTGTTATGGTACTTAATTAAATTGTTAGAGGTCCGCCCAACGATTTAATTAAAATGAAAAGTATTTGGGCCATTAGAGGGTAACCCAATGACTTAAATACTTTATTCCATAACACTTAATAAAAGTGAACTTCGTTTCACCTCACTCCTTTCATAATAAAGATTTTGGATGAGAGAAGATCGGTTGACCTCAATCACCAATCTCGAGTATCGAATCGTTAGAGGACATCCCGACGTTTTGGTACTTGTCATCTACCATTAAAATCAATTCAACCCATTCAAATTCTTTTTCGCTCATATGCGATTATCAAAAAAATCAAAAACATTTTCTTCTAAAATCAATACAAACAATCCAAGACATTTTCAACAAGAACTACGGAGTTTTGACTTTCCCATTGCACGAGGGAATACGTAGGCACGCGGTTTCGAAACCGTGTCAAACTCAAAATAATAACAAACAAATCCATTTTCTTTTTATTTATTCATAACTTAGAAATTAGCGATTACACACACACAAACACATTTCGAACTAAATGGGTCCCATCGAGTACGATGGACGTAAGAGGTGCTAATACCTTCCTCATGCGAACCGACTCCGAATCCATCCTTTTTGGTCTTGTAGACCGCTTTATCCGATTTTGTGGGTTTTATCTATATTTCCCGCTCTTTTAGAACGAATAAAATTAGGTGGTATTTCATTGTTTTGAAAATTCATTTTAAATGATTTTTGAAAACGAGTTGCTTCAATCGCAGAGGAAATCCTTATTGTGTTAACATCAAGATAGTCTTCGGGAAATCACACCCCATCCTCCGCCTTTAACATCTTCAATAGGAATTTTGTAACTATCGTGACGTACTCACCATGTAATCATACTTTCCACTTGGCTGCCCCAAGGTATCCCACACGATGGTAAGCTGCTCGCATTGTCAATCTTCAACTTAGACATTTCTTCACACGCGCACAGTGGTTTCGTAAATAGTATCTCACGGTTGTCCATCATACACCGAACACGCCTTCTCACCAAGCACAACCATCGTGACGGCACCAACGACAATTCTCCGGGCATCCGGATTGACATCGGCTTGCAACAAATTCTTCTTAACAAATCATGAGGAATGGTCAAGTCATCTATGTTGAAAACATAAGTATCATCGCCAACAAAGATTGGAACTCTTGTCATGGTTAGGCATAGGCGTTAATCACATTCGAGTCTCAACAGAGGATCAAATTCAACTGCTTAGCTTCAATCATATCTTGAATCTTGTTCTTCGTGAGCCCAACAATTGTCGTTGTCGCCCCGGCTGTTGGAATGGTAAGCACACTTAGCATTAGGATTGTACTGGAAAGGAAGTGTTGACATTCGAGGAGGATCCTCAAAGTAATCACTCCGCTCAACATGTGTTGCAAGGCTCATGACAAAGGCATGTTGATCTCAGAACCGCCTCGTGGCGCTCACGCACGTTGTCTCACCGAGGTTGTGCCGATGTAGGATCGAGATCACAACCGCCCTACGATTGAGCACGGTCGGTTTTGGCTCGACTTTTCCGACCATACAAGATTGGCTTCTTTCTTAGCACCAAAAGATCTCTTCGCAAAGATTTGAAGATGACTCTACATGGATCTTCCCACTTTGATACTTCAATGCGCTCATTAATAATACCGGTGAACCGGATGAAGAATTTCCAATCGATGATTGAAGAACTCGCTGTTCCATGAACATATCAACCAACTCCCTATTGGACAAAGGTGGTTGAACTCTCGCTAGATCTCTCCATTTCGAGCATACCCTTGAACTTCGTCACGACCCATAGACATGCTTTGTAGTTGCATGCGAGTGGGTGTCAATTCAAAGATTGTACTCATATCGTCTGAGAAAGCATCACCAAGTCACCCAAGTACGGATATGGTCATTCTCTAGTCGATAGTACCATTCCAACCGGGTTCCGCATAAACTCTTGAAAATAGTGCATCCACAACTTTCTCATCGTGGGATTGATCTTCCGACATAGGACTTCAAATGCAGCTTTGGGCAAGACATGCCATCATACTTGGAAAAAGTTGGAACTTTGAACTGGGAGGAATCACAACACTGTGAACAAGACTCGATCATCAAAATTCAGCCCGACATTTTCAAGTTTTCCACAAGATTCGACGGTCTTCAAGTTGTTTGTACTTGTCATCTTCATCGAGTGTTGGCTATAATCGTAGTGATCCTCCTCCTTCTTGGCTCACGCTGCCACCTTCATCACCCTTGGTACTGTATGGACACTTCCTTCCGAGAGCTCAATACGGCCGACCACCTTAGGACCCCTTGAAACGCTCACCCATGTCGAGGAGACCAACAACCTTCTTCTTCTTGTTGATGAGCTTCTTCAAATCTTCTTGGCCTGGACCAAGTTGGTGAACATCTCAAACCGAACATTTTGAGCTTGGAGATCTTTGACACTGCTCAAGAGCCATTTCGCTAAAATAAATAGCGAGCAAATGAGAAAACCAATCTCCAATGTACCGTGATGCAATGTTATGCTATGCTATGCGATGTTTATGCGAATGCAATGCAATGTTTTCAAGGACCTTAGAGATTTAAATTTGTTAAACAAGCAATGAACAAACATTTATTAGTACTCTTCTTATTTTTTTTCTTTTAAGTACAAGAGATAATTCAAACAATAAAAGAGAACATAAAATCCTAAAGCTCTAAGTCTCCCATGGGCGCTTCCTCTGGTGCCAATGTAGGCTGATGTTTCGCCCTCATGAAGTAGCTTTGTCAATTCTAACACTTTCTTCTCGCTTGCATAACACCGAGCTTCAAAGGTATCCTCTTCCTTGAGCTGAATCCGTGATCTCTTCAAGTCTTCAAAATCGAGGCATGTCGATGGAGAACAAGATAGGTACGCCACCCATAGCAACAGTTCCATAATTACCGTAAAACAGCGTGAATGGCATCATGAGGTTTTGAGCTCGAGCTCGCACCCATCCGAGGTAAGGTTCCCAAGGAATGGAGTTCGGTGCCCCAAAGTCTTGGTATCGTCTTCTTTACCATGCCCCAAGCATGTATGAACCTTCGCTTGTAACTCGAGATCGGTTGTAGTCGAACACAACATCTTGAGAAGCATATCATGTGGACCATCTCTTCGAGCAAAGCCAAACCGACGAGAGCTAAAGAAGGGTTGTAAGTAATACCTTCCCTTATACCAAGTAGTGGTACATTAGGGAATTCTCCACAACGCTCAATGAATGTGAAGTCCTTTTGAGAGAAAAGATTCCAACAGATATCTGAATGAGAGAGTGCCATCAACCTCTGAGACCATCTCAACCTTTGTTCATTCTTCAAAACTGATGGAGGAAGGTGCGAAATAAACCACCTTGAAAGTAACGGTACACAACACATGAGAGTTCCTTGTCGCTTAGTAGTACGAGTGTGGAGAGAATGTAGGATGTCTCCAAGTAAAGTAGGCACTGGATTACGGGTAAGAAACAACTTGATGGCATTGATATCGATGAACTGATCCGAATTAGGAAATAGAACCAACCCATAAATTAGCAAGGCCACAATATTTTCAAATGCATGGAAACTCATAACTTTGAGGAATTCTCGAGCTTTCTTGATTAAGAACTTGGAAAGTAAACCCTTAACTCCACTTCTAGTTTCCCAATTGGCTTCAATGTCTGAGCGCTTAAGGTGTAAGGCAGATGCGATGTCTTCGAACTTAGGAACCTTTTCCAAACCGGTAAATGGCATTTGGTCAAGAATAGGTACCCCAAGTAGCTTAGAGAACTCTTCTAAGGTAGGAACCAATTGATAATCTGGAAATGTGAAGCAATGATGCTTCGGATCAAAGAACTGGAATAGGACATGCATCATATCTTCTTCAAAACCGGAGATAACCAAATCAAGCAGATAACCATGTCTTTTGATGAACCGAGCATGGTCGGAATTTCAAACCATTTTTGAGTTGAGAAGGATACCCATGAAGTTGATTCGGATAGTCTTTCTAGAAGCCATAATCCCTACAAAACAGAGCAAAGATAAATCCCTAGGTCCTTGAAATAGTTAGAAATGATATGCAATGCGGATGATGTCATGATGTCATGTTTAGCACACACAAACAATTCACACAATGAGCCTAGGGTTAAGGCTTGCATGAGGTATAGGTGATTACCCCACCAAAAGTTTGAGTTGGTTCATCCCGTCTATAATAGGAATCGGTTCTAGGAATCTCATCACGATCTTTCTCGAGGCGCTTATTTCAACACGACGCCAAGTGGTCGATCGAAATGTCCCAAAAGTCCGATCTCAATGAGCGAGCATCGAGTATCAACCAACCTCGGTCTACACCAAAGGCCATCTCACTACCTTCTAATGGCCAAGATGGGTCAATTAAGGTTCTAAAAGTTTAGTTAGCGCTGATGACACCACGCAGGCCAAATACTATCTTCAACTTGGGAATGAAGAGTATCGACAACCAAAGTGTCACGCTAACGTAGCCATCATGTTGACCGCTTAGTTATACGCCTAACGGTCGCGATGATCTAATGCTACTTACCTAAAAGGAAACCCGGATCCGTGTAGGATCCCAACAATATAATACCCAAGCAACCCTTAAAGATAAAGCATACAAGTCAAACAAAACAATAAAAGTTATCTAGAAATCCCTAAGGCAATTCTCTCTTTAGGTGTTTCCCAGAGAGTCGCCAGCTCAGAATACGTGAACCGACTTTGTAGGATTTTGTATCCAAATGTGCGGATAGCAAGAGTCGCCACCGACTTTTATTTTTATCCAATTAAGGAAGGTAAAAGTAACAGAAAAAGACCTTCGTTAGATTCGAGTTCGGAGAATGGTTATGAAAAGGGAAGGTATTAGCACCCTTTCCATCCGTAGTTATCTACGGCTCTTAGTTGCTCTAGATCACTTTTAAAATTGCTTTATGTGTGTTTGACAAAAATGTTTTGAAAAAGGCATTTCGCTTTGACTTTGTAATGACTCATGTAGGAGTGTATACAAAGTGTTCGGAAATGTTTTGTTTTGAAAAGAATTTGAACTTTGAAAAAGTGTGTGGTGTGAAAAGCATTTGATTGAGCAAGCAACTAAAAGACTTATTTACCCACTTTAATTGGTCGCTTTTTGTACTTCTACGCCTTTAGAATAGCTAGCCATACCATTAGTTAGTAGGTAGCTCCATCTGGATGTAAGCGACATTCAAGGGACATCGGATGGTCATAGAAGGCAACTTGTAGGAAGTATCCTAGCACATTCAAGGACTATCATCATTTTCGTAGGCGACAATCGAGGGTCAAGATCATGTATTCGGAGGCTACATCGGGTCTTATGATCTTTGTATCAAGGACTATGATGATTTGTTTGGAAGGCAACGGTGCTAGAATACCTCTACGCTCGAGGGACATGACCATTTGAAATCGAAAGGCATCAGAGAGAATTACCCTAAGGGGGTGTGTGAAAGAAGTGTGTCAAATTCAGATATTTTATCTTGAAAATTAGAGTGAGCTATGTTAATTATTATCTTGCCATACACGCCTAGTTACTAGCAATTATAGGGTGCGGAAATTAAAATGGAATGTAAAGATGCGAAAGATAAACCTACGCTATTACATGGCTTTAGATACATAATTTAAACTTATGGAAAATAAAAACCTAGATTAAACTATTACAACCCATGAGCAATTACATTATTGGAAAAATAAAACGATAAAAGAAAACGTCCAATCGAAGCAACCTGAAAGAATAAGAAAATCGGAAATGCAATATGAAACAAAGAAAAATGTTAGAAAAATGCAAATTTTAATATGAGAAAATTAATATATGCTGGAAATAAGATAAATATATTAAAATAATTTTTGGGATTTTTGAAAAGATTTAATAATTAAATGCAATTAAAAGTGAATTAAATGCAAAATTATAAATAAAATAAATATGCATGCAAAATTATATTTTTAATTTATTAAATTAAATAAAGATTTTATGAAAATAATGTAAAAGAAAAAAATTTTTGGTAATTTTTAATGCAGAATAAAATCATGAAAACAATTAAATTGAATGGAAATATTGAAAATAATGAAAATATGAAAATAATTGAGTTTTGGAAAAAGATGAAAACCGTGCCCATATGGATCGAACCCATGACCGAGCGAAATCTCAAGTCCACAAGCCTTGACCAATCGAAATGGAGTGTTCACTGCTTGAAACGGATGAGTGGGCTAAGACACGCTGCCTCCCGGCTTCCTCCCACTCGCGCCAAGCTTCGCCTTCAACCTTTCAAATATTTGAAAATCCACGGCCATTGCTCGACGCTATGTTCCCGCAAAATCAAAATCAAGCACATAATATAAATAAGTTCTAAGACCATGGTTCGATTCTAGATCGCTCCGAGTTCATTGGCCTAGGTCTCAAATCCAATTTTTCCATTTAAACAAAACCCAATTCGAGCTCGAAACCCTAGATATGGTATATCTCGATTCAGCCATGGAAACACGATTATTTGCCCGTATCGTAAACTTGATTCTAATCACATAAACAATCAAAACAAGTTAATAATGCATGAATGTTAGAAATCGAATTTGGAAAGTTTGACAAACCAAACTGATTTGCTCGATTCTTGATGTTTTGAAAGTGTAAGGGTCTCGATCGATTCCAGAGCCCAAGGAACACAATGGAAGGCTTGAATTACCGAATCAAGCAAAACTAGGTTACCAAATGTTTCAAGTGCACGAAATTTTGACTTTAGGTTAGGTTCTTGGAGCAATTTTTTCTTGATAGGTATGCATCATGTATTTATATCGATGGATTTGGGATTGAATTTGGAAAGAATTGATCAATATTCAATGGAAATCAAATTTGATATTCTCATGAAATCAAATTTTCAAATTTTGATCAATTTCAATCCAATCTTGCCAAATTTAATCTAATTTCGAAATTGCGGCATTTATGGGTTGATTGGATCACAAGAAAGCAATAAAATCAATCTTCCAATTAATTTTGATTTTATAATTTATTTTAAGATTTAATTTGCATTTAAATGAATAAATTACAAATTAAATAGAAAAATAAATCAAAATTCGTGGCATTGGGCTTGGACATTTCTAATTGCATGAGGAACAAGTTAGGATGAAGAAAAAGTAGGCCCATTTGCAAAAGATTTGATTTTGAAGTATCTCTTTGTGCATTCTTCCAAAATTGCCCAACTTGTGAATGGTGTAACTTGCTCAATTTTCCACATTTTGAGTGTTCTTGGACTTTTGAAAGCTCTAAGAGTCCTCTAACCAATGTCTTTGGTCTCATCTCAATTGGAGTTACCATGCTCAATATATCTTCAAAACAAAAAGTTGACTTTTGTTGACTTTGAAAATGACTCAGTAATGTTTTGAGCTATACCTCTCAAATGAAGCATTTTTGGACATTCTTGTGAGACATGAAGTTGTAGAGAATTGAATTTCCTTCAAAAATGAGCTTGGTGGAAAATTTCGAGAAAGTATGAGAAAGTTATGATCACCAAAGTTCAGCTTGACTTTTCACCTAGAAACCCTAATTTAGAAAGTTTGACTTTTGAGCAAATCTTGAGTTTTCTTGATGAATCATGATCAACCCTTGATCAAATGATGAATGTAACTTCAAAATGAGGATGTTGACCAAAATCGAAGTTTTGACTGTATGTTGACCACATTGACTTTTGTCCAATACACCGATTTTCAACCATCCGAGCAATTGTCTGAGGAAACTTGACTTGGAAGCTTGAAACTTGACATGGAGAATCAAGCATATGAGGAAGCATGAAGACCATTGGAGATGTTGGAAACTCATCTTGACTTGAGAGATACCAAACCCTAGTTTGGGTTGATTGTCAGAGAGAGTTTGTCCGATCAACTCTCGAGGAACCTCGAGTATGGATGTATGAAATCTCTGAGTAGATGGAGGGCAAATTTGGGTATGACATGCCCTGCTCAATCTTCTTGTACCGAGGGTTAGATTGACACGCTTGTCTTCGTGGACCGGAGGTAGAAGATGATTGAACACCGAGTACACCGAAAATTTGCACTGGTGGATGATGCGGAATGGGCTTATGATGCCATTTGGAGAAGTGGAGATTACTGGGAACGAGTCACGCTAGACTCGAGGTTGTTAATAGGAGAGCTGACGGAGATGGGCTTAAGATGCCATCTCGAAAAGGGCGGCCGGGAGTGAGTCGACGTTAGACTCAGAGATGTTTCGAAGGAGAGGAGATGGGCTTAAGATGCCATCCAAGGAGTCGACGTTAGACTTCGTGTTCACTTTGAATGAAGTTATTGGTCCGTATTGATTTTAACCATATATGCATCATTCGAAAGTGAAGAAATGTTGACAAGTAGTCTGAGATGGGCTTAAGGTGCCATCCAGGCAATTGAATCGACGCTAGACTCTATAGTTGCTGATAATAGGAAGAGGTCAAATAAATCTTCGTGCCGATTTCGAGGGAGATTGTAGTTGGCAAAATGTGGATAGCTTCCCCAGCATCGGTGTTGATCCATTGCCTATCTGGAGGATAACCGTAGACGGTCTTTCGATAGTTTTCCGCCGATTCGGGCTTAATCCTCGACAACCTGGAGGACAACCAAGGCGGTCTTTCGATAGTTTTCCGATTCGGGCTTAACTCGACCATCTGTCGGAGGACAACCAAGGGCGGTCTTTCGATAGTTTTCCGCCGATTCGGGCTTAATCCTCGACCTGCTTGCGCGAGGATCAATACTGCTTTGGAGAAAACAAGAGAAACTTTGATAGAATATTCGTTAGCTTTATGCAAGGTATGATGCATGATTGTATATGAATGACATATGCATGAATTATGACTTCAATAATGTATGAATGATAGATGTTGTGATATTTCAAAACATATCCATCTTGAAGAAGATGCGATGTTCTGCTTGAGGATTTCACTCCGCCTGGGAAATTGTGTAGGTGGAAACCCCGTCAAGGAGAAGAAAGATATCCTGGATTCCTCCGATGCACTATCTGACCAAGTCTTGGGCCTAGACACTGTTGACGAGGATCTGGAAGGCGATCTGTTAGGGACCTTGTATGTAGATTCTGCTGAGGAAATCTAGGAGACGCCACTGGGATTCCTTGTAGATCTCGCTGAGAGCATTTGATGGTTACGAGACCCTAGAAGAGTCTGGAGTCCGTTGTAATCTCCGGCCGGGGATGAAAGGTGTTCTCCGATGCACTATCTGACCAAGTTTTGAGTCTGGATACTGCTGCCGGGGAGAAGAGGAGGATTGAGAAATATCCGCTGGAGATGAATACCTTGACTGGGATGAGGTGTTACCGCTTGAGATGATGTAACATTGCTCGTTGAGTGGAATCACCGCTGTGGATTAACATATACTCACTGGGAAAGTGTGTTGTGAGTGACACCTTTATGCTCGTGGGAACTATTTCTTGACTTTCGTCATCCTAATTCCCGGAACTCAGTAAGTACTTTGCATGTCCACTTTTCGTATGTTTGCAAAGAGATTTTTATTGTCAAATGCATATAATCATTCAAAACAAACGTTGACTTATTGCGATAACAACAAATAAATTGTAAAGAGAAAGAATTTTATGCTTATTTGTGGCGATGGCCAAGTAGTTTGTACACAAGAAAGGTAAAAGCTATGCGGAAACAATCTTGTTAAGTTCCAACTATGCTAGTACTCATATATTTCACTATCTCATCTCCTTGTCACAAGAGAAAGTGAGTAGACCGATCTTCGCCATTTGAATCTTGAATGTTGATAGTAGTCCGAAGTATGATCCGAAGAGACATAGTCGCTTAAATCCCTAACTTTGCCTAGACCGCCTTTCGGTTTTCACCATCGATACCTTTTTTCCCAAGCCGCCTTTTCGTGTTTTCGACTTGCCGTGTATGTTTTGTATATATCCTTAACTTTGCCCGAACCTTTGGTTCGCCAGATGCCCTTATTTTTGCCTAGGCCACCGACCTAGCGGTCTCTTTTATGCGTAGTATTTTTGACTATGTCTGCTCGCTGTGTGGGAAGTCTTCACCATCCATGGTGCTAGTATCATAGTCCGCCGAAAATACTGCCTTGACTACAAACGGTCCCTCATAGGTGGGAGTCCATTTGCCCCTGGATCTCCTTGTGGAAGAATGATGCGCTTGACTACTAGATCACCGACTTGGTAGACCTTGCTTGACCTTCTTGTTAAATGCTTGATCATTCGCTTCGATAAACTGTCCATGGCGTATGGACGCGAGTCGCTTCTCATCAATCAAGTTAATTTGGTCAAGGCGAGTTCTGAATCCAATCGCTTCGCCTAACTCGCCTCCCGGAGGACTCGTTGAGGGAATCAACCTCGATGGGTAAGACGGCCCATACCGTATACGAGAGAAAGGGGTTGCTCTCGTGATGTTCGTGTGAAAAGCGATAACCATGAAGAGCGAATGGTAACATCTCATGCCAATCTTTGTAAGTCACCGCCATCTTCTCAATAATCTTCTTAATGTTCTTATTGGCGGCTTCCATCGCGCCATTCATCTTAGGCCGATATGGAGAAGAATTGTGATGCTTAATCTTGAACCGCGTAAGTAGTTCTAGTAATCATCTTATTGTTGAGATTGGAACCATTATCTCGTGATAATCCTTTCAGGAGTGCCATACCGATGATAAGATTATGCTTGATGAATCGAGCCACTACATTCTTGGTAACGATGCATACGAGGTCGCTTCACCCACTTGGTAAAGTAATCAATTGCACAAGGATGAAACGATGTCCATTGAAGTCGTGGGCTTAATCTCTCCAATCATGTCAATGCCCCACATTGCAAAAGGCCAAGGAGAAGTTAAACATCTGAGGTACCGGAGGTATGCACTTTGTCGGCAAAACTGGCATTTGTGACAAGATCGAGAAGTGTGACAATCGCCCATGGTGGACCAATAGTAACTGCTCTCAAAATCTTCTTAGCCATGGTGTGTCCACTAGAGGGTACCAAACGCTTTTGTGTAATTCTTCCATGATACGCATTGCGGTTTCTCGGGTCTACATACCGGAGTAAGCAAGTCGTGGTTGCGCTTGTATAAGATGTCGCTACGAGAAAGAATTTGACGCCGAATCTTCTCATGAATTTCTTATCATTAATGTATGCCCTGGATATTCCCGAGTCTCAAGATACCTCTTTACGCCATAGTACCAAGGTTTCTCTCCAGATCAAGCTCATAACAATGCGCCGTTCGCCGAACTTCTCAATGATGATCCGGGGAGCCTCGTTGTCCCATCTAACCTTGAACATGGATGACATAGTAGCTAATGCGCCCGCTAACCGATTCTCTTCGTGGAATATGATTGAAAGTGATCTCTTCAAAGTAGGAATCAAACTCGTAACATGCTCTCGACACGGAATGAGATCTGGATGCTTCAGATCCCACCCGTAACACCAAGGCGCTAGCATGAGCCTCAAAGCACAAGAGCAGAGCAATCATGGAGATCTTGGACGAGTTTGTCCCAACTATTCCACAACATTGTAGTCACTCTTGATAATCTTCAAAATTTCCTCCATTTCTTGTTTGAGGTGTCTTCAAGAACTTCCTTGGTACCTCCGAGCGTGATGAGTCACCGGCTTTTTCCTCTAGCCTGGGAATGGATTGAATAGTCGGAATGCGGTCGGAGCCGCAGGTCTTTGGAGGAGAGATATCCGAGAGAACACTCTTCCCGCTCGTCACCTTACTTGATCCGTGATGTTGTCAATGTCGAATGGTAGCTTCAACTATAAGATCTTCAATAGTCGAGGTCTTGCTTGACGCCATGATAGTAAACATCACCCATAATTCCAAGGGATAACTTTGTCGAGGAATATGGAACCTGGTCTTGGAGAAGTGATAATGAGAGGTGCCACCTAGGCACAGGATCGCAGAGGAAACCTTATAGTGTTAACATCAAGATAGTCTTCGGGAAATCGCCACCCCATCCGCTACCTTAACATCTTCAATAGGAATCATGTAGCCAGAAAAGGTACTTCACCATGTAATCATTTTCCACTTGGCTGCCCAAGGTATCCCACACGATGGTGCTTCATTCACCTCCTCGATCTTCAACTTAGACATATCTTCACACGCTCGCATGTGGTTTTAGGAATAGTATCTCACGGTTATCCATCATGCAATCGAACACGCCTTCTCAACCAAGCACAACCATCAAAAGTGTATGGGCACCAACGACACCGGCATCCCTGATTGACACCGCTTGTAGCAAATTCTTCTTAACAACATCGAGGAATGGTCGTCATCTATGAAAATGTAAGTATCCTCACCAACAACATTGGAACTCTTATCATGGTTAGGTAGGGGTTCACATCTGAGTCTCAACAGAGGATCAAATTCAATCGCTTAGCTTCAATCATATCTTGAATCTTGTTCTTCAGAGCCCAATAATCATCTGTTATGTCCAGGCTATTCGAATGGTAAGCACACTTAGCATTAGGATTGTATCTGAGAGGAAGTGTTGATATTTTAGGAGGATCCCTCAAGGTTATCACCGCTTTCAACATGTGTTGCAAGGTTTGCAATGGCATGTTGATCTTCAGAACCTTCGTGGCGCTGCTCACGCTGCTGTCTCACCGAGGTTGTGCCGATGTAGGATTGAGATCACAACCGCCTCATAGATTGAGCACGGCCGGTCTTGGCTCGGCTTTTCCGACCATACACAAGATTGGCTTCTTTCTTACCACCAAAAGATCTCTTCGCAGATTGAAGATGACTCTACATGAATCTTCCCACTCTTGATACCAACTTCAATGCGTCATCATTAATATCACCGGTGAATCCGTCAAGAGTTTCCAATCGATGATTGAAGAATGGGCCTATCGTTGTTTCCATAAACATATCAACCAATTCCCTATCGACAAGGGTGGTTGAATCACCGCTAGATCTCTCCATTTTTGAGCATACCTTAAACTTCTCATCACGACCCATAGACATGCTCAGAGTTGCATCCGAGTGGGTGTCAATTCAAAGATTGTACTCATATCGCTTGTAGAAAGCATCCGCTAAGTTACCTGTGGATACGGTCATTCTCTAGCGATAATACCATTCCAATTGAGTTCCGACAAACTCTCTTGAAAATAGTGCATCCACAACTTTCTCACAGGGATTGATCTTCCAACATAGGACTTCAAATGCAGCTCGACAAGACATGCCATCATACTTGGCAAAAGTTGAACTTTGAACTTAGAGGAATCACCACACCGTGACAAGGCTCAGATCATCAAAATTCAACCCGACATCTTCGTGTTTTCCACAGATTCAAAGCGGTCTTCGTTGTTTGTACTTGTCATCTTCATCGTAGTATCGCTATGGTCGAGCGATCTTCTCCCTCCTTCTTAGGCTCACGCTGGTCATCTTCATTACCCCGACACTCCCTTCATTCTGAAACTTCCTTCGAGAGCTCTATCTCACGACCCTCTTAGGACCACCTTTGTAGCGCCCGCCCATGTTGAGAAGACCAACAACCTTCTTCTTTCTTTGATGAGCTTCTTCAGATCTTCTTGGCCTTGGACCAAACCAGTGAACATCTCTGGAACAGAGCATTCCGAGCTCGGAGATCTTTGACGGACTGCTCAAGAGCCATTTCGCTAAAATAAATAGCGAGCAAATGGGAAACCAATCTTCAATGTACCGTGATGCAATGTTATGCCATGATATGCATGTTATGCAAATGCAATGCAATGTTTTCAAGGACCTTAGGAATTTAAATTTGTTAAACAAGCACGAACAAACATTTATTAGTCTTTTTCTTTTTCTTTTTTTTTAGTACAAAGATAGTTTAATAAAAAAATTCTAAAGCTCTAAGTCTCCCATGGGCGCCTTTGGTGTTGAAGTAGGCGCTGATGTTTCGCCATCGTGAAGTAGCTTTGTCAACTCTAGTACTTTCTTCTCGCTGCATAACACCGAGCTCAATATATCCTTTCTTCTTTAGTTGAATCCAGATCTCTTCAAGTCTTCAAATCGTGAGGGCATGTCGGGATGGAGAACTGATAGGTACGCCACCTATAGCAACAGTTCCATAATTACCGGTAACACGGTGTAAATGGCATCATGAGGTTTTGAGCTCGAGCTCGCACCCATTTGAGGTAAGGTTCCCAAGGAGTGGAGTTTTGGTGTCGCAAAGTCTTGGTATCGGTCTTCTTTACCATGCCCCAAGCGTGTATGAACCTTTGATGGTAATTCTGGCGATCGTGGTTGTAGTCGAACACAATATCTTGGAGAAGCATATCACGAGGACCATCTCTTCGAGCATAACCAAACCGCGAGAGCTAGAGAAGGGTGTAAGTAATACCTCCTTATGCCAAGGAGTGGTACATTAGGAATTCTCCACAACGCCAATGAATGTGAAGTCCTTTCGAGGAAAGACACCAATGGATATCGAATGAGAGAGTGACATTAGTCTTTGAGACCACTTCAATCTTTACTTGTTCTTCAAAACGATGGAGGAAGGTGCTAAATAAACCACCGGAAAGTAACGGTATACAACACATGAGAGTTCTTTGTCTTTTGATAACGAGTGTGGAGAGAATGTAGGATGTCTCCAAGTAAAGTAGGCAATCGATTGTAAGAAACAACTTGATGGCATTGACATCTATGAATTGATCCGAGATAGGAATAGAACCAAACCATAGACTAGAAAGGCCACAATGTCTTCAAATGCATGGAAACTCATAACTTTGAGGAACTCTCGGCTTTCTTAATTAAGAACTTAGCAAGTAAACCCTTAACTCCGCTCTTGTTTCCCAATTGGCTTCAATGTCCGAGCGCTTAAGATGTAAGCGATGCAATGTCTTGTACTTAGGACCTTTTCTAGACCGGTGAATGGCATTTGGTCAAGAATAGGTACCCCAAGTAGCTTAGAGAACTCTTCCAAGGTAGGAACTAACGATAACTGGGAATGTAAAGCAATGGTGTTTCGGATCAAGAACCGAATAGGACATGCATCATATCTTCTTCAAAACCGGAGATAACCAAGTCAAGCAAATAACCATGTCTTTTGATGAACTGAGCATGGTCAGGAATTTCTGAAACCAATTCTTTGAGCTGAGAAGGTATACCCATGAAGTTGATTCGGATAGTCTTTCTAGAAGCCATAATCCCTACAAAACAGAGCAAAGATAAATCCCTAGGTCCTCGAAATAGTTAGAAATAATATGCAATGCGAATGATGTCATGATGTTATGTTTAGCACACACAAACAATTCACACAATGAGCCTAGGTTTAAGGCTTGCATGAGGTATAGGTGATTACCCCACCAAAAGTTTGAGTTGGTTCATCCTGTCCTATAATAGTAACCGGGTTCTAGGAATCTCATATCATTGATCTTTCAGAGGCTTATTTCAATACGACTACCAAGTGGTCGATCAAAATATCCCAAAAGTCCGATCTCAATGAGCGTAGCATCGAGTATCAACCAACCTTAGTCTCAGACCAAAGCCGCCATCTCACTACCTTCTAATGGCCAAGATGGGTCAATTAAGGTTCTAAAAGTTTAGTTAGTGCTTGATGACACCACGCAAGCCAAATACTATCCTCAACTTGGGAATGAAGAGTATCAGACATCCAAAGTGTCACACTAACGTAGCCATCATGTTGACCGCTTCGATATACGCCTAACGGTCGCGACGATTTATTGCTACTTACCTAAAAGGAAACCGGATCCGTGTAGGATCCCAACAATATAATACCCAAGCAACCCTTAAAGATAAAGCAAGCAAGTCAAACAAAAGCAATAAAGGTGATCTAGAAATCCTTAAGGCATTCTCTTTAGGTGTCTCTCAAGAGTCGCCAGCTGTAACACGGTGAACTCGACTTTGTAGGTTTTTGTATCGCAATGTGCGGATAGCAAGAGTCGCCACCGACTTTTCTTTTATCCAATTAAGGAAGGTAAAAGTACATAAAAGACCTTCGTTAGATTCTCGAGTAAGGGAGAAGGTTATGAAAAGGAAGGTATTAGCACCCTTTCCATCCGTAGTTATCTACGGCTCTTAGTTGCTCTTAGATCACTTTAAAAATTGCTTTTCGTGTGTTTGACAAAATGTTTTGAAAAGGCATTTCGCTTTGACTTTGTAATGATTCATGTAGGAATGTATACAAAGTGTTCGGAAATGTTTAGTTTTGAAAAGAGTTTGAACTTTGACAAAAGTGAGGTGTGAAAAGTAGTTTGTTTGAGCAAACAACTAAAAGTCTTATTACCTACCGTAATTGGTCGCGTGTTATTTACGCCTTTAGAATAGTGCTATCCATACCATTAGTTGGTAGGTAACCCCATTTGTTGGATGTAAGCGGACATTCTGGGGACATCGGATGGTCATAGAAGACAACCAGGAAGTATCCTATCACATTCAAGGGACTATCATCATTTTTCGTAGGCGACAATCGAGGGTCAAGATCATGTATTCGAGGCGACATCGTGGGTCTTATGATCTTTGTATCAAGGGACTATGATGATTTGTTTTGAAGGCAACGGTGCTAGAATACCTCTACGCTCGAGGACATGACCATTTGAATTCAGAAGGCAACGAGAGAGAATTACCCTAAGGGCATGTGTGAAAAGAGTGTGTTGATTCGATTCATGTTATCTTGAAAATTAGAGTGAGCTATGTTGATTTTATCTTGCCATACACGCCTAATTACTAACAATATATATGCGGAAATTAAATGCGAAGTATAAAGTGCGGAAAGATAAGTCCTACGCTATTACATGGCTTTGGGCGATACATAATTTAAAATGCGGAAAATAAATGTCCTAATTATACTATTACATCCCATGAGCAATTACATAATTTGAAAAAGAAAACGATAAAAAGAAATCGTCCAAACGGATAACTCGTGAAAAGATGAGAAATCTAAATACGAGGAAATCGAATAAGAGGAAAATGTTAGCAAAATGGTAATTTTAAATGAGAAAAATATTTATGCAAGAAATAACATTAATATGCTAAAATAATTTTTGGGATTTTTGGAGATAATTTAATAATTAAAACTAATTAAAAGTGATTTAAATGATAAATTAGCAATTAAATTAAATATGCATGCAAAATAATATTTTTAATTTTATAAATTAAATAAACATTTTCTGGAAATAATGCAAAAAGAAAAATATTTTTTGGTATTTTTAAATGCATGATAAAAATTGTTGAAATTAAACTAAAATGTATGCAAAATATTAAATAAAATATGAAAATATGGAAAATGCAAACAAGTGAAAACCAAATGTCATGGCCAGATCGAACTCAGATCGCCTTTCACACCCCACACCTTGCCAATCGAGCCGGAGTGCACGCTGTCATTGGAATCGAACGAGTAGCTTGTGAACAGTGTCTCTTCCCGATCGCATCGCCCGCCGCCAAACTTCCTCTTTCGCTTTGAATATTTGAAAATATAGCGCCTCAAGGCGACGCTATAACCCCGCTTTCCAAAATCAAGCACAGATAATATAAATAACATTCAAGGGTATGAATCGATTGGAAACATCGCTCGGACACGATGGTGGTGGTCTCATGGTCCAATTTTTCCTTTTTAAGGAAACCCATCGTCTTAAAACCCTAATCATGGTGATTCGTGTTTCGTGCCATAGAAATAAAATTAAACCATCCGTAAAGTTTGCAAGCTTCATTCTAAACACAAAACAAACATCAAAACTCGTTAATAATGCATGATAAATGTAATCGATTTTGAAAATAAGAACAAACCAAATCGATTTCTTGATTCTTGATGTTTTTGGGCAATGTAAAGGTCTGGATCAATTCAGGAGGTATCAAGGAATGTGTTTTGATGCTTGGAATCAATGGAATCGAGCTAGAACTGTGGCTGCTAGTAGCTTGTATAGCACGGATTTTTTTGAATTAGGTTAGGTTCCTCAAGCCAATTTTTCGCTTTCAATCATGTGCTATGTATTGTATATATAGTAGATGGAATTGTCGATTTGAGAAAGAATTAATCATCAATCAATGCAAAATATATTTGATTTTGTATCAAATCAAATTTTCTCTTTTGATCAATTTCAATCAAATTTGCCATATCCAATCAAATTTCAAAATTTGCTGGCTTTATTGGGTTGCTTGGATCTCAAGGAAGAGAGAAAATCAAATTTGCAATTAATTTTGATTTTATACTTATTTTTGAATTTAATTTGTATTTAAATGAATAAAACCAAATTAAATAGAAAAATAAAATAAAATTCGTGGCATTGGGCTTGGATATTCCTAATTGTATAAGGAACAATTTGGATGAAGAAAAGTAAGCCCATTTGCAAAAAATTGATTTTTAGAAGTATCTCTTTGTGCACTTCTTCAAAATTGCCCAACTTGTGAATGGTGTATCTTGCTCAATTTTCCACATTTTTGAGTGTTCTTGGACTTTTGGAAATCTCTAAGAGTCCTCTAACCAACCTCTTTGGTTTCATCTCAATTGAGTTTCCATGCTCAATATATCTTCAAAACAAAATGTTGACTTTTGTTGACTTTGAAAAGGACTTGAATGTTTTGATCCATACCTTCCAAATGAAGCATTTTTGAACATTCTTGTGAGACATGAAGTTGTAGAGAATTGAATTTCCTTCAAAACAAGAGGTGGTGGAAAATTTCGAGAAAGTATGAAGAAGTTATGCTCACCAAAGTTTGGTTGACTTTTCACTAAGAAACCCTAATTTAGAAAGTTTGACTTTGAGCAAATCTTGAGTTTTCTTGATGAATCATGATCAACCCTTGATCAAATGATGAATGTAACTTCAAAATGAGGATGTTGACAAAAATTATGAAGTTTGACAGATGTTGACCACAGTTGACTTTTTGTCCAATACAACCGATTTTCAACCATCCGAGCAATTGTCCGAGGAAACTTGACTTGAGGCTTGAAACTTGACATGGAGAATCTTTGAAGCATATGAGGAGGCATGAAGACCATTGGAGATGTTGGAAGTCCATCTTGATTCGAGAATTGCCAAACCCTAGTTTGGGTTGATTGTCAGGAGAGGGTTTGTCCGATCAACCCTTGAAGAATCCTTGAGTATGGATGTATGAAATGTCTTGAGATGATGGAGGGAAAATTTGGGGTATGACAACTTCCCTGCTCAATCTTCTTGTACCGAAGGGTTAGATTGGCATGTTCGCCTTCGTCTCCAAGGTAGAAGATGATTGAACACTTGAGTACACCGAAAATTTGCACTCGCATTGGTTGGTGATGCGAATGGGCTATAGATGCCATTTGAGAAGTTGAGACTTGGGGAAATGAGTCGACGCTAGACTTGAGATTGTTGATAGGAGAATTGACGGGATGGGCTTAAGATGCCATCCGAAAGGTCACACGAGGAGTGAGCCGACGCTAGGCTCAGAGACGTCTGGAAATGAAAGGAGCCATGGATGGGCTTAAGATGCCATCCGAGAGAGTCGTACGCTAGACTTCGTGCTCATCTTTGAATGAAGTTATTGGTTTATATTGGTTTTTAACCAAATATGCAAGATTCTCAAGGAGAGTTGTTGACAAGTAGTCGGAGATGGGCTTAAGATGCCATCCAAGGCAACCGAAGTCGACGCTAGACTCGTAGTTGCTGATAATAAGAATGAGTCGTAATAGATCTTCGCCTGGTTGCTCCGAGGGATAATTGTTGGCAAAATGGACTTCCCAGATCGGGTATTGATCCACCGCTCGTTATCGGAGGATAACTTGCGATCGCTCGATAGTTTTCCGCTCGATTCGGCATTAATCCCGGATCGCTGTTGAGGACAACAAGGGAGGTCGTCGATAGTTTTCCCATCCGGATTCGGCCTTAATCTCGGACCAGCTTGTTTGAGGACAACTCGGGTGGTCTTTCGATAGTTCTGCTCGATTCGGCATTAATCCCGACCGTTGCTTCGTAAGTGATTTTCACCTACTTTGGAAAAAACAAGAGAAACTTTTGACAGAATATTGTTAGTCTTATGCAAAGTATGATGCATGATGATGTTTATGAATGACATATGCATAAATTATGACTTTTATGAGTAATGCATGGATGATAGATGTCGTGGTATTTCAAAACATATCCATCTTGAAGAAGATGCGGATGTTCTGCTTGGAGGATTTCTGACTTCTGTTTGGGAACGGAAACCCTGAGAAGAAAGAAAGCTTTGATTCCTCCGGTGCACTATCTGACCAAGTCTTGGGCCTAGATATTGTTGAGGATGGTAGAGATCGAGAAACACGCTGAGGATCTCTACATAGACCCGCTGGGAGAGTCCGGGAGGTACTCTAGGATCTCGCGAATCCCGGCTGGAGAGTGTTTGATAGTTGCCGAGACCGGGTTAGAAGGATCCGGGGCCTGCCAGGATCTCTAGCTGGGAAAAGGATGGTTTCCTGCACCACTCCCACCAAGTTTCAAGTCCGATACGGCCGGGAAAAGGGGAATATTGAGATACCTTGTCGGGGATAAACACTCCTGGGATGAAATGTTATTGCTCAAGATGGTGTGGTCCGATTGTTGAGTGGGATCACCGGGGGTCCTCCTCTTCTTTGCTGGGAAGGTTTTGTGGTGAGTGACATTTGGGGATCATGCTGTGGGGAAATGTATTGTAACTTTCATCGCATCTCAATTCCTAGATCCCGTAGCAATTACTCGATGTTCACTTTTCGCATGCTTGTGAATAGATTTTATTGTTAGATGCATATAATCATTCAAAGCAAACGTTGGACTTTATGCAAACAACAATAGCAAAATTGTAAAGAAAGAACTTGTATTTATTTGAAAGGTGGCGTATGGCCAAGTAGTTTGTATACACGAAAGTAAAAAGCTATGGAAACAATCTCGTTAAGTTCCAACTATGCTAGTACTCATATTTCAACTATCTCATCTCCGTCAGAGAAAGTGAGTAGACCGATTGTCGCCATTTGAATCTTGAATGTTGATAGTAGTCTAGATAGTGATCGGACAGACATAGTCGACGCTTAAATCCCTAACTTTCGCTAGACCGCCTGGTTTTCGCCACCGGATACCTTTTTGCCCAAGCCGCTTTTCGTGTTTTCAACTTGCAGTGTACATGTTTATATATATCCTTAACTTTGCCCGAACCCTTTGGTTCGCCAGATGCCCTTATTTTTGCCTAGGTCCGCCGACCCAGCGGGTCTCTTCATGTAGTATTTTTGACTATGTATGCTGCTGCTGTGGTGTGAAGTCTTCACCATCCATGGTGCTAAGTATCATAGCCCTCCGAAAATACTGTCTTGACTACAAATGGTCCCTCATAGGTGGGAGTCCATTTGCCTCGGGATCACCTTGTGGAAGAATGATGCGCTTGACTACTAGATCACCGACTTGGTAGACTTTGCTTGACTTTCTTGTTAAATGCTCGACCATTCGCTTCTCGATAGATATGTCCATGGCGTATGGATGCGCAGTCGCTTCGCATCAATCAAGTTAACTGTCAAGGCGAGTCTCAATCCAATCGCCTCTCCTAACTCTCAAGGCCCCGGAGGACTCTAGTTGAGGAAATCAACCTCGATGGGTAGGACTCGCCCATACCGTATACAAGAGAGAAGGGGTTGCCCCGTCAAGTCCGCATCAGAAAGCGGTACCCATGAGCTAATGGTAACATCTGCCAATCTTTGTAAGTCACCGCTATTTTCTCAGAGTAATCTTCTTAATGTTCTTGTTGGCGCTTCCATCGCGCCATTCATCTTAGACCGATAAGGAGAAGAGTTGGATGCTTGATCTTGAATCCGCGCGAGCTCAAAGGATCATCTTGTTGAGATTAGAGCCATATCCGTGCTAATCCTTTCGAGTGCCATCGATGTAGATAAGGTTATGTTTGATGAATCGGGCCACAACATTCTTGGTAACAGATGCGAATGAGGCGGCCTCTACCCACTTGGTGAAATAGTCAATTGCCACAAGGATGAAACGATGTCCGTTGGAAGATGTGGGCTTGATTTCTCCGATCATATCAATGCCCCACATTGCAAAAGGCCAAGGAGCTGTTAGAACATTCAGAGGTACTGGAGGTACGTGCACTTTGTCTGCATATATTTGGCATTTGTGGCAATCAGCTTCCATGGTGGACCAATAGTAACCTGTTCTCAAAATCTTCTTAGCCATTGTATGTCCACTGGAGTGGGTACCAAATGCGCCGCGGTAACTCTTCCATGATACGCTCACTGCTTTCCGGCCTACACAGCTGGCGGGCACAAATCGTGATTGCGCTTGTATAGATGCCATTGTCGAGGAAGAATTTGATGCAAACCTTTCAAGGACTTCTTTATCGTTGATGTATGCCCCCCTGGATATTCTTTAGTCTCAAGATACCTTTTCACGAAACCAAGGTTTCTCTTTGTATCAAGCTCATAACAATGGGTTCGTCGAATCTCTCAATGATGATCCGGGGAGCCTCGTCCCATCCGACCTTGAACATAGTGTAATGAACTGACTTTTGTAGGTTTTTGTATCGCAAATGTGCGGATAGCAAGAGTCGCCACCGACTTTTCTTTTATCCAATTAAGGAAGGTAAGTACGTAAAAAGACCTTCGTAGATTCTAGTAAGGGAGAAGGTTATGAAAAAGGAAGGTATTAGCACTTTCCATCCGTAGTTATCTACGGGCTCTTAGTTTCTCTTAGATCACTTTAAAAATTGTGCTTTCTGTGTGTTTGACAAAAATGTTTTGAAAAGGCATTTCACTTTGACTTTGTAATGATTCATGTAGGAATGTATACAAAGTGTCCGGAAATGTTTCGCTTTGAAAAGAGTTTGAACTTTGAAAAAAGTGTGAGGTGTGAAAAGTATTTTGATAGAGCAAGCAACTAAAAGTCTTATCACCTACTCAGAATTGGTCGTTTTCGTGTTGTTTTACGTTCCTTTAGAATAGCGTCAGCCATACCATTAGTTGGTAGATAACCCTATTTGTTGGATGTAAGCGGACATCTGACGGACAACGGATGGTCATAGAAAGCAACTTGTAGGAATATCAGCACATTCAAGGACTATCATCATTTTCGTAGGCAACAATCGAGGGTCAAAATCATGTATTCGAGGCGACATCGTGGGTCTATGATCTCTTGTATCGGGGACTATGATGATTTGTTTGAAGGCAATGCTAGAATACCCTTACGCTCGAGGGACTTGACCATTTGAATTGTAAAGGCAACGAGAGATTACCCTAAGGGTGCATGTGAAAAGAGTGTGTTGATTTTTATATGTTTATCTTGAAAATTAGTGAGCTATGTTGATTATTATCTTGCCATACACGCCTAGTTACTAGCAATTTATAGGTGCGGAAATTAAAATGCGAATGTAAAGTGCGGAAAGGTAAATGTCCCACGCTATTACATGGCTTTGGCAGTATACATAATTTAAACTTTTGGAAAAATAAAACCTAATTTAAACTATTACATCCATAAACATACATTATTGGAAAATAAAATGATAAAGAAAAATCGTCTCGAATCGGATCAACCCAGAAAAGAACAAGAACTCCTAAAATACGAGATGAATCAAACAAGAGAAAAATGTTAGAAAATGCAAGTTTTAATTGAAAAATATGACATGGAAATAATATAAATATGCTAAAATAATTTTTGGGATTTTTTGAAATTAATAATTAAAATGAATTAAAAGTGATTAAATGCAAAATTATGAATAAAATAAATATGCATGCAAATTGTATTTTTAATTTTATAAATTAAATAAGTATTTTCAAAATAATAAAAAGAAAAATAATTTTTGATGGTTTTTAATGCGTAAATAAAATTATGAAAGAAATTAAATGATGCAAAAATATTAAATAATTAAGAAAACAAGGAAATAAGAAAATATGTAGTTTGTGAAAGAAAATAGCAAAACCGGTCCCGATCAATCGAACCTGACTGAAGGGCATCCGAACAAAGGAACGCCTTTAACCACCGTACCAAGTGACACTTGGTGTTTGGAGAATAGAAATCAATGAATTTGAAGGTCAACGCGTCCGGGAACATTTGAAACATGCTTAGCGGCCAATTCCATGATTATAACCACTAATCAAATCACCTTAATGACGCCACTCTCCTCACGGTCATCAAAGTTCACGACGCCGAGCCCTAGTCCGCCGCCTTCTCCAGGCCTCGATCATCAAACCTAAAAATACACGCGATAAAAGAAACAAGAAGCACCTACCCCTAAATCAAGCATTCAATCTAATGGTGGTATTGATTTTAATTAATCTGCCCTGACACGGGCTCGAATCAAACAATTCCTTGAGCCCTAACCATGGCACTATGTGATTCCACGCGGAAACTTGCATGTGAGGCATCAAACACATCTAATGAATACCCGGACAACAAACAAACACATGAAACTAATAATGCAATGAATTAAAATCGATTTGTAAAAAGTAGCAAACCGGAGAGTTAGAGAGCGCGATCCGGCAACACTGGGCTTGATGTAAAGGATGCTTTTGCTGCTGGGAACCTCAGGAGGATTGATGGTTAGATCATTCCAAACTTGGCTGCAATTTGGAATTCGAATTTCAAAAGTTTGTGAGATTTTGGCAAAATAAGGGCTCTTTTCGGGCTAGGTTTCGTGGTCCGTGGCTTATATTATTGAGTATTTATAGAAGAGATTGAGAGAGAAAAAGAGTGAAAAAGATTTGATTTGGACATTCAATATTTTCAAATAAAATCAATTTTCTTGAAAGAAATTTGATTTTCTTCAATGCATGATCAATGCACGAATTTGGCAAGTGTTTTGGGCTTTCTTGGACTTCAAGTTTGGTATAAAATCACTTTGAAAAAATATATTATTTTCATATTTTATATAATTTAATTGAATTAAATGTTCTAAAATTCAAAATAAATCAATAAAATAGAAAATTGCCATGGCCAAGCATTTATGGGTCAAGAATAATGTCATGAACAAGTTTGGATCAAAAGATTTTAGGCCCATTTGGAAAATTTTGCATTTTGACCAAAATGTCCTTTTGTGCAATTGTTCAAAATTGCCCAACTTCTGAATAGTGTATCTTGCTCAATTTTCCATATTTTTGCGTTTTCTTGGACTTTTTGGAAAGCTCTAAGAGTCCTATAACCAACCTTTTTGGTCTCATCTCAATTGGAGTCTCCATGCTCAATATATCTTCAAAACAAAAAGTTGACTTTTGTTAACTTTGAAAATGACCTCAGAATGTTTTCGAGCCATACCTCTCAAATGAAGCATTTTTAACATTCTTGTGAGACATGAAGTTGTAGAGAATTGAATTTCCTCAAAACAAGAGGTGGTGGAAAAATTTCTGATAAAGTATGAAGAAGTTATGATCAACAAAGTTTGGTTGACTTTTCACCTAGAAACCCTAATTTAGAAAGTTTGACTTTGAGCAAATCTTGAGTTTTCTTGATGAATCATGATCAACCCTTGATAAAATGATGAATGTAACTTCAAAATGAGGATGTTGGACCATAAATCATGAAGTTTGATCCGTATGTTGACCATAGTTGACTTTTGTCCAATACAACCGATTTTCAACCATCCGAGCAATTGTCTCGAGGAAACTTGACTTGTAAGGCTTCAAACTTGTCTGGAGAATCTTTGAAGCTATATGAGGAGGCATGAAGACCAATAGAGATGTTAAAGTCCATCTTGACTCGAGAATCACAAACCCTAGTTTGCTGATTGTTAGGAGAGAGTTTTACCGATCAACTCTTGAGGAATCCTTTAGTATGGATGTATGAAATATCTTGAGAAGATGGAGGAAAAATTTTGGGTATTACAATGCCTGCTCAATCTTCTTGTGTCGAAGGTTAGATTGACACCGTCTTCGTGGACCAAGGTAGAAGATGATTGAACACTGAGTACACCTGAAAATTTGTAATCACTGGTGGATGATGCGAATGGGGCTTACGATGGTTTGAGAAGGTAGAGACTTCATTGGGATGAG
>CM038793.1:102252078-102490427 GCA_021764765.1 Vicia sativa
ATTATTATTATTATTATTATTATTATTATTATTATTATTATTATTATTATTATTATTATTATTATTATTATTATTATTATTATTATTATTATTATTATTATTATTATTATTATTATTATTATTATTATTATTATTATTATTATTATTATTATTATTATTATTATTATTATTATTATTATTATTATTATTATTATTATTATTATTATTATTATTATTATTATTATTATTATTATTATTATTATTATTATTATTATTATTATTATTATTATTATTATTATTATTATTATTATTATTATTATTATTATTATTATTATTATTATTATTATTATTATTATTATTATTATTATTATTATTATTATTATTATTATTATTATTATTATTATTTATTATTATTATTAATTTAAGGTAATCGGATTTAACAAACATGTTGGAGAAAACAAATATTACCAATTTTCAACCCTCCATCATAAGAATAGCTATGAAATGCCTAAGTTTTTTATTATTCCACTCCCTACACACCAATGTATCAATTATTTTCTTTCCTATCTTTGAGGTATCAACAAATTCGCCAAAACTTTTGTTATTACGCATCATCCATAGTTCGTAGACTCTTTCAGCCGCAACCATTTTGAGAATAGCTGTCGTAGTACCTTTTCCTTTCGTTTTCTGAATCAGCCACTTTATTTCGCTGTGCCATCCGCCAGGAACATGGTGAATTTGAATCCATTCCAACACTTTCATCCAAATCTTCCTCGTAGTTTCGCACTCGAAAAATAAATGATTCATTGTCTCATCATTCAAACAGAAACAACAGGTTTTTCGATCAATCATACCATATTTCAATAATCTATCCTTGGTTGCTACCCTTTCATGGCATGCTAGCCAAAAAATGAAGTTGGCCCGAGGTCTAGCGTTATTACCATACATCAAGTTCTGCCAATCTACTTTCTGACCATAACTTTGTAATGTATCGTACATAATGCCTTCCATATTTTCCACTTGTTATAAAAATTTCTCTTTGTTGTAGGATGACTTTTAATATCCAAGAATCACTACTTCTGCTTTTCATAACCATCAGATCATTATTCTTAATGTAATATGCATGTATCCATCTCGCCCATAACGAGTCCTTTTTTCCACTAAGATTCCACAACATTTTCATCAAAAGAGTTTGATTCCACACCGATGTCAATTATGTTTAAACCTCCATGAGATCTAGGCCTCGGATCTGTTTCCATGCTACCGATTTCCGCTACCTTCAAATCCACTGTCAAAGGAAATTTGACATATTGTCTCAATCTTCTTGATGACACACTTTGAAAAGGAAAAGTTGAGCGTGGTTAGCAATAGCAAACATAATACTATTGATAAGCTGTAACCTCTCAGCGTAAGTTAGCAATCGAGCTGTCCACAGTTTAATCTTATTAATAATTTTGTCTATCAACGGCGAATAATGATGGGTAGACAATTTTTACCTATCACCGGAACTCCTAGGTATTTAAAGGGCAATTTGCCTTCCTGGAAACCCGAAGCTTTAAGAATATCCTCCTTGGTTATCACACCAATTCCTGCGCAGTATAACCGACATTTTTGAGGATTCACCACTAACCCTGTTGCCTTCGAGAAATCCTCGTAGGCCATCATCATCATTTCAACTGATACTTTATCGCCTCTTGAGAACATCAACAAATCATCCGCAAAACACAAGTTTGTGATTTTTAGCTTTTCGCATTTTGGGTGATAATTGAAATTGGAGTTTTCCTGCAACTTACACAAGTATCTGTTAAGGCATTCCATGACAATAACAAAGAGCATAGGGGATATCGGGTCACCTTGTCTAAGGCCCCTCTTTGCTTCCAAGATCTCAGTGTGGCAACCATTAACATTGAACCTATATGAGACTGTCGTGACCGCTGTCATGATCCACTGAACAAACCGGTGGGGACAGCCAACCTCCCTCAATATCGTTTCGAGCGCGTTCCAATCGACCGTATCATAAGCTTTTTGAATATCCATTTGCAGTAGGCATCTCGGAGAAACTCCCTTTCGCTCATAGCCTTTGATAAGCTCGTATGTAAGCAGAATGTGATTATGTATTTTCTGTCCTTTAACAAACGCAGCTTGATTATCACCAATAATTCTCCCTAATACCTTACTTAACCAATTGGCTAAAATCTTGGAAATAATTTTGTACAAGGTACTGCAACAAGCGATCGGTCTATAATCTTTAACCTCCTTCACACCATTATGTTTAGGTATCAGAGTTACACTAGAGCAATTTTTATATATTCTTGTTAAAAACTCATATTTCGCCTTCACATCTTGTCCAATAATCTGCCAGGCTTTCTTGAAAAAGTATGCCCCAAATTCGTCGAATCCCGATGCTTTATCATTACCAATATCATTTAGAGCTGCCAGTATTTCATCCTCAGTGACCGTGTCAATTAGCATCTCCTGCTGGGTCGAAGTAAGCTGTCCACCTGCACGCATCGCCTGAATATTCACACCCTTCAGATTATTTGATTTACTGCCCATCAGATTTCTGTAGAACTCCAGAACTTCAGATTCGATAGTTTTCTGGTCAGTGGCAAAAGTATCATCTATCCTTTGGACCTTCTTTATACCATTCGCTTGTTGTCTCATCTTTATGGACGCATGAAAATATTTGTTGTTTCCGTCACTCAACCGCAACCAATTGATCTTTGATCTCTGTCTTAAAATGCTACCTTCCATTTCCTGCCAATGAATAAGGTCTTCAGCACAATTCGTAGTCATCTGAATTTTCTCAGCATTCATTCTATCAGTCTTTAAATCCTGCTGAGCAAAGTTAAGATTCGCTCTAGCCTGTGTGATCTTCCTGTCAATATCAGATAACGGCCGACTTAATTTGCGAATATGAGGTTGTAGTCTTTGGAGTTTCTTCCAAACAACGTACATAGGCCTTCCTTCCATCGGTATGCTCCAGCTTTTCCGAACAGTATCTTGGAATTCATTTAAGTCAGCACAACAGTTAAGAAACTTAAAGCATCTAGGGTTTACGTGGTTCAATGATTTCAGCGATAGCATGGTCGAAATTTGGGATTCATATTTGTCAGTGTGGCATTTCCATTATTCTGCATCCAGGCTACATTACTTAACGCACGATCGATGCGAGAGTAAATGGCATTGTCTCCTTGTTTGTTCGACCATGTAAAGTAATCCCCCTCACTCTCTATTTCGTAAAGCTCTGTGTTACTCATCATACTGACCAGATCAATATACTCACTTTCAACAATCTTGTTTCCTCCAATTCTGTCTTCCATCTTTATAACATTATTAAAGTCTCCAATAAGAAGCCAAGGCCCAGTTTGTTGTGCGTAGATTCGCTCAATATCCTGCCACAGTTCCTTCCTACGATTCAATTGATTATGCGCATAAATACTCGTAAACCAGAACAAGAAATCTCCATTTGCATCATGAACTTTGCAGTGAATCATCTGTTCTGTACTCTCCAAATATTCCACATGCCTTCTACTGTCATCCCAATATACCCATATGCGTCCATTAGGATGGTTTGTGTAGTTATCTATGTATTTACCTCGCAAGTTCATTTCCCTCTTGATACTGTTTGCCTTTTGGATTTTTACTCTTGTCTCGACAAGAACAATAACGGCAGGGTTCAGATTACGGAGACGGGAGCTGATCTCCATATGTTTCCCTGCTTTATTCAACCCCATAGTGTTCCATGATATGATCATGGGACATCTTCTAAGGACACTGAGGCTATTCCAACCCCAAGTGATCCAAAGAAATTCCCTTGCGTATGCTTAGAACGACTGTCTTTCGAACTGTTTCCCATACTGTGGACTTTACTTGTCTCCTTGTTTCGTTTTCTCACCTCCGTCCAAGGTTCAGCTGCATCTTCTACTGGCTACTGACTGTTATGCTTCTGCAGGATTGGTGAACTATGTTGAATTTGTGGACTTGATTGAATTTGAATACTTGATTGTTGTATCGGCTTGTCAGTTTCAGCATTCTGTTGCCTTTTCAGGTTGTCTGTAGTACACTGCTTTTCTTTGGGAGCCCATCGTTTACCTGGGTGCCTTTGTTGTTTATCTTCACATTTGTGTCCAATTCGGTGACACTTCGTACAATATGGAGGTCTCCATTCATATTCGACCCTCTGTTGCATCATCTCCCCTTTATCATCTTTAATAGTTATCTCCTTAATTAGCTCTTGAGTAATATCAATCTCTACAAGGACACGAGCATACGATATTTGATATCGATTAGCAGTACACTCATCAGTCATCAATGGAATTCCCAGCACACTAGCTATCTTTCCCAGTGGCTTAGTTCCCCATAAATGAAGAGGAAATTGTGGCAATTGGACCCATACAGGGATGGTGCGTACCATATCCTTTTTCAGATCAAAATTTGCTTTCCATTCAGCTAGCAGCATCGGCATGTTTCGTATCGTATATGGTCCTTTCATCAAGACAGCACCCCTCTCCTTATGTGACTGAAATCTCAGAATAAAATACCCTTCATTGTTGTAATACATGTCAGGTAGTTTGACAAAATTCCAATGTTGCATCATGAATTGTTTTACCATGTTCATACTTAAGTCTCCTCCTATAACATACATAATCAGTGCAGTATTCCAAAAATTCCTTTCATTCTCAGTGTCTTCTTCTTCGATGAGAACCTCTGGAACGCCATTGACGATCTTTGGTGCAGTGAATTCGAGTGCCACACCGTTTCCAGGGTTTCTGTTTCCACTTATGACGTCCACCCACAATTTCCTTGATTCAATTTTGTCTTTTGATGTATTTAGGGTTGCCGATTCTGTGAATTCCAGTTCATGCCCATTCTCTTCTATCAGTTTCACCTCATTATGATCCTGCTTTTCCTGTCTTGCAGACGAATTTGAACACTCCCGTTGCTGATTTTCCCCTTGAATACTGTTGGATGATGACGGCGTTGACACCCCCTTTGGTGGTCGTCCGCACCTCCCCATCGCTATTCCCTATGTATGTTTGAATTATTATGTTAAGGATTATTATTATTATTATTATTATTATTATTTGAAAATAAAGATTATATTATAACCAAAAAATCATACAGAACACGGCAATCCATAGGGTTCAGTCAACACAACACCAATCGAAGCAAACTATCCTAAGACATTAAAAGGTGAGCGACTCTATCTCTATATTTGGGATACATCCACAATCTATTGACAATATTATCTATAATGATTCTAACAGTATTTCTATTGTTATACTCATTTCTATACACAATTCTATTCCTATCCCACTAGATCTCGTATATTGTCTCAGCAATAGCAACCTTAACAAATTGACTCCGCCAGTTTTTGCTGTTACATACTTTCAGAAGCCAGGTATATTCCTGGTCCCACCCTTTAACTTCATGCTTGATATTTAACCACATTAGAACCTCTTCCCAAACTTCTTTCGTGTACCTGCACTGAAAAAGAAGGTGCAGCAAATTCTCATGGCAGTCACAAAAAATGCAATCAGGCTAAAGTTTAATCCCAATCTTCAAGAGCCTATCCTTGGTAGCCATTCTTCTTTGACAGGCCAACCATAGAAGGAAGACAGATCTAGGTCTAACATTATTCTTGCATATAAGACCCGCCCAACTAGCTTTAGGCAAATGCTTTAACAGGTCCCTATAACCCTTTTTCACACTGAACTTAATTTTACTGTCCAACCCGTTCCACTACAACAATCTAACAGCTTCCGACCTAATTTTCAGAATGTTCTTAAGAAGTTTATTGTGTCTATTATTGTATCATGGAGTAGTAAATTTGTTATTCTAAAAAGCTTATGATGGTTTCTTTGTTTGTTATCGGGGGCAGTCAATTAGAGGTGACAATTGAATCCATAAAAATAAAATCTATCCTATTTTTCCATCAAAAATTTCCAATCCATCCGTCGAATAAAAAATAGGTTAATGAATTGATCAAATCCATCCATTTATAATATGGATTGGTTCAAACCATCCGCCAAATAAAAAATAGGTTAATAGATTTATTTTAAAAAACAGAAAATTTATTTTTTTTGGAAAAAAAATGAATGTTCTTTTTTTAAATACTGAAATTATTTAAAAAAAAACAAAAAAATTAATTTTTTCTAGAAAAAACTGTATGTTTCTTTTTTAAATACTGAAATAATTTTTTTAAAAACTGAAAATTTATTTATTTTTTCCGGAAAAAAAAACTAAACAAATTTTTTTGAAAACAAAACTGAATTTTGTTTTTATTTTAAAAACTGCAACTTTTTTTATTATTTTTTTTTAAATAAAAGAATTTTTCCAAAAAAAAACTAAAAAATTATTTTTTTTGAAAAAAAACTGATTTTTTTTAAATACTGAAACCTTTTTTTTATAATTTTTTATAAAAACTGAAAAAAAAACTTTTTTTACGGAAAAAAAAACTGAATTTTGTTTTTGTAAAAACTGCAACTTTTTGAATTATTTTTTAAAACTGAAAAAAATAATTTTTTCCAAACAAAAATTGAGAATTTTGTTTTGAATAAAAATATTGATTTTTTTATTAAAAGTACTGAAATTATTTAATTTTTTAAACTGAAACTTTTTTTTTTCTGAAAATCTAAACTGATTTTTTTTTTAAATACTGAAACTTTTTTTTTTTTTATAAAAAACTGAATTTTTATTTATTTTAAAAACTGAAACAAAATATTTTTTTATTAAAAAAAACTGAATTTTTATTTTAAATACTGATTTTTTTTTAAAATTGAAAAAAAAATTTAAAGCTTAAATGCACTTTTGATCCCCTATATTAATTTTCTAAATACTTTAATCCCTATAAAAAATTAACTATTAAGTCTCTTAATATCCTATTACATGTTTTTTTTTTTGAGGTTCCCATAACAAAATAGTATAATTTACATATGTGACTTTGAAATTATGAGGTGATATTTTTTAATTGTTGTCACGTCATTAAAATAGACCAAACAATATATATTTTAGAATTAAAACTTATAATATATACTTTCTAAATAAATATTTATAAACAAAAATAATTAAAAACGTTTAATTATTATAAAGAAAATTTCAAAAAATAATAATAATAAATTTTTAAATATTTATAATAACGTGACTTCACTTAAATAAAATGTCACTTCATAATTTCATTGCCACCTATGCAAATTAGACTATTTTATCATGGAGACCACTAAAAAAACATGAAATATGATATTGAGAATAATTAGTTTTTTTTATAGAAGAATTAAAATGTTAAAAAATTAATATAGAGATACCAAAAGTGCATTTAAATCTTTTTTGAAAATTTTTATTTTATTAAAAGCTGAAACATTATTTTTTGAAAAACTTCATTTATTTTAAAACAAAATTTCTTTTTCCGAAAGAAAATGGAAAATTAATTTTTTTGAAATAAAAAACTAAATTTTTTATTTATTTTTTGAATTTTTTTAATTTTAAAAAACTGAAACTGAACTGTTTTTCTATTTTTCTTTTTAAAAATGGAAACTTTTTTTCCAAAATAAAATTAAAAATTTATAGTTTTTGGAAAAAAAGACTATTTTCTTTTTTGAAAATACCGAAATTTTTTATTTTAAAACCATTTTTTTTAAACTGAAAATTTTATTTTATTTTTCCAAAAACAATGGAATTTTTTTTTTTAAAACTAAAACTTTTTTTTATTAACTAAAAAAATATACTCTCGAACAAAAAATTTGGAAATTTTTTTTTTAAAAAATAAATTGTGAAAATAAATTTGGTTTTCCAAAAAAAATTTTAAATTTAAATTTTTGAAAAAAGGCAACATTCTTTTTTTAAAAAAAAAATCTATTATTACTAAAAAATCAAAAATTTTATTTTTCATCCAGTAAAATATTGTTAATGAATAGATTAAATAAATTTTATTTTTAGATGAATCGATTGGATTAGATATATTTAAAGAAGTTGTAATGGATTATAATGAATTAAGGAATTGATTTTATTCATAGTTGTTTCTATCCCATTTGATACATAGTTATAGTCATCCTCATATTGTTCCTTTTTCATTTACCTCCCTCACCGTTTCCGATCACGACACCGTCTCCAACTAAAAAAGTAATCTCTCTATCCATCTATGTCCTTCTATTACTTTACATTGGTTACTTTTGGTTGAGTTTTAATTGATATGCATGTATTTTGCAGTGTGCGGAAGCAAGAGATGTTTTTGATGATTTGCTACTGTATTGATGTTTGAATTTTCAGCTTCTTGAGATAGTTCTCCAAAAAAAGTGATAATGCTTTAGATGCTACTCCATCAAGAGCCTGAATGAGCTTTTACTTGGGAGCTGTAGGTGGGAATTTCGGAACTACTGAATAATCAGATACTGATGTCAGCGGGGATCAAGGTATGGTTGGCCTTGGCAAGTAAATATTTCGAAATAGATTTCATCATCTTTATGTTTTGGTCAATCCTTTCACAAACTGATATAAAGGAAGTATTGAGAGAGGTCCAAAAAATAGTATTAAAAGGGTGCAGGCCTTTTGATGAAGTATAAGAAGAAGATATAAATGAGTTGTTTCAACACTGTACAAATTCTATTATGAAACCAACTTTGGATGCTTAAATTGACATATTATATACATCATATTTCTTATTTCAATAAACAAAGATCAACTTAAAAAATCTTTTGCAGTATGATATGTTGAAGATTAAGCAGTCCAAAAAGCAGATCTTTCAAGATGATTGAATATAAAGAGAGAACATAGATTAGTTTTAGGTATAAAGGAAGGTAAAACATTAAAACTGTCTGTTACTAAAATAGTTCCAAATACCCTTGTCAGAGACATTTCAGATTAATAGATAGAGACGGAAGAATTTCCAAGCAGAGATTATGTAAGAACCTAGACTTCTTTCCTAAACAATAACTATTTGGAATTTCTAAAAGAGATACTAATTACTCAACACATAAAAGGCATGCTTCTGAAACAGTACTATGTTGTTCAAGATAAAAAATCAAAAGTCCAATTTTTGTTTTGAAATATTCTTTTCCTGTAACCAAATAGTCATAAAAATTAAGTTAGCATCATGCATATATTGACATGCACATTAGTCTAAGTGTCTCTGATAAAGAGTTATTAATGAATATCAAATGTCTCTTTTGTATCATACAGAAACATACTGAGAGTCTTTGACCCAAATGTCAGTTTTGCCATAAAAAAGAAATCCCATTATATTTGTAGTAACAAATTTGAATATTTGGTCTTTAGAGCAGATTGTTAAAGTTGTTCATCAAAGGAAATCATATATCCTGAATATTTGTTTCGTCCTATAGGGGCATTTGTATCATATATAAATTTGATGTGGAATTGTTTGGAAAGATAGTTACATGATGTAGTTGCTATTTCATTTGTATTTTGCTAATATATTATCGATTGTGATTTTGAATAAAACAATCATTTACATTTATATATTTTTCAATATACAATTGATTAAATATGTACACTTTATGAAAACCATAATTATAAAATTGACCTGCGTACATTAAGGTTATAGGTGTTCTTAACCTCAAAGATTGAACATTAATTTGCGTACATTAAGGTTATAGGTGTTCTTAATCTCAAAGATTGAACATTAATTTAAGAGTTGTAAATTCGGTGGCATTTCCATATCATATCAGCCTCACGGATGCTATATGTCATTCAGCTTTACATAATTAATAGTAAAAGACAAACAAAAGAAAGAAGAACACAGCATAAAAGTTACAAACATATTAAAACAAATTCTGTTCTTTTTAAATGAACATTATAATTTCAAAATTAAATTTTTTTATAATAAATTAAAATTATAAATTATAAAAAATTAAAATTTTAAGTAATAATAATTTTTTTATAAACAAAAAAATTATATTGTTGATAAAACTATTTTCTATATATTATTAATAATAAAGATAAACTCTAATGTATTGTTTATTTAAGAAATTTTGTCAAGTGCCTTGCACGGGTATACACACTAATTTATTTTAATATTGCTGAAATAATTTTTAAATAATATGATTATATAAAATATAATAGTCAACTTCATAATGATGTATTTAGATACACGTGTAAATTTAAATTGAACTATATAATGAAAAAGAAACAATTATCATATAAACTTAATTGTAATAAATAATTAAGAAAAACTTGTGACATGGAGAAAGAAAGAAAATTGACATTTAAAAATAATGATAATAATTTAATAGTGATCCGTTAGATAAAATGTCAGTTGCGTGAATGACTATGTAATATTATTATATTTGACAGAATAAATATTTAATTTTATTGAAGTTAAAAAATAGATTAATTAGTATTTTAGTGATAATAAAAAATAGAATAGATAAAATATGTCTTAAATACAAAAATAAATAATATATTTGCTAGATGATGAACAATGGTGCATAATCTAATATACATAATCTTAAATGAATATTATTCACATGATAATTATATTCCATTTGAAAAGAAAGCATGAGTTTTTATAGGATTCATCTAATATTACATATATTTATGAATATCACTAATAACTAAAATACTTAAAAATATTTTTTTGATTAAGATAAAAAATGTAAAATGGTGATAGTGACCCGTGAAAATAGTAAATTTGAGGAATTCTAATTTTCTCATTCATCAAATATTTGTTTAAATATAAGTTAAGATAATTTTTGTCAAATTATTTACATGAATTTATTCTATTTGTTTCTAACATTTATTCTATATTTATTTTAATTTAAAGTGATAATGATTTTTTGGTGAAAGTGATAATAATTCTTTAATTCCTTAATACTTAAAATTATTTAATCTATTATATTATTGTAATTGTAGTGGAAAAAATAGGATCACAAGACATAAAAAAATTAATCGAAAATGATATAATTAAATAAATTCTTTATTTAATGTAATAATAATAGTTATTTAACTATAAATATGTAATTAAATAATAGAGGATTTGAGCTAACATATCAAATACATTAGGGTCATGTAAGTGGAAGGAGTATAAAATATAACATATATGTTACTCATTCTAAGAGACCTAGGAAATAATTAGAGATTTTTTTTTGAATTTTGAAAAAGGAAAGAGAGAGGGAAAACATTGCAAATGGGATGAAGTTGACACTTGACAAAAGTTTTGATTTTCATTGGTCAATAGAAAAGTGATAAGGTTTTTTTGTTAATAACTATTTTATCCAATGTGTAGTGCAATTTATTTTTTAGGTAATAACACTTTAGTTAGTTTGGTCAATGTAATAGTAAATGCTTTAATAGTTGATGGACCATATTAATCTAGAAATTGTGCCGAGAGATATGAACACTGATCAAACATTATTTTTACTTAAGAATCGAACTCAATATTTTTTAAATTGCGTCCTTAGTAAATGTTCATTTATCACTAAAGTCCAAGTATTTGGTAAAAACACTAGTCAGAGACCCGTGCGGGCGGGTGAATGTTATCTGGTGTAGTATTTTTTGAATGATATGAGAAATTTAAATAAAAGAAACAATGAGCAATTTATATAATTAAACTGTATATTATTACTTGAATCATATAAAAAAACATAAATTTAATTAAATATATTTAGACACAGTAAATATAAAATAATCAATCTTGAAATAATTATAGAAACTTATCTGCATTAAATAATCATATACAAAAAAGGACATAAATATTAAATATTAAAATGATCATAGAAAAAAAATAAAATTTTAACAAATATAAATGTAAAGTTTTAGATATAAATGCAAAATTTAAAATGATTTACTTATTTATAAAATGAACAATTATTATATATTATTCGTGAAATGGAGAAAAATATTATTTCTAAAAAAATTATTAATTTAAATAAAGTATATTTTTCTGGTAGTGATCCGTAAGATAAAAAATATATTATTTGTACAAATTTAAATATAAATACCAATAAAGGTTTTAATATGTTTAGATGCATATGTATATATGTAAGTAAAGTGGAAATGAATTATTTAATTATAAAATAAATAATGGACGTTTAAAATTTTTTATATTGAATAATCATTAAAAAAAAGTCACTGATAAAGAAAAAAGGTTTAATTGCAGTTTTGGTCCCCCTATTATGCATTTTTTTCATTTTTGGTCCCCATAGTTTAAAATCCAAAATTTTGGTCCCTAAATTAGATGTTTTTTGAGGATTATAGTCCCTTTGCAAATCTAAGACCAATTTTTGATGACATGGCGCATAACCTAATGACCTGTCACATGCCAACTCATATTTTACTTATTTTAATTTTTTTATTATTAATTTTGTATTTAATTTATATATTATATTTTATTATATATTTCAGAAAAATTACAATAAATAATTTTTATAATTACATATGTTTCAAGGCAACTGAGTGATTCTTGATCTTCTTCAATCTTCTACAGTGGAAGGTGATGTGAATGTGCTCACCAATTTAGGTTATAATTAACTTTCCCAAAACTGCAATTAAGCCTTCTTTTCCAAATCGATTTCTCTGCTCACTACACCGTTCACCAACGTCTTCTACCCTCCGTCTCGCTGCTCACCACACCGTTCACCACCGTCTTCTACCCTCTGTCTCGCTGCTCACCACACCGTTCACCATTGTCTTCTACCCTTCGTCTCGCTGCTCACCACACCGTTCACCGTCGTTTTTCTTCCATCTCTGGAATTTGATTTCGATTATCAAAAGCTGTTTACAATGTCAAACTCAACATATGTTTCAAGGTAAATGATTTGTATTTGCTTATGATTTGTGTTTAAACCGAACTTGCTTTTGCTTATGATTTGTGTTTAAACCGAACCTGCTTTTGTTTATGATTTGTGTTCGAACCTACTTTTCTGTAGGCCATCTGCAAACCAAACTGTCAGACTTAGAATTCATCATAAAGGAGAATTTATATATCATCCTGTAAAGTTGTATGTAGGTGAAGTTGTTACTGAAATGAATTGGAATTGGGATGTGGATTTAATGTCCTATATGGAGCTTGAAACTATGATTAAAAGTGAAGGATATGGAAATATAAGATGTCTTTGGTATTGGATTCCCAAGCTATCATTTACTCGAGGACTTCGTCCGTTGAATAATGACCAAGATATTCTAACCTTCATTGAAGATGTTAAAGGATACAATGTCATCGATGTTTATGTTGAGCACCCAATTGAAATACCTGAGTTTGTTGATGCTGCTGAAATACCTACTGCTGAAATACCTGAAACTAATAACCCGGTGAATGTGCAAGCTGAAGGATTAAATGTGGAAGCTGAAGAATTAAATACGGAACAGGATGCTGAAGCTGAAGAATTAAATGTGGAAACTGATTTGAATGTGGAACAGGATGCTGAAGCTGAAGAATTAAATGTGGAAGCTGATGTGAATGTGGAACAGGATGCTGATGTAAATGTGGAGGATGAACAGGTTGCTGATGTGAATGTGGATGATGAGCAGGTTGCTGATTTAATGTGGAAGCTATGGAAACTGATGAAGTTAATGTGGAAGCTATGGAAACTGATGAAGTTAATGTGGGGGAAGATGAAAGTGAAACAGATTCGGATTATGAGGCCAGTGAGGAGGACGAGGGGGACGGGGATGATGAGGATGATGAGGATGTAAGTGATGTTGATTTAGGTCCCGAAGTTAATGTCGATTGGACAATAGTGTTGCCCAATGATCAGACTCAACATTTTTCAAGTCATAATGTTATTTCCGATAACGAGAGTTTTGATTCAGATGGGCTTCAGACTCCACCAGAAAGTGATGTTGAAGATGAGATGAAGAGGTTTCCAATTTTTAAAGAGAGCAAGAAATTTGAGGTAGGAATGATGTTCAAAGATAAGCTGCAAGTTAGATATGCTATAAAAGTGTATGCAATGGATAACAATAAAAATGTTGTATTAAGAAAAAACGACAAGACAAGAATGGTTGTACGATGCATGGAAGGTTGTCCGTTTTATATACGTTTTAATATGAGGACTAACAATCGATTTTGGCAACTAGTTAGTTTTACCGATGAACATAGTTGCCATAGGACACCAAAGAATAGACAAGCCAAAACAGATTGGTTAGCTCATCAATTTGTTTATACCTTAAGACATAGTCCTGAAATGAAGACTAAAGGGTTGATTGCTGAAGCCCTTCAAAAATGGGGCGTGAAGTTGACGACTGACCAAGCTTACAGGGCCAAGAGAAAAGCAATAGATCTAATTTAGGGTGCTGGTCGTGAACAATTTACACATTTAAGGAGGTATGCTGAAGAATTACGCAAGTCAAATCCAAACTCTGCGGTCAAGATACAATGTGTTGTTTCTGAAAGTGGTCCAGTTTTTGAGAGAATTTATGTGTGCTTGGAAGGTTGTAAGGCTGCATTTGCAACCACATGCAGGCCACTGATTGGGTTAGATGCATGTTTTTTAAAAGGGGACTTTGGAGGTCAATTGATATCTGCGGTGGGTAAGGATGGAAATAATAAGATGATGCCGATAGCATTTGCAGTTGTAGAAGCAGAAACAAAGGATTCATGGAAATGGTTCATAAAGTTATTACTTGATGATTTACAATCCATCCATCACAAAGTCTATGGATTTATCTCCGATCAACAAAAGGTACGTTACTTTACGTTGTTGCACTGTATGTTAATTAGGTATATTATAAATCATGAACATTAGGCAGTATGAAATGTATGAACATTAGGCAGTATGTTACATTATGCATTATGAAACATTATGAACTGTTAATGCAGTATGTTATACATTATACATTATGAACTGTTAATGTAGTATGTTATTACACATGTTGTTTCAGGGATTGGTACCAACTATTTTAGAGACCAGTCCATATGTTGAGCATAGGTTGTGTGTGAAACATTTGTACGGTAATTGGAGGAAAAAATATCCTGGACTAGAGATGAAAGAAGCTCTTTGGAGGGAAGCTTTAAGTAAATGCAAAGGTATCATAAGTCCTAAAATCCAAAAAGTCATAGAAAATAAAAAGAGGGAAGCTGAAGGATGGACTGCAACGTGGCATTCTGATGACGATTTTGCTATATTTGGGGTGTCAAACGGTGTTGAAACATACACTGTTAATTTGCTACAAAAGACATGTGCATGTAGAAAATGAGATCTAACTGGGATACCATGTTGTCATGCTATTGCATGTATATGGTATAACAAAAAGGAGCCAGAAGAGTATGTTTCTTCATATTACAGGTAAACCATTAACATTGTGTATGTCTGTTTGTGTCTAGGAAATCTACTGTCTGTTTCTTCAAATTGCTTAACATATTATGTCTGTCTGTTTGTGTCTAGAAAATCTACTGTCATGTCTACTTACAGCCACATTGTGTTGCCGACAAATGGTCCACAACTATGGCCATCCGAAGAATTTGAGCCAATCAAGCCACCGGTCATGCGGAGAGCAATTGGCCGTCCAAAGAAGAACCGCAACAAGACAAATGACGAGCCTAGATATACAAACTCTTTGCCCCGAAATCATCAAACCGTTAAATGTCAGAAATGCGGGAACATGGGACATAATAAACGAACTTCCAAAGGGAAAAGGGCAGCTGAGAGAGCTATTCCGAAAGGTGGCAACAAAAAGGCGAAAGGAAAAAAGAAAGCGACTGGTGTTGCACAAACTGTTATCGAAGGAGGGTCGCAAGCACCGCAAGCAACCCAAGACTAGTTATTAGTTTAAATTTTGTTATGTTTTTTGAACCATGTTACTGCTATGTAAAAACAATGGCACATATAGTTTTTGGAAACAAGGTTCTGCTGTTAGTTTTAGGAAACAAAGTTATGCTCTGTTAGTTTTTTGTACCAGGTTGTTATATTTAGTTTTTGAACAAGGTTCTGCTCTTACTTTTACTTTTAAACCAATGGGAAAGATGAACAAAGGCCTAATAAAGTATGTAAGTTATGAAGACTGGAAAAAGATTAATGATCAGTAATTCCATCGATGAAATATAGGCAATATGGTGCCTTCTATAATGTAACAGCTTTTTATCTTGATTCTATATGCTTGATCACAGTATGGTTGATCACAGTTTGACAATATTTCATTTCAAACTTATAATTCTGATTGAGTAGCTTTATGATGGCCGGAACCAGAAGTATTTCGGCAAATAGTCCTAGATTTTATTCGAGCCAGTTCAGTTTCACATTGGCATTGTGTGCATACTACTAAGAAGTTTTTCACTGTCATATACATTTACTTTCATTCCCTGTGATATAAAGTATTTCACTGTTATACTAATTTTATGTTATAAAATTTAAGAAGTTGGCTTTATATTGCTATCAAATTTAATAGCCTTTGAAACTTTTTGGTTTTTGACACTTTTTACACTTATCTTCCACCAGTGGAAGTTGTATTGCGGTTTTTGGTTTTGACACTTTTACACTATACTTCCACCTGGAAGTTGTATTAAAAACGGTTTTTGGTTTTGACACTTTTACACTATACTTCCACCGATGGAAGTTGTATTGAAAAAGTTTTTGGTTTTGACACTTTTACACTATACTTCCACCATGGAAGTTGTATTAAAAGCGGTTTTGGTTTTGACACTTTTACACTATACTTCCACATGGAAGTTGTATTGGTTTTTGGTTTTGACACTTTTACACTATACTTCCACCGTGGAAGTTGTATTGGTTTTTGGTTTTGACACTTTTTACACTATACTTCCACCAGTGGAAGTTGTATTGAAAAACTGGTTTTTTGGTTTTTGACACTTTTTACACTATACTTCCACTAGTGGAAGTTGTAAATGGAACAGACTCACAACAAATAAATGGTTATAAATCTGACGGGCATGACCACAACTCACTATTTCCTAATGATTGTCAAGGCGGCTTCTTTGCTGATCAGTTTGAGAACCTTGCAAACTTCAGGGCCCATTACTAGGGTACAGGACCTGAGATTTGGGAATGGACCAGTGCAAAATTAATACAACAGGTTAGGTTATGCAGTGAAGCAGGTTAGGTTATGCAGGTTAAATTAAACAAGTTACATTCATTGGTTTTGTCAAATTAAACAGGTTATGTCAAGCAGTGAAGCAGGTTAGGTTATGTCAAACTTGTAACATATTCCACATATCAATTAATAGTAACAATTGTAACAAAAGTAGGTTAGGTTATGTCAAACTTGTAACATATTCCACATATCAATTAACAGTAACAATTGTAACAAAAGCAGGTTAGGTTATGTCAAACTTGTAACATATTCCACGGGTCAGGTTAACAACAATTAACAGTAACAAAAACAAACTTATACATATTCCACATATCAAACTTATACATGTGTTGTAATAAAGATAAACACAACTAACAGTAACAACAACAATGACAAAATCAAAACATATCCCAGGAACTTAATTTTCATCTTCAACATTTCTTCATTTTTCTTTGTGTTCCTAATTAGATCCATAAGCTCTTCATTCTTGTCTTTCAAAGATCGAACCATTTCTTTTGCACGACAACTCATTTCTTCATCAACCCATTGAAAATAGTTACATCCCTTTTTCCTCTATTACCACATCCATGAAATCTTCTTCCAGGATTCTCATGTGTCCATGAAGTCATCAATAGGGACTCAAGATCACACCAGCATCTAATCCCTCTTTTTCTAAGACCTGAATTGTTAGTTGAGGTAAATGAGAAATTAGAGTAAGCCATTAGTGAAGAAGAAGAATGGAGGTTGATGGGCTGCAAAGGGAAGAGGAATACTGCGCTTCAGTATACTGCAAAGGGAAGAAGACAATGGAGGATGGGCTGCAAATGGAAGAAGAGAGTGGCTTAGGTTTTCACATTAAGAATCCCAATTAGTTAAGTTTTTATATTAAAATAAATATTTATTTTAATATAATAAATATTTATAAAATATAATATATATTAAATACGAAATTAATTAAAAAAAAGAAAGTAAAATATGAGTTGGCATGTGACAGGTCATTAGGTTATGTGCCATGTCATCAAAAATTGGTCTTAGATTTGCAAAGGGACTATAATCCTCAAAAAACTATAATTTAGGGACCAAAATTCTGAATTTTAAACTATGGGGACCAAAAATGAAAAAAATGCATAATAGAGGGACCAAAACTGCAATTAAGCCAAGAAAAAAAAGAAAGTTGACATTTGAAAACAATACTATGTCTTTAAAGTAAAAGAAAACGTTGATTAAAAAAAAATATTATAATGACAGTGACCCGTAAAATAATTAATCTTATTATTATTATAATGTGTATAAATTAATTCTATACTTTAATCAACAAACTAATAGTGAGAGAAAAGAATTAACTATTTGTATAGTAGTTTAGTTTGAAAGTAACTATAATTGAAATGAACATGTAGATAGCTGTTATGATTTTTATCTAGGTAACTAAAAATTGTAAAATTAAGTGCATAATCCAATTCCAAGAAATTGGATCCTCTCCAATTTCTTGTCTCATGCTGCCTCACTCTGTTCTAATTTAATGGTGAAGAAAGAAAGAATTAAAAAAATAGGTTTAAATACACTTTTGGTCCCCCTAGTTTCAAGATTCTGAAGTTTAAGGTCCCCTAGTTTAAAAGTCAGGATTTTTGTCCCTCTAGTTTACCAGAGTTGGGATTTTTGGAGTCCCCCTCCATGTGGCTCTATAGTTGATGACTTGGCAAGGTGATTGTTGTCCATGTCATATAATTTCAATAATGAAATAATTCATAATTATGACTTGGCAAGTAATTTATAATTAAATAGAATTGGGGCTTAATTAACCCTAATTCATCGTTCATTTCGTCTAGCAGCAGCAACATCAACGAGCAACCTGTAGTGGTCCTTCATTGTGCATACAATCCTTCATCTCAATTCGTCAACGACACAATGTCTCAGAAATCAGTCTCTTCTACTAGCTACATGAACCGTGTTGTGAGAAACAAATGCTTCTGTGGAGTTGATGCTCCGTTGATGACCGCGTGGATGGAATCAAACCTAGACGTCGCTTCTATGGGTGTGGAATGTACAAGGTATGTTTTATTTTCCCTAAAAAATTCATTAGTCACAGGTATGCCTCTAAGATGCAGCTTCTGAAATTTTCTCTTCTCCATTGATGCAGATTCAAGGTTTTAAGAAGTGCAGCAATTTCGTTTGGTTGGATGAGGAGATGAACTCAAGGGCTAATGAAGTAATTTCTGAGTTACTGTGAAAATTGGATGAGGAAAAGCAAAGGGCTAAAGATGCAATATCAACAGAAGAAGAACTGAGGATGAAGATGAAGTTAATGAAGAAACATGTGAAGTCTAATTGGTTCATCACTATTTTTGTTTTGGTTGCATTAGTTGCAGCTCTAATAATGAAATGAATTTTAGGTAGTTTTGTTTTGGTTGTAATAGTTGCAGCCATATTAGGGGTATTCTATATTCAATGTAATTTGTGGGATTTTGTATGGATTTTGTATAAATTTTGTATGAATCCATTATGTTGACAATTTTGTTTTGTTGATGTTATGAATCCATTAAGGAATTTTGTATGGATTAATAGTTAATGGATTAACAATTATGGAATTTAGTTAATGAATATGACAGTTAACCATTATAGAATTTTGAATCCATAACAATTAACCATAATAGTTAATACAAGAAGGCACGCATCAATACATAACCTCTTGAGTCAATACAAAAAGGCATGCATCAATACATAACCTCTTGTGTCAATACAAAAAGACATGCATCAATACATAAAACAATTTTCCTTCTATATGAGTCGACTCATACTATTTTGCATCGATACATATAGATATTAAAAATTGGGATTAAGTTCTGTTTGTTGTTTGCATCAATACAAAATCCTTTGTATCGTGCAAACCAATTCTTCTTTCTGGAAAATAAATTTCATACAGTATGCATCGATGCATACGTGTTTTGCATCGACTCATACATGAGTTGAGGCTTTGGATATTTGATCTTGTATCAATACATAAGTGCTTGTATCGATACATATCTCACTTGCATCAACTCATCCATGCCATGCATCGACTCATGTTTTATTTGGTTTTTCTGGAATCATTTTAATAATAGTATGTATTGATACATAACCCTTTGTATCAATGCATAAGTGTCTTGTATCGACGCATACGCATTTTGCATAGACGCATACTTAACTCAACTCTCTGGAAACCATTTTATTACAGTATGCATCGATGCATACGTGTTTTTCATCGACTCATACATGAATTGAGGCTTTGGATATTTGATCTTGTATCAATACATAAGTGCTTGTATCGATACATATCTCACTTGCATCGACTCATCCATGCCATGCATCGACTCATATTTTATTTGGTTTTTCTGGAATCATTTTAATAATAGTATGTATTGATACATAATCCTTTGCATCAATACATAAGTGTCTTGTATCGACGCATACACATTTTGCATCGACGCATACTTAACTCAACTCTCTGGAAACCATTTTATTACAGTATGCATTGATACAATAGCACTTGTATCAATAAATCCAGTCACTTGTGTCGACGCATAAGTATTTTGTATTGACGCATAAGTTTGTTTTTCAACTAACATTTTACGTTGCCATATATAAGACAGTTTGGTAGTTTTAGCAAAGTAGGTGTTACAAAATCAGTTTGTGAGCATCCATAATATGTAACAGGTTCAGAATAACCATAACATTCTGTTGCATAATATGTAAACATAAAAGGTTCAGAATAACCATAACAGGTTTGTAATATGACCATAATATGACCAAAATAGGTTGACATAACTAAAGAGGTTCCTAATGACCAAAATATTACAGGACCATAATAGGTTCCATACATGATCAGGTTGAATACAAAACAAGATCAATACAAAACACAGGTTCCTAATGCACCATCTAATCTTGGGTAGGTTGTGGAGCTTGAGATCCCTGCCCAATTTCAACTCGAGATTGTTTGGCCTTCTTTGTTGTCTTTGTTATCTTTTTTGTCTTTGTGGCATTCTTTGTAGTAGTTTTTGTCTTGGTAGTCTTTGCCTTCTTAACTTTGTTCCCTCCCTTTGGTATTACCCTGTCAGCAACCCTCTTACCCTTGCAAGATCTTATGTTGTGGCCAACTTGTCCACATTTGTTACATGTGACTGATGCAAATTTTCTTGGGAGCACATGAGGGTTCTTAGGCTCATCATCAGACTTGTTTCTCATCTTCTTCGGACGTCCAATTGCCCTTCTCATGATAGGAGGACAAATTGACACATGGTCAACATTATTCCATAGTTGTGGCCTATTTGTTGGAAAGACAATATTTGCATATGTCTTCTCAAATGTTACTTTGCTGCATAAAATAGAAACACAGTCAGAGTATTCCAGACAGACAATTGGATCATATGCAGAGTAATCATAAATTTAACCTGTAATAAGAAGAGACATAGTCTTCAGGCTTTTTCCTTATGCTCCAGATGCATGAAATCACATGACAACAAGGTATTCCAGACAATTCCCATTTTCTACAGCTACATGATGCCTTGTTAAGATCCACACAATAAGTATCAGCTCCATTGGTCACTCCAAAACTAAGAGATCATCATCACCATGCCAAGTTGGAGTCCATTGTTGTGCTTCCTTTTTGTTATTCTCAAGAAGCATTTGTAGGACATATCTCTCATGTATATCATTGCAGCAATGCCTTTTGTTTTGTTATCCTCTTTGTGATGTAATGTTTGATTCCCTCCAACAAGGTTATGATAAGCTTGTCTCGATACTCCAAGATTTCCCTGTTATAAGCCTCACACATGTTATTTACCTGAATATCACATTTTGAATATGTTTGGAAGTAAGCTCTTGTCCAGAATTTTGCAGGTATTTCATTCATGTCCTTCCATGCCTCTTCTTTTTGTAACTTTAATTTCTCCATTGATCTTGTCCACATTGGTATTGAAGTTTCTCTAGCTGCTGCCCACATGGTTTGTTTTAGATCCAAACCTGTATGCTTCTTCTTCCAATTTCCATATAGATGTTTGACACATAATCTCTGCTCCACATGGGAACTTAAGCCTTGGATAGCAGGTACCAACCCCTTGCATACATTGACAACAAAATTCAGCATTAACAACAATGAAAGAAAACCATTACCAACAATGAAAGAAAACCATTACCAACAATGAAAGAAAACCATAGCATAAATATGTATTACCTTTTGTTGGTCAGAAATAAAACCATAACATCTATCATTGAACGCACCTAAATCTTCTAGAAGTAAATGCAAGAACCATTCCCATGAGTCTTTGGTTCAGCTTCAACCACGGGGTATGCAATTGGATATATTTGGTTATTCTCATCCCTGCCTACAACAACCATCAATTTCCCACCATACTCCCCTTTAAAAAAACAAGCATCCAATCCAATCATTAGTCTACAATAGTTGGCAAAACCTGACTTACATGCTTCCAGACAAATATATATCCTTTCAAAAGCAGGATTACCATTGTTCTCTGCATATTTTATAACAACTGTACTCTTGGGATTGGACTTTAAAAGCTCATCTGCATAACTTCTCAGGTGCTTAAACTGGTCAAGTCCAGCACCTTGAATAATGTCTAAAGCCCTTCTTTTTGCCCTGTATGCTTGATCATATGATATCTTCACTCCCCATCTCTGCATTGCTTCAGCCACTAGACCAACTGGCTTCATATATAGACTGTGTCTTAATACATGTGCAAACCTTATAGCAAGCCGTTGTGTCTTAGCATTCCTATTGTCTGCAGTCCTATAACAAGTATGTTCACTCTCATAACTAAATATTTGCCAATATTGTTGTCCATTCCTCATACTCAACCTTAAGTAAAACTTGCAGTCACCCATGCACTTAACTACAATCCTCTTAGCATCATTCTTCTTAATGTATACATTCTTTTGATTTTCCATCCCATACTCCTTGACAACATCTCTTATTGTATCCTTATTTGAAAACATCATGCCTAGCTTGAATACACATCCCTCACCACTTTTATATGTTGGAAATTATTGAGGAACATCTTCATCATCACTACCAGGGGGTGTGTATAAATGATCCTCATCCTCTTCATCATCTACATCTTCATTAGGTAATTGTATTTCACTAGTATCAATCTCCTCACCTAGAGTCTCATTAGGCAGAACTGTTGTCCAATCCATCTCATCACAATCTTCACTATCCTCACAATAGTTACTATCCTCACTTAATTCACCTCTCACATCTGGCCCATCAATATCAGGTACATCTTGTAATACGGTGAACTGACTTTGTAGGATTTTTGTATCGCAAATATGCGGATAGCAAGAGTCGCCACCGACTTTTCTTTTATCCAATTAAGGGAAGGTAAAAAGTACAGAAAAAGACCTTCGTTAGATTCTGAGTAAGGGAGAAGGTTATGAAAAGGGAAGGTATTAGCACCTCTTTTCATCCGTAGTTTTCTACGGGCTCTTAGTTGCTCTTAGATCATTTTAAAAACGTGCTTTCTGTGTGTTTGACAAAAATGTTTTGAAAAGAAGGCATTTCGCTTTGACTTTGTAATGATTCATGTAGGAATGTATACAAAGTGTTCGGAAATGTTTCATTTTTGAAAAGAGTTTGAACTTTGACAAAAGTGTGAGGTGCAAAAAGTATTTTTGATAGAGCAAGCAACTAAAAGTCTTATTACCTACTCAGAATTGGTCGTTTTCGTATCATTTTACGTTCCTTTAGAATAGTGTTATCCATACCATTAGTTGGTAGGTAACCCCATTCGTTGGATGTAAGCGGGACATTCGAAGGGACATCGGATGGTCATAGAAAGCAACTTGTAGGAAGTATCCTAGCACATTCGAAGGGACTATCATCATTTTTCGTAGGCGACAATCGAGGGTCAAGATCATGTATTCGTAGGCGACATCGTGGGTCTTATGATCTTTGTATCGAAGGGACTATGATGATTTTTTTTGAAGGCAACGGTGCTAGAATACCTCTACGTTCGAGGGACTTGACCATTTGAATTCGTAAAGGCAACGAGAGAGAATTACCCTAAGGGGTGCATGTGTGAATGAGTGTGTCAAATTCAGGTATTTTATCTTGAAATTATGAGTGAGCTATGTCCAATTTTATCTTGCCACACATGCCTAATTACTAGCAGTTTATAGGGTGCGGAAATTAAATTGCGGAAATATAAAGTGCGGAAAGATAAATCCTACGCTATTACATGGCTTTGGGGCAGATACATAATTTAAAATGCGGAAAATAAAAATCCTAATTAAACTATTACATCCCATAGGCAATTACAAAATATGAAAAGAAAGCGATAAAAGAAATAAATCAAACGGATAACTCGTGAAAAGATGAGAAATCGGAAATCGAGAAAATCGAATAAGAGAAAAATGTTAGTAAAAATAATAATTTTTGAATGAGAAAAATGTTTCATGCTGGAAATAACATTAATATGCTAAAATAATTTTTTGGGGTTAATTTAATAATTAAAAATCAATTAAAGGTGATTTAAATGATAAAATTGAAATTAAATTAAATATGCATGCAAAAATAATATTTTTAATTTTAAAATTAAATAAACATTTTTCTGACATGTATGCAAAAAATAAATATTTTTTGGTGTTTTTAAATGCATGATAAAAATATTTAAAGTTAAAATAAAATGCATGGAAAATATTAAATAGAAAATATGAAAATATGAAAAAACATGTTAGTTTGTAAAAAGGAAAAGGAAAATCGGTCCTGGAGTGGTTCGAACTCATGACCATTGAGGGAATCTTCCACAGCCAACGCCTTAACCACTACGCCAGCGTGCATTACGTGTCATGTAAACGAAACGGAGGCGTTTTAAGGATTTTTGATTTTTCTGAAACCCAGAACACGCGCGAAGATCTTCATCTTCTCCATTTGAATTTTTGAAAAGCTAGCGTCGGCTTCCTTCGACGCTATGATCCCTGCAAATTCTAAAATCCAGTACAAGCAATATAAATTCAATTCAAAGGCATGGTTCGATTGAGAACATCATTCTGAACATGATGGTGGCATTTGTTTTGTCCAATTTATCCTATTTCATGAGATCCCAATTCGAACCATGGAACCCTAGTTATGGTAAGTTTCGATTCCGGCCATGAAAATTCAATCAAACTATGCAGAAAGCTTGCAAACTTCCATCTAAACACAAAACAAACCACAAAACATGTTAAAAGTGCATGAATGATAGAAATCGAAATTTGAAAAAGTGTGACAAACCGAAATCGTGTTCTCTCAATTCTTGATGTTTTTCAATGATGTAAAGGTCTGGATCGACTCTAAACAACCCAAGGAACAAGATGGAATGCTCAAAATTGATTGAAACAAGCTAGAACCAAGGCTGCTAGTTGCTTCAAGTGCACGGTTTTTTTGAATTAGGTTAGGGTTTCTCCCAGCAATTTTTCTGTCCTAATTCATGTGGTATGCCTTGTATATTTATATTAGATGGAATTGCAGCTGATTTGAGGAAGAAATAATCATCAATCAATGCAAAAATTATTTGATTTTGTACAAAATCAAATCTTATCTTTTTTGATCAATTTCAATCAAATTCTTGCCATATCAAACCAAATTTCGAAATTTGCCAGCTTTCTTGGGTTACTTGGATCTCAAGGATGAGAGAAAAATCAATTTTGCAATTAATTTTGATTTTATACCTTATTTTTGAATTTAATTGTATTTAAATGAATAAAATCCAAATTAAATAGAAAAATAAAGTAAAAATTCGTGGCATTGGGCTTGGATGTTCCAAATTGTATAAGGAACAAGTTTGGATGAAGAAAAACTAGGCCCATTTGCAAAATATTTGATTTTTACAAGTATCTCTCTTTGTGCACTTCTTCAAAATTGCCCAACTTGCACAAGGTGTATTTTGCTTAATTTTCCACATTTTTGAGTGTTCTTGGACTTTTTGGAAAGCTCTAAGAGTCCTCTAACCAACCTCTTTGGTTTCATCTCAATTGGAGTTTCCATGCTCAATATATCTTCAAAACAAAATGTTGACTTTTTGTTGACTTTGAAAAGGACCGGTAATGTTTTGATCCATACCTTCCAAATGAAGCATTTTTTGAACATTCTTGTGAGACATGAAGTTGTAGAGAATTGAATTTAATTCAAAATAAGAGGTGGTGGAAAAATTTCTGAGAAAGTATGAAGAAGTTATGCTCAGTCAAAGTTTGGTTGACTTTTCACTAAGAAACCCTAATTTAGCAAGTTTGACTTTTGAGCAAATCTTGAGTTTTCTTGATGAATCATGATCAACCCTTGATCAAATGATGAATGTAACTTCAAAATGAGGATGTTGACCAAAAATCATGAAGTTTGACTGTATGTTGACCACAGTTGACTTTTTGTCCAATACAACTGATTTTTAACCATCTGAGCAATTGTTTGAGGAAACTTGACTTCTGAGGCTTGAAACTTGTCATGGAGAATCTTTGAAGCATATGAGGAAGCATGATGGCCATTGGAGATGTTGGAAGTCCATCTTGATCTGAGAAATGCCAAACCCTAGTTTGGGTTGATTGTCTAGGAGAGGGTTTGTCTGATCAACCCTTGAGGAATCCTTGAGCATGGATGTATGAAGTGTCTTGAGGAGAAGGAGGGCAAATTTTGGGGTATGACAGCTGCCCCTGTTCAATCTTCTTGTACTGGAAGGGTTAGATTGGCATGCTCGCCTTTCGTGGCCTGGAGGTAGAAGATGATTGAACACTCGAGTACACCTGAAAATTTGCACTCGCTGTTGGTTGATGATGCGGAAATGGGCTTATAGATGCCATTTGGAGAAGCTGGAGATTTCGCTGGGGAATGAGTCATACGCCAGACTCAAGAACGTCGTCTGAATAGGAGAACCGTCGGAGATGGGCTTAAGATGCCATCTGGAAAGATCGATGGTGAGGAGTGAGCCGTACGTTAGGCTCTGTAGACGTTTCTGGAAATGAAAGGAGCATGGAGATGGGCTTAAGATGACATCCGGAGGGAGTCGTACGTTAGACTCCGTGCTTGTCTTTGAATGAAGTTATTGGTTTGTATTGGTTTTTTAACCAAATATGCAGCATTCTGAAAGTGGAGAAATGTTGACAAGTAATCGGAGATGGGCTTAAGATGCCATCCAAGGAAACTGAGTCATACGCCAAACTCTGTAGTTGCTGTTGATAATAAGGAGTCAGAATAGTTCTTTGTGCTAACTACTCTGGGGAGATAGTAGTTGGCAAAATGTGGATATCTTCCCTGTTGTGCTTCGGGTGTTGATCCAATGCTTGTTATCGGAGGATAACTTGTGATCGTTCAGATAGTTTTCCCGTCTGGCTTCGGGTATTAATCCTGGATCCGTTGTCGGAGGACAACGAGGGTGGTCGTTCAGATAGTTTTCCCCGTCTGGATTCGGGTCTTAATCCTGGACCAGTTGTCAGAGGACAACTAGGGCGGTCTTTCAGATAGTTTTCCCGTCTGGATTCGGGTCTTAATCCTGGACCTGTTTGCGTCAGAAGTGATTTTCACCTATTTTGGAGAAAACAAGAGAAACTTTGATAGAATGTTGTTAGTCTCATGCAAGGACTGATGCATGACAATGTGTATGAATGGCATATGCATAAATTATGACTCTATGAGAAATGTATGAATGATAGATGTTGTGGTATTTCAAAACATATCCATCTTGAGGAAGATGCAGATGTTCTGCTTGAGGATTTCTGACTTCTGTTTGGGGACGGAACGGATGGAGACCCTGAGAAGAAAGAAAACTTTGATTCCTCAGGTGCACTATCTGACCAAGTCTTGGGCCTAGATATTGTTGAGGATGGTAGAGATCGAGAAACACATTGTTGAGGATCTCATACATAGACCCGGCTGGGGAGAGTCTGGGAGGAACTCTGCTGGGGATCTTGCGTGTAAATCCTGCTGGAGAGTATTTGATAGCTGCTGGGAGACCGGGTTAGAAAGATTTGAAGCCCGTTGACACCTTCGGCTGAGAAATAGAAGGTGCAGGTTTCCTCCGATGCACTATCTGACCAAGTTTCAGGTTTGGACACTGCTGCTGGAGAAAAGAGGAATTGTTGAGAAATATCTCGTTGGGGATGAATACCTCGGCCGGGGATGAAATGCTATTGCTTGGAAATTGATGTAACACCATTTAGTTGAGTGGAATCACTGCTCGGGGATTCTCCTCTACTCCGCTGTGGAAGGTTTGCTGTGAGCGACACCTCTGTGGGGATCATGTTCTGCGGGGGACTGTTTTGGTGACTTTCGTTGTCATCTCAATTTCTGAAGCCTGTAGTAATTACTTTTGTTCGTTCACTTTTTGCATGTTTGTAAATAGATTTTTATTGTCAGATGCATATAATCATTCAAAGCAAACGTTGGACTTTATGCAAACGACAACAACAAAAACTTGTAAAGAGAAAGAACTTGTATTTATTTGAAATGTGGCGTATGGCCAAGTAGTTTGTACACAAGAAAAGTAAAAAGCCATGCGGAAACAATCTCGTTAAGTTCCAACTATGCTAATACTCATATATTTCAACTATCTCATCTCCTTGCTGTCAGTAGAAAGTGAGTGAATTGATTTTCGCCATTTGAATCTTGAATGTTGATAGTAGTCTGTAGATAGGTGATCTGGACAAGACATAGTCGTACGCTTAAATCCCTAACTTTTGCGTAGACCGCCCTTTCGGGTTTTCAGTCTACCGGGATACCCTTTTTTTTGCCCAAGCTGCCTTTTCAGGTTTTCGACTTGCCGAGTGTACATCTTTTGTATATATCCTTAATTTTTGCCCGAACCCTTTTGGTTCGCCAGGATGCCCTTACTTTTGCCTAGGTTAGTCGACCTAGCGGGTCTCTTTTATGCGTAGTATTTTTTGACTATGTCTGCGTTCACAGGGTGTGGGAAGTCCTCTCCATCATGGTGCCAAGTATCATAGCTCCGCCAGAAAATACTGTTTTGACTACAAATCGTGCACTCATAGGTGGGAGTCCATTTGCCCCTGGGATCACCTTGTGGAAGAATGATGCGCTTGACTACTAGATCACCGACTTACTAGACTCGGTGCTTGACCTTCTTGTTAAATGCCCTGATCATTCGCTTCTGATAGATCTGTCCATGGCAGATAGATGCGAGTCGTTTCTCGTCAATCAAGTTAATCTGGTCAAGGCGAGTCTGGATCCAATTGTCTTCACCTAACTCTGTGTCCTGGAGGACTCTGGTTGAGGGTATCTGTACCTCGATAGGTAGGACTGCTTCCATACCGTATACCAGGGAGAAGGGGGTTGCCCCTATCGATGTCCGTACTGTAGTGCGATAACCATGAAGAGCAAATGGTAACATCTCATGCCAATCTTTGTAAGTCACTGTCATCTTCTGTATAATCTTCTTAATGTTCTTGTTGGCGGCTTCCACTGCGCCGTTCATCTTAGGCCAATACGGAGAAGAATTGTGATGCTTGATCTTGAACTGCGTGCAGAGTTCAGTGATCATCTTGTTGTTAAGATTAGAACCGTTATCTGTGATAATCCTTTCAGGAGTGCCATACCGGCAAATAAGATTATGCTTGATGAATCGAGCCACAACACTCTTGGTAACAGATGAGAACGAGGCTACCTCTACCCACTTGGTGAAATAGTCAATTGCCACAAGAATGAAACGATGTCCGTTGGAAGCGGTGGGATTGATTTCTCCGATCATGTCAATGCCCCACATTGCAAAAGGCCAAGGAGCTATTAAAACATTCAGAGGTACTGGAGGTACATGCACTTTGTCTGCGTAAATCTGGCATTTGTGACAAGATCGAGCATAACGGTGACAATCAGCTTACATGGTGGAACAATAGTAACCTGTTCTCAGAATCTTTTTAGCTATTGTATGCCCACTAGAATGGGTACCAAATGCGCCTTCATGTAACTCTTCCATGATGCGTTCCGCTGTTTTCCGGTCTACACAGCGGAGTAAGCACAAGTCGTGATTGCGCTTGTATAAGATGTCGTTGCTGAGGAAGAATTTGGATGCAAATCTTCTCAAAAACTTCTTATCGTTGACAGATGCCCCTGCGGGATATTCCTGAGTCTCAAGATACCTCTTCACGTCATAGTACCAAGGTTTCTCTTCTGTTTCAAGCTCATAACAATATGCTGGTTCGTCAAACTTTTCAATGATGATATGGGGAGCCTCGTTGTCCCACCTGACCTTGAACATAGATGACATAGTAGCTAATGTGTCTGCCAACTGATTCTCTTCTCGTGGAATGTGACTGAAAGTAATCTCTTCGAAGTAGGGGATCAAACTCAGGACATGCTCCCGATACGGAATGAGATTCGGATGCTTCGTATCCCACTCGCCCTTAATCTGACTGATCACCAAAGCTGAGTCTCCAAACACTTGCAAGAATTTGATTCTTAAGTCAATAGCAGCTTTGATACCCATGATGCACGCGTCGTATTCGGCCATATTGTTAGTGCAACTGAAACAAAGTCTGGCGGTGAAAGGAGTATGTCCGCCTGTAGGAGATGTGATGATGGCGCCGATGCCATTGCCGAGTGCGTTTGAGGCTCCATCAAAGACCATAGTCCATTGGGATCCTTGTTCAGGTCCTTCGTCTGGGCCTGGTTCTTCGCAATCTGTAACTAGTAAAACATCTTCATCTGGAAATTGAACCGCATAGACCGATAGTCATCTACGGCTTGATGAGCCAAAATACTACACTTCCTTTGATTGCTCTTTGAGAGGTGTCTTGGATGTCGATTCGGTCAAGATCATTTGCCATCTTTCTATTCTTCGGAGAGTGGTTTCTCAAATATGTACTTTATCGGATCCATCTTGAAATCAACAAGGTAGTGTGAGTCAACATATCTGCCTTAGTTGGCGAGCAGCCAAGCCAAAGCGTTGCAAGTTTTCTCAAGTCGTGAGTATCTTGTTTCACGATCGGTAAACCTTTGCTAAGGTAGTATATTGCATACTCTTTTCGACGGACTCGTCATGTTGCCCAACACACACCCCATTGAGTTCTCTAATAAGTACATGATAAGAAGTCTTCCTTGACGGAGGCATCGGGATAGGAGGATTCAGAGGTACCCTTGATTTTGTCAAAAGCGACACGGAAATCGTCGTTCCATTCTACCACTTGATCTTTCTTCAGTAACTTGAAGATTGGCTCACAAGTAGCAGTTAGGTGTGCAATGAATCTGGCAATGTAATTCAATCGGCCCAAGAAACCTCTGACTTCCTTCTCGGTACGGGGTGCTGGCATCTCTTGAATAGCTTTCACCTTGGCTGAGTCAACTTCAATACCTTTACCACTGACAACAAACCCTAGGAGTTTACCGGATCTGACTCCAAAGGTGCACTTGTTGGGATTAAGTCTTAGTCTGTACTTCTTCAACCTATCAAACAGTTTCTGCAAATGATCAAGATGTTCTTCTTTAGTCTGTGGTCGAGCTATCATATCGTCGACGTAGACCTCTATCTCGTGATGAATCATGTCATGAAATAATGTCACCATGGCACGCTGATAAGTGGCGCCTGCGTTCTTCTGCCCGAACGACATAACCTTGTAACATAAAGTGCCCCACTGTGTAACAAAAGTAGTCTTCTCCATGTCTTCAGGAGCCATTTTGATCTGATTGTAACCGGAGAAACCATCCATAAAGGAGAAAACCTTATGATGAGTGGTGTTGTCAACCAGGACATCAATATGAGGAAGTGGAAAGTCGTCTTTCGGACTCGCTTTGTTCAGATCTCTGTAATCCACACACATTCGTACCTTGCCATCCTTCTTGGGCACATGCACCACATTAGCCACCCACGGTGGATAGGAAGTGACAGCTAGGAAGCCGACATTGAACTGTTTCATAACTTCGACTTTGATTTTCTCTGACATCTCAGGACGCATGCGACGGACCTTCTGTTTCACTGGGAGAAAACCTTCTTTTGTCGGCAATCGGTGTACCACAATATCAATGTCTAAACCCGGCATGTCTTCGTATGACCAAGCAAAAACCTCAATATAGTCTCGTAGCATCTGAACCAACCTTTCCTTGACACTGTTCTCAAGACCCGCTCCTATCTTGATCTCTTTCCTTCATCGATCCAAATTCACAACCTCAACCTCTTCGTGTGGTCAGATAACTCGTTCTTCTTCTTGTAGCATCGACAAGTTCTCCGAACTTCATAATCTTCCTCACCTTCTTCTTGGCTTGGTAGATCGGATTATCGAAGTCATATTTAGCAATAACATAGTTATCAACTAGATTTGGAGTGATTCTGCGTTGTATCACGTGGTGTGTGTAAGAAACACATAGCTTTTTGAAGGGGTGATAAAGTAAAAGAAAGAAAGCAACAATTGAATGAAAAGTCCAACGATTTTATTGAATGAAAATATGCAAATGATGATAATAACCCTCACAATGAGCCATGATGCCGGCAAGGCACTAGGCTTTAGAGTTCATTGTTCAAAACATAGAAAATACGAAAAGCAAAACAAAAACAAGAGCAATTACTCTGCCTAAAGGAGATTGGTATGACGTCTTGCCTTCCAATTCCGAGTCCATTGTCGGAGTTGGGAAGATCCACTTGCGATGTCGAAGTCGTTGTCGCCGCCTTCTATAGCATGGATTCCACTGGCGATGCGGAAAGGAAGTTGGCCACGCGTTGGCGTATCATCTTCTGACCCTTAATGGTGAAGCCTAAACCAGTCTTGTCGAATTTGAAAGGAAGATCAGGGAGTTGTCCCCAAATAGTACTACCTCCTTCTTCAACTGCAGCTTGAGCATCCTTCAGCGAGGCCATCCTAGGCGGAGCTTGCATAAATTCAGGAGTGACGGGAGAGTCAACAGGCATGACTCTGGGTATTGTTTCAAAAGCTTGACAGGGAGTCTCAAAGAATTCACCCTCCACCTCGAGGTATCGGAATGACTGTAGATGACTGACCATATACTCTTCTTCACCACATACTGTAACAACCTTCCCCTTCACCGGATACTTCGATGGGGTAGAACCGCCCCATGTATCCAAGGGCGTCCAAGTAAGCAAGAGTAGGCTGGACGGATGTCCATGACAAAGAAAGTAGAGTCGAAAGTCTGGGAACCGACTTTAACAGGCAGAATGAGCTCTCCAAGAACTGTTCGCTTAGAACCATCAAAAGCTCTCACAATAATGTCACTGGGTCTCAAAACCAACCCTTCGACATCAAGCCGATCAAAAGCAGTCTTCGGAAGGATATTCAGAGCAGAACCGGTATCCACCAAAACATGAGACAAGGTAGTACCCTTGCATTTAACAGAGATGTGCAAGGCTTTGTTGTGTTTCTTTCCGGCAGGAGTTAAATCAGCATCAGAGAAACCTAGGCCGTTGTTGGCATCCAGGCTAGCAATACAAACTTCAAATTGATCCGTAGTAGTGTTTTGCGGTACGTGGGCATTCTTCAGATACTTCACCAAGGCGTTAGCATGAGCCTCAGAGCATAAGAGTAGAGCAAGCATGGAGATCTTTGACGGAGTCTGTCCCAACTGTTCCACAACATTGTAGTCACTCTTCTTGATAATCTTCAGAATTTCCTCCATTTCTCGTTTGGAGGTATCTTCAGCAACTTCCTTTGGTACTTCGTCGGCGGGATGAGTCCGGTTCTTTCCTCTAGCTTGGGAATGGATTGAGTAGCGGAATGCGAGTGGAGTCCATGTCTTTTGGAGGAGAGATATCCGAGAGAATACCCTTCGGTTCGGTCACCTTACTTGATCCGTGATGTTGTCAATGTCAGGAGTGGTAGCTTCAACTGTAAGATCTTCAATGGTCAGAGGGTCTTGCTTGACGCCATGATAGTAAACATCAGCTCCATAATTCCAAGGGATAGCTTTGTCGGAAGAATATGGACCTGGCCTTGGAGAAGTGATAATGAGAGGTGCCACTCTAGGCACAGTATCAGCAGAGGAAATCCTTATTGTGTTAACATCAGCATAGTCTTCTGGGAAATCGTCACCCCATCCGGTTACCTTAACATCTTCAATAAGAATCTTGTAGCTCTCAGGGATAGTGTACTTCACCATGTAATCAAACTTCCCACTTGGCTGCCCCAAGGTATCCCATGCAGACGGTGTTGTTTCATTCATATCTTCGATCTTCAGTTTCTTAGACATGTCTTCACACAAACTCTCCACAGGTGGTTTCAGGAATAGTATTTCACGGTTATCCATCATGCATTGAACACGTCTTCTCAACCAAGCACAACCATCAGGTGCAGATGGGCACCAACGATCGGGCATCTGGATTGACACCGGCTTGCAGCAAATTCTTCTTAACAGTCATCAGAGGAATGGTCAAGTCATCTATGTTGAAAACATAAGTATCCTCCCCAACAGCATTGGAACTCTTGTCATGGTTAGGCATGGGCGCATTAATCACATTCGGAGTCTCCACAGGAGGATTAAACTCAATCTGCTTAGCTTCAATCATATCTTGAATCTTGTTCTTTAGAGCCCAACGATCATCAGTGTTATGTCCAGGGCTGTTGGAATGGTAAGCACATTTAGCATTAGGATTGTATCTCGGAGAGGAAGTGTTGATATTTTGAGGAGGATCCCTCAAGGTTATCAGCTCTGCTTTCAACATATGTTGCTAGGCTTGCGACAATGGCATGTTGATCTTTGTAAAGCTGTCGCGCTTCTAACCGCGTTGTCTCACCGAGGTTGTCTTGATGTAGGGATGGAGATCACTGCCCCACAGTTAGGCGGTCGGTCTTGGCTCGGCTTTTCTGACCATACACAGCATTGGCTTCTTTCTTACCACCAAAAGGTCTCTTCGCAGCATTTGAAGATGACTCTACATGAATCTTCCCACTCTTAATACCAAACTCAATGCGCTCTCCTGTCAATATCAACTCGGTGAATCCAGCTGAAGAGTTTCCAATCAGATGATTGAAAATGGGTCCGGTGTTCCCATAAACATATCAACCAACTCCCTATTGGACAAGGGTGGTGAACTCACCGCTAGGTCTCTCCACTACGAGCATACTCTTTGAACTTCTCATCACGACCCATGGACATGCTCGTAGTTGCATGCGAGTGGGTGTCAATTCAACATTGTACTCATCTCGTAAAAGCATCCGCTAAGTCACCCAAGTACGGATACGGTCATTCTCTAGTCGATAATACCACTCCAATTGAGTTTGGACAAACTCTCTTGAAAATAGTGCATCCACAACTTTCATCATGTGGGGTTGATCTTTTGAACATAGGACTTCAAATGCAGCTTCGGACAAGACATGCCATCATACTTGGCAAAAGTTGGAACTTTGAACTTGGGAGGAATCACAACACCAGGAACAAGGCTCAGATCATCAAAATTCAGCCCGACATCGTGTTTTCAACGATTCGACGGTCTTCAAGTTGTTTGTATTTGTCATCTTCATCAGAGTACTGGCTATAGTCAGAGCGATCCTCTCCCTCTTTCTTAGGCTCACGCTGGTCATCTTCATTACCCTTGACACTCCCCTCATCCTTGACACTTCCTTCTGAGAGCTCTATCCGGCTAACCACTTTAGGACCACCTTTGTAGCGTCTACCCATGTTGAGGAGACCAACAACCTTCTTCTTTCTGTTGATGAGCTTCTTCAGATCTTCTTGGCCTTGGACCAAACTGGTGAACATATGCTGAAACTGAGCATTCTGAGCCTGGAGATCTTTGACAGACTATTCAAGAGCCATTTCTACTAAAATAAATAGCGAGAGAATGAGAAAACCAATCTTCAATGTACCTGTGATGCAATGTTATGCTATGATATGCGATGTTTATGCGAATGCAATGCAATGTTTTCAAGGACCTTAGAGATTTAAATTTGTTAAACAAGCAATGAACAAACATTTATTAGTTCTCTTTTTATTCCTTTTCTTTTTAAGTACAAAAGATAGGACAATAAAAATCCTAAAGCTCTAAGTCTCCCATGGGCGCTTCCTCTTGGTGCCGAGGTAGGCGTTGATGTTTCGATCCTCGTAACTCTAGTACTTTCTTCTCACTTGCATAGCACTGAGCTTCAAAGGTATCCCTTTCTTCTTTAAGCTGAATCCAGGATCTCTTCAAGTCTTCAAAATCAGTAGGCATGTCAGGATGGAGAATGGTATAGGACTCGTCACCTATAGCAACAGGTTCCATAATTACTGGTAGAACAGGCGTGAATGGCATCATGAGGTTTTGAGCTCGAGCTCGCACCCATTTGAGGTAAGGTTCCCAAAGAATGGAGTTTTGGTGCCCCAAAGTCTTGGTATCAGTCTTCTTTACCATGCCCCAAGCGTGTATGAACCTTCGTCGGTAATTCTGGAGATCGTGATTGTAGTCGAACACAATATCTTGGAGAAGCATATCATGAGGACCATCTCTTCGAGCAAAACCAAACTGACGTAGAGCTAGAGAAGGGTTGTAAGTAATACCTCCCCTTATACCAAGGAGTGGTACATTAGGGAATTCTCCACAACGCTCAATGAAGGTGAAATCCTTTTGAGAGAAAAGATTCCAGCGGATGTCTGAATGAGAGAGTGACATTAACCTTTGAGACCACTTCAACCTTTGGTCGTTCTTCAAAACTGATGGAGGAAGGTGCGAAATAAACCACCTGGAAAGTAAAGGTATGCAACACATGAGAGTTCCTTGTCTTTTGATAGTACGAGTGTGGAGAGAATGTAGAATATCTCCAAGTAAGGTAGGCACTGGATTGCGGGTAAGAAACAGCTTGATGGCGTTGACATCTATGAATTGATCCGAGTTAGGAAATAGAACCAAACCATATATTAGAAAGGCCACAATGTCTTCAAATGCATGGAAACTCATAACTTTGAGGAACTCTCGGGCTTTCTTAATCAGGAACTTAGCAAGTAAACCCTTAACTCCGCTTCTAGTTTCCCAATTGGCTTCAATGTCTGAGCGCTTAAGATGTAAGGCGGATGCGACGTCTTCGTACCTAGGAACCTTTTCTAAACAGGTGAATGGCATTTGGTCCAGAATAGGTATCCCAAGTAGCTTAGAGAACTCTTCCAAAGTAGGAACCAACTGATAATCTGGGAATGTAAAGCAATGGTGTTTTGGATCGAAGAACTGGAATAGGACGTGCATCATATCTTCTTCAAAACCGGAGATAACCAAGTCAAGCAGATAACCATGTCTTTTGATGAACTGAGCATGGTCGGGAATCTCTCTGAAACCAATTCTTTGAGCTGAGAAGGTATACCCATGAAGTTGATTCAGATAGTCATTCTAGAAGCCATAATCCCTACAAAACAGAGCAAAGATAAATCCCTAGGTCCTTGAAATAGTTAGAAATGATATGCAATGCGAATGATGTCATGATGTCATGTTTAGAACACACAAACAATTCACATAATGAGCCTAGGTTGAAGGCTTGCAAGAGGTATAGGTGATTACCCCACCAAAAGTTTGAGTTGGTTCATCCTGTCCTATAATAGTAACCGGGTTCTAGGAATCTCATATCATTGATCTTTCTCGTAGGCGTTTATTTCAATACGACTACCAAGTGGTCGACCGAAAATATCCCAAAAGTCTGATCTCAATGAGCGTAGTATCGAGTATCAGCCAACCTTAGTCTGCACCAAAGCCGGCCATCCCACTACTTTCTAATGGCCAAGATGGGTCAATTAAGGTTCTAAAAGTTTAGTTAGTGCTTGATGACACCACGCAGAAGCCAAATACTATCCTCAACTTGGGAATGAAGAGTATCAGGACATCCAAAATGTCACACTAACGTAGCCATCATGTTGACCGTTTCGATATACGTCTAACGGTCGCGACGATTTATTGCTACTTACCTAAAAGGAAACCCGGATCCGGGTGTAGGATCCCCCACAAATATAATACCCAAGCAACCCTTAAAGATAAAGCAAGCAAGTCAAACAAAAAGCAGTAAAAGATGATCTAGAAATCCTTAAGGTATTCTCTCTTTAGGGTGTCTCCCCGGCAGAGTCGCCAGTTCTGTAATACGGTGAACTGACTTTGTAGGATTTTCATATCGCAAATGTGCGGATAGCAAGAGTCGCCACCGACTTTTCTTTTATCCAATTAAGGGAAGGTAAAAAGTATAGAAAAAGACCTTCGTTAGATTCTGAGTAAGGGAGAAGGTTATGAAAAGGGAAGGTATTAGCACCTCTTTTCATCCGTAGTTTTCTACGGGCTCTTAGTTGCTCTTAGATCATTTTAAAAACGTGCTTTCTGTGTGTTTGACAAAAATGTTTTGAAAAGAAGGCATTTCGCTTTGACTTTGTAATGATTCATGTAGGAATGTATACAAAGTATTCGGAAATGTTTCGTTTTTGAAAAGAGTTTGAACTTTGACAAAAGTGTGAGGTGCAAAAAGTATTTTTGATAGAGCAAGCAACTAAAAGTCTTATTACCTACTCAGAATTGGTCGTTTTCGTATCATTTTACGTTCCTTTAGAATAGTGTTATCCATACCATTAGTTGGTAGGTAACCCCATTCGTTGGATGTAAGCGGGACATTCGAAGGGACATCGGATGGTCATAGAAAGCAACTTGTAGGAAGTATCCTAGCACATTCGAAGGGACTATCATCATTTTTCGTAGGCGACAATCGAGGGTCAAGATCATGTATTCGTAGGCGACATCGTGGGTCTTATGATCTTTGTATCGAAGGGACTATGATGATTTTTTTTGAAGGCAACGGTGCTAGAATACCTCTACGTTCGAGGGACTTGACCATTTGAATTCGTAAAGGCAACGAGAGAGAATTACCCTAAGGGGTGCATGTGTGAATGAGTGTGTCAAATTCAGGTATTTTATCTTGAAATTATGAGTGAGCTATGTCCAATTTTATCTTGCCATACACGCCTAATTACTAGCAGTTTATAGGGTGCGGAAATTAAATTGCGGAAATATAAAGTGCGGAAAGATAAATCCTACGCTATTACATGGCTTTGGGGCAGATACATAATTTAAAATGCGGAAAATAAAAATCCTAATTAAACTATTACATCCCATAGGCAATTACAAAATATGAAAAGAAAGCGATAAAAGAAATCGTCTGAAACGGGATAACCTGTGAAAAGATGAGCAATCGGGAAATACGAGAAAATCGAATAAGAGGAAAATGTTAGTAAAAATAATAATTTTTGAATGAGAAAAATGTTTCATGCTGGAAATAACATTAATATGCTAAAATAATTTTTTGGGATTTTTTGGGGTTAATTTAATAATTAAAAATCAATTAAAGGTGATTTAAATGATAAAATTGAAATTAAATTAAATATGCATGCAAAAATAATATTTTTAATTTTAAAAATTAAATAAACATTTTTCTGACATGTATGCAAAAAATAAATATTTTTTGGTGTTTTTAAATGCATGATAAAAATATTTAAAGTTAAAATAAAATGCATGGAAAATATTAAATAGAAAATATGAAAATATGAAAAAACATGTTAGTTTGTAAAAAGGAAAAGGAAAACCGGTCCTGGAGTGGTTCGAACTCATGACCATTGAGGGAATCTTCCACAGCCAACGCCTTAACCACTACGCCAACGTGCATTACGTGTCATGTAAACGAAACAGAGGCGTTTTAAGGATTTTTGATTTTTCTGAAACCCAGAACACGCGCGAAGATCTTCATCTTCTCCATTTGAATTTTTGAAAAGCTAGCGTCGGCTTCCTTCGACGCTATGATCCCTGCAAATTCTAAAATCCAGTACAAGCAATATAAATTCAATTCAAAGGCATGGTTCGATTGAGAACATCATTCTGAACATGATGGTGGCATTTGTTTTGTCCAATTTATCCTATTTCATGAGATCCCAATTCGAACCATGGAACCCTAGTTATGGTAAGTTTCGATTCCGGCCATGAAAATTCAATCAAACTATGCAGAAAGCTTGCAAACTTCCATCTAAACACAAAACAAACCACAAAACATGTTAAAAGTGCATGAATGATAGAAATCGAAATTTGAAAAAGTGTGACAAACCGAAATCGTGTTCTCTCAATTCTTGATGTTTTTCAATGATGTAAAGGTCTGGATCGACTCTAAACAACCCAAGGAACAAGATGGAATGCTCAAAATTGATTGAAACAAGCTAGAACCAAGGCTGCTAGTTGCTTCAAGTGCACGGTTTTTTTGAACTAGGTTAGGGTTTCTCCCAGCAATTTTTCTGTCCTAATTCATGTGGTATGCCTTGTATATTTATATTGGATGGAATTGGAGCTGATTTGAGGAAGAAATAATCATCAATGCAAAAATTATTTGATTTTGTACAAAATCAAATCTTATCTTTTTTGATCAATTTCAATAAAATTCTTGCCATATCAAACCAAATTTCGAAATTTTCCAGCTTTCTTGGGTTACTTGGATCTCAAGGATGAGATAAAAATCAATTTTGCAATTAATTTTGATTTTATAACTTATTTTTGAATTTAATTTGTATTTAAATGAATAAAATCCAAATTAAATAGAAAAATAAAGTAAAAATTCGTGGCATTGGGCTTGGATGTTCCAAATTGTATAAGGAACAAGTTTGGATGAAGAAAAACTAGGCCCATTTGCAAAATTTTTGATTTTTACAAGTATCTCTCTTTGTGCACTTCAAAATTGCCCAACTTGCACAAGGTGTATTTTGCTCAATTTTCCACATTTTTGAGTGTTCTTGGACTTTTTGGAAAGCTCTAAGAGTCCTCTAACCAACCTCTTCGGTTTCATCTCAATTGGAGTTTCCATGCTCAATATATCTTCAAAACAAAATGTTGACTTTTTGTTGACTTTGAAAAGGACCTGTAATGTTTTGATCCATACCTTCCAAATGAAGCATTTTTTGAACATTCTTGTGAGACATGAAGTTGTAGAGAATTGAATTTCCTTCAAAACAAGAGGTGGTGGAAAAATTTCTGAGAAAGTATGAAGAAGTTATGCTCAGTCAAAGTTTGGTTGACTTTTCACTGAGAAACCCTAATTTAGCAAGTTTGACTTTTGAGCAAATCTTGAGTTTTCTTGATGAATCATGATCAACCCTTGATCAAATGATGAATGTAACTTCAAAATGAGGATGTTGACCAAAATCATGAAGTTTGTTGTATGTTGACCACAGTTGACTTTTTGTCCAATACAACTGATTTTCAACCATCTGAGCAATTGTCTGAGGAAACTTGACTTCTGAGGCTTGAAACTTGTCATGGAGAATATTTGAAGCATATGAGGAAGCATGATGACCATTGGAGATGTTGGAAGTCCATCTTGATCTGAGAAATGCTAAACCCTAGTTTGGGTTGATTGTCTAGGAGAGGGTTTGTCTGATCAACCCTTGAGGAATCCTTGAGCATGGATGTATGAAGTGTCTTGAGGAGAAGGAGGGAAAATTTTGGGGTATGACACATCTATAACAGGTTCAGCCTCATCAGGCTCCATCTCCTCAACATTAGCAGGCTCAGTCACATAGGGTTCAGCCTCATCAGGCTCCATCTCCTCAACATTAGCAGGCTCAGTCACACAGGGTTCAGCCTCATCATTAGAAGGCTCAGTAACAATAGGCTCCCTCTACTCAACAACATTAGACACATAAGGTTCATTAGTAGGCTCAGTAACAATAGGCTCCCTCTCCTCAACAACATCAGACACATAAGGTTCATTAGTAGGCTCAGTAACATTAGGCTCCCTCTCCTTAGCATTTACAGGCTAAGTCACAACAGGGTTACTCTCCTCAGAAGCCTCAGACACATAAGGTTCATCCTCAACATTTACAAGCTCAGTCACAACAGGGTTACTCTCACCAATTATTTCAACATCATCATCATCATTGACTTTGTTTAACTCACTAGGGTCTACAATTATAGGAGCAGAAACTTTGTGCTTGTTAGTGTTTTAGGTTGGCATTACTTTTTGGTAAAACTAGGTTATGGCATGTCTTGATAAATGTCATGATATTTAGAGATTGAAGATAAATCCTACTTGACGAGGATGTTAAAGGACAACTCGATCGAAGCTAAAAGTCATCCGGAATTGCAGAAAATATCGATGTCATAATGTATGTTATGACATTCGAAACATCATTCTGCAGTAATCTTTTTCCGAGACTTTTCAGGAAGTTTGTTGAGCTGCTATATTATGTTTTTCTGTTATTAAAATGCATGCTCACGTGGCTGCTAGGTTAATCTTAGTTAAACCTAAATTGGTTGTTGAAAAGACCATGTTTTTAGGATTAAATTAAGTGAACCCTAGCTATCTTTATGGAAGCCCAAAACTGAAGTTTCAGGACTGCTTCTATAAAAGGAATTCAACCCTTACACTGCTGCTGCACCTTTTGTACTGTTAGGAGATTTAGCAGTTGTTATTTGTGTAATTCTAGTTTCTCTTGTGAGCCAAGCAACTATCAATTGATAAGTGCCTTGGACTAGGATTTGTTTGTAAGGGTAGTTAATCACTCAAAGCTTTGAAGCACGAGTGTTTGTCTCTTGATTAAAGCTGTGAAGCAAAATCAAGATAGTTTATTGAAGTGTGTCTTCACAATTCAATTATTCAATAGGTTGATATCACTTTGTGATTGAGGGGAGTGAGTAGGAACTCGTGTCTAAGTAGGACTTAGATTGAAGTTGCATTGGGTAGGTTTTAAGTGAAGGAGATAAAGGTTGGTTTATTCGAATTAATTATACTAATAGTGAATTTCCTCCCGGCTTGGTAGCCCCGGATGTAGGTGTAGTTAGACACCGAACGGGTAAACAACTTATTGTGTTCTTTACTGCTTAAATTCATTGTGTGAATTGTTAATAGAGTGTCGATAGTGTGTCATAACATTCTGTGACATCACGATCGCCGTGAATTTCAATTGGCATCGGGGCACCACCTGTTATTTCTGGGTGAGATCAAGGGATAATAGTTTCTGGCATAATGGATAAGGAAGGAGGATTTGGAGGTAGACCACCTATTCTGGATGGGTCTAATTATGATTACTGGAAACCTCGTATGGTTGCCTTCTTAAGATCAGTAGATATTAAAGTTTGGAGAGCTGCTGACAAAGGATGGAAACATCCCACCAAGCTTGAGAAAGATGGTACTACTGTCTTGAAACCAGAGGAAGAATGGAGCAAAGAGGAAGAGGAGCTAGCACTGGGGAACTCTAAAGCATTGAATGCCCTATTCAATGGTATTGTGAAATATCTTGATTAGTTCATCAATGTGAGTGGCCAAGGATGTTTGGGACACTCTCAAAACTACTCATGAGGGACATCCAAGGTGAAGTTGTCAAGACTTGGATGCTCACTTCAAATTTGAGAATCAAGATGAAAGAAGATGAGACTATTCATGAGTTTCACATGAATATTTTGGAGATTGCCAACACCTCGGGAGCACTTGGAGAAAAGATGTCGAAGAAAGGCGGTGAGAAAGATTCTCGGATCCTTGCCTAAAAGGTTTGCAATGAAAGTGGCGCAATAGAGGAGGCTCGGGACATCGCACCTTGAAGGTTGAAGAACTTATTGGATCTCTTATGACTTTTGAGATGGGAATCGGTGGCTGACAAAAAGAACAAGAGCATAGCACTTGTATCCAATCTTCAAGAAGGATGCAAGGTGGAAGATGAAGAGAAGATATCGAAGCTATAGCTATGCTTGGAAGACATTTCAACAAGCTCATCAAGAGGATTGATCCAAAGTCAAGGTCAAATGTCAAGGACATTTCATCGACATCGCAGATCTTATGACTCCACAGAAGATCCAAGTCGAGGAAAAGGAAGTCAAGGCGGTGGAATCCAATGTCATGGTTGTGAAGGATATGGGCATATTAGAGTGAATGTCCCACCTTTCTAAAGAAACAAAAGAAAGGAATGGGCGTCACTGTGCGATGGTGATTCGAAGTGAATCGAGGAAGAAGAAGCCAAACTTGTCATCTCTCTGGGTGTACAATTCGATATGGATTCTAGTGATGAGGAAGTGACATTTGAAGAGCTTTCGAAAGTCGTGTATAAAAATGGTGAAGTATCGACAAAATGAGAAGCAGAAAAAGTCGATTGAGAAGTTGGAAGTCGAGAATGTGAAGGTGAGAGAAAAGGAAAACACACCACTATAAATCACCTCAATAGTGATATTATAATGTTGAACTCAAACTTGATCGATGTCTAAATCATCAAAATGTTGACATCTGTCGATAAGTTGGAAGAAATTCTTGACTTGGACAAAATGCGTGAAATAAGCATGGTCTAGGATATGTGGTCGAAAAGAAACACATTGGTGACATTAAGAAGAAGAGACATGGGAAACCAATGTCAAAACAGTTGTCACAACATAAAACAGGAAATGTGTCTGGCTCAGGGTATGTGGTTGCAAAAAGATTTGCTAATAACCAGGAGAGGAACAAACCAGGCAAGTCAATGGCAAAGAAGATGTCACACCACAAAACAAGAAATAGGTCTGCCTCAGGATATGTGGAGGCTAAGAAATTTGTTAATAACAAAAGGAAGAACAGACCTATTGAACCAATGTCAAAACATATGTCACAACATTGGGTTCAACATCAAAATCATAGAAACTTGAACAAAAAGTTTCAAAGATGGAGATGTCATTATTGTGGAAGGTTTGGTCACATAAATCCTTTTTGCTTTAGGCTACATGGATATCCTAACCAAGGTTCTTATGAGAAGCCTAAGACCAACAGGGTATCATACACTCAACAATGGAAGAAGAAGACTGTAGCTCTGGTAGCTCACACTTCTCTTAGAGTGTCTGCCAATGAAGATTGGTACTTTGACAGTGGGTGTTCTAAGCATATGACTGGAGACAGAAATCTCCTCAATGATGTTAAACCTCATTCTACCAATTTTGTTACTTTTGGAGATGGAGGTAAAGGAGAAATCAAAGGTATTGGAAACTCAAACTGGCCTGGAGTTCCAAATCTAAATGGGGTGTTGGCTGGTAAAAGGTTTGACTGCCAATCTCATCAGCATAAGTCAGCTATGTGATATGGGATTCACAGTCAACTTCACTAAGTCTAAATGTCTTGTAATAAATAATAAACAAGAAGTGATTATGCGAGGAGTCAGATCAAAGGACAACTGCTACATGTTGGAATCTGAGAACACCACTCTGTCTCATGTGTGCTCTACAGACAAAGATAAAGAGGAAGTAAGATTGGGACAACAAGAACCTGGTCATCCACATCTCAGAGGAATGAAAAGGATCAGTTCCTTAGAGGGAGTCAGAAGGATACCAAGATTTCACATTGATAAAGGGAGAATCTGTGGTAAGTATAAGGCTGGACAGGAAATCAGAATGTCACACTCAATGTCTAGACATCTGACCACTTCTAAAGTACTGAAGCAAAGTACTAGGATCTGGCATGAAAGGCTAACCAAGCACCTTACTGTCAAAGGATATAGGAGAGGATTCTTGGATGAAACCCGCTTTGTCAAAGGAGGAGAGATCATGGTGCTTCAAATTTATGTTAATAACATAGTTTTTGAAGGAATGCCTGACACAATTGTGAGACATTTTGACAACCAAATGCAAGCTGAATCTGGGATGAGCCTCATTGGAGAGTTGATTCATTTTCTTGGACTGCAAGTCTCACAGATGGAAGACTCAACACTCCTTCCACAGAGTAAGTATGCAAGGAATTTTGTCAAGAAATTTGGAATGAAGAATGGCTGCCATAAAAGGACTCCTGCTCCCACCCACACATTTGAAGTTGTCCAAGAAAACAAGTGGAGAAAGTGTTGATCAAAGCTTGTGTAAAAGGTCTTTTGATGGATGTGTCTTCTTGAGAAACAATCTTATTCCTTGGTTCATCAAGAAGCAAAACTGTGTGTTCCTATACAATGTTGAAGCTGAATACATAGCAGCTGAAAGAAATTGCTCTTAGATGATCTGGATGAAGCAAATGCTGACTGAGTACAATGTCATACAGGATGTCATAACATTGCACTGTGACATTGTTACTAAAGCTCTTGAGGCAAGTCAATTTAAGTTTTTAAGGGGCAAATTAGATATTTGTCAATATGAGGAGTTGTAGCAATTAACTGTGCTTACAACAAGGGATGGAAGGGACCTTTTACTTCAATTATTTATAAGTGGGTTATTTAATTATTTTCATATTATTTTTGAAAGGTCCAAGAATAGGAAGAGACTCCCACATATAATAGTTTCTTCATTTGAAAGTAGTATCACTTTTTCTTCATCCAAAAGAAACCTTGGAACCCTCTGCTACTCTCGCTCTCATTCTCTCAAAAGCCATCAGCAAAATATGTCTTCATCATCTTCTTCATCTCAAGAATCTGGATCTTCATCTCCCTCCATGGCTGAAGTTAGGGCAAATGCTGAAGCCATGCAAGCTGAAGCACTGAGGGTTACTCCGCTGCGTGCAATGGCCACTGACCCATAAAAAGTCAAGAAGTTACGCACAAGGAATTCAAGAAGGTCACAAGCATCTCCTTATGGTAAGACTTCTATACCATCATCTTCAGTTCCTCCAGAACTAGTGAACAGAGAGGGGTGTAGGTCAGTGCATGAGGCCATAGCTAGGATAGTGACTAGTATCCTAAACGAGAATCAATCTGTACCTGGGATTTTAGTCCCTCTGAACCATAAGTCTGCTAGCCCTAGTTTAGCAGTTGATCCAGATGTCAATGAGAATGTCAAGACATCTGGTGATCATGTTGATTCTCCTGTCAAGAATGATGTAAATCCTTCTGCTCCAGTTTCTGAAGGGTATAAAGATGACAATATTGAATCCCCTGCTGCTAATGAGAATGAGATTTCTGATGAGATTCTTGAGGAATCCCCAGAACATTGTACCTCTGTTAAATCTCCTGCTATTTCTGCTGATAATATCTCTGATAGCATTCTTGAAGAAATTCCAGAAAAACAAGCTGATGACAACCTGGAAGATTCTTCTGAGAAGAACACTAATCAGAATGTTGATTCTCATATCATCAATCTAGATGAGGAGTTCTTTGATAATGACCTCATAGCAAAAGTTCATCCCAGCATTGCTAAGAGGGTGATGAATAGGAAAGGGAAGCACAATGCTATTCCAAGTTCTGCTCAGAAAAAGGTTGCTAAAATTGCTCATAAGACTCCTAGATTTGAGAACAAAACTGAAGAAAAATCTGGGAAAGACCAGGCTGGAACTTCCAAAGGGAAGAGTAAGGTGAAGACTGTTGGAGGTATCTCTAAGCCGAAAAGAACCCAAATTGTAAAGAAGAGGAAGTCACCTGAACCCTCAGAACATGATGATGATTCTGAGTTTAATGTCGAAGAGAATGTCTCAGACATTCACCCAAGAAAGAAGCCTTCTCTTTGGAAACTGTCCAAAGTCCCTGATGTGGCAATTGACAACATTTCTTTCCACCACCCTGAGAATGCTAACAGGTGGAAATATGTGTGTTTGAAGAGAATTGCACTCGAAAGGGAACTGAATAAAAGTGCTCTTGAATGTAAGGATGTGATTGATCTGATCAAAGAAGCTGGGTTGATGAAAACTGTGGTGAAGTTCTCAAATTGTTATGAAGTGTTGGTGAAGGAGTTCATTGTGAACTTGTCAAGTGGCTGTGCTGATGGAAGGTCAGCTGATTTCAAGACTGTCTATGTCAGAGGGAGAAGAGTGAAATTTTCCCCAAGTATAATCAACAAATATTTGGAAAGATCAGATGAAGCTCAACCTGAGATAGAACAAACTGTTGACCAAATCTGCCACACTATCACTGCTAAACAAGTGAAACATTGGCCAATGAAAGGAAAACTAACTGCCAGCAAACTAAGTGTTAAGTTTGCTATTTTGCACAAGATAGGGCCTGCAAACTGGGTTCAAACAAACCACAAGTCCACCATCTCCATTGGTCTGGGCAGATTCATCTTTACTGTTGGTACTAAAGCAAAATTTGACTATGGGACCTATATTTTTGAGCAAACCCTTAAACATGCTGAAAGTTATGCAGTTAAAGGACCAATAGCCTTTCCCTCCCTCCTGTGTGGAATCATAGTTGATCAGTACCCTGACATACTTGGTGATAGAGATTCAATATGCAAAAGGGCTCCTGCACTTGGATTTCATTACAAACTCTTCCAAGGCAAACATGTCCCAGATATTGTTATGACATCTGCCAAGACATCAACTGTCAAAGAAAATTCTCAAAAGGCAAATGTCATTGCTGTGCTAAAAGCAACTTGCAAGGAGCTTGAAGCAAGAAAGCAAAGTCTGGAAGAACTGATCTCTACACTTGAAAAGGAGAAAGACACAGAGGTTGAGGAAGAAGGGCTTGATGGTGATGATTCTGCTGCACATATGGATGAAGATGCTGATCAAGCAGCTGCTGGTGAAGAAGGTTCTGAAGATGCTTCCTTCCACAGTGCTTCTTCTGGAGAGGAAAGCACTTGAGTTGTACTCCTGTGCATTGTTGCATCTGTTTCCTGTTTCTTGTTCTGCTTTTCCCATTTTGTTTTGGATAATTGTCATTTTCTGTTAACAGCATTGTAAACTTAACATTTGTTGCTACTACTCTTAATATATGTTTGAATGCTTGGGGTACTTGTATTGTTTCCTTTGGCCCCTTTGTGGCTAAAAAGGGGGAGAAGAAATATTGTGGGAAACTGTATTGGGAAATTGGGAAACTGTATGGCTTTTTAAATTTGTATGTGGGCAATTGTGGGAATTGTGGGATTTCTGTTGGGTAGAATTTATCTTATCTCAGATGTTATAGTTTCTGTAAGCTTATGATAGCTTAGAACTAGTTTATTCTTCTGCTGCATAGGTACTCTGATGTTTTAAGTAGTTTTAGCCAAAAATGTGCCAAAGGGGGAGTTTGTTAGTGTTTTAGGTTGGCATTACTTTTTGGTAAAACTAGGTTATGGCATGTCTTGATAAATGTCATGATATTTAGAGATTGAAGATAAATCCTACTTGACGAGGATGTTAAAGGACAACTCAGAACTGGAAGCTAAAAGCTGTGCTGGAAATTCTGCAGAAAATATCCTGATGTCATAACAGATGTTATGACATTCAGTGTGGCATTCTGTTCTGCAGAATCTGTTTTTCCTGAGACTTTTCAGGAAGTTTGTTGAGCTGCTATATTATGTTTTTCTGTTATTAAAATGCATGCTCACGTGGCTGCTAGGTTAATCTTAGTTAAACCTAAATTGGTTGTTGAAAAGACCATGTTTTTAGGATTAAATTAAGTGAACCCTAGCTATCTTTATGGAAGCCCAAAACTGAAGTTTCAGGACTGCTTCTATAAAAGGAATTCAACCCTTACACTGCTGCTGCACCTTTTGTACTGTTAGGAGATTTAGCAGTTGTTATTTGTGTAATTCTAGTTTCTCTTGTGAGCCAAGCAACTATCAATTGATAAGTGCCTTGGACTAGGATTTGTTTGTAAGGGTAGTTAATCACTCAAAGCTTTGAAGCACGAGTGTTTGTCTCTTGATTAAAGCTGTGAAGCAAAATCAAGATAGTTTATTGAAGTGTGTCTTCACAATTCAATTATTCAATAGGTTGATATCACTGCTGTGATTGAGGGGGAGTGAGTAGGAACTCAGGTCTAAGTAGGACTTAGATTGAAGTTGCATTGGGTAGGTTTTAAGTGAAGGAGATAAACTGGTTGGTTTATTCCTGAATTAATTCTACTAATAGTGAATTTCCTCCCTGGCTTGGTAGCCCCCAGATGTAGGTGTAGTTAGACACTGAACTGGGTAAACAACTTATTGTGTTCTTTACTGCTGTTTAAATTCATTGTGTGAATTGTTAACAGAGTGTCAGATAGTGTGTCATAACATTCTCTGTGACATCACGTATCTGCTGCCAGGAATTTCAGTGCTCGACATAAACATCCATCATTTCGTAGCCTACAACATCTTGGGCAAACTGCAGACAATCTTTATCATTATTTAACGGCCTAAGACCACGACTAAAGCTGAATCTAGGGTTCCTATACCCCAATTTCCCCATGTCTACATATCCCTGTTCTTTAATGATTCACTCTATATCCATGTAGGACATATAATCCACATCAAACTTCCAATCCATTTCTGTTACCTCACCACTAACATACAAATGAACTGGGTTACTTACAAATCTACCCATATGGTGTAGTTTTAACCTAACTAAAGTTTCCTCAACTGGCCTGAAATTTATAATAAAAAAAACCATTAAAAAATACAAGAACAAAATTTATAATAAACTAAAACTTAAATACTACTTTAATAATGGTGGACCACCAAAAAGACAAGAGGGAGACAAGAACTAGGACAGTGGACCACCAGCACAGACAAAAACGACAACAACAATAACGGTGTCCCACCACAACAGACAACAATGTTCGTAGCGTAGATAACGATGGATAACATACCTCATTGAAAACTTAACTTCTGGATTCATCATTACTCGTCGCGTTGATTGGATGAGTGGTTGCAGAAGACAAAGAGAAGTTGCTGCTGCTGGAAGAAAGAACAAGGAGAAGCAATACGATGAATTAGGGTTAATTAAGCCCCAATTCTATTTAATTATAAATTACTTGCCAAGTCATACTTATGAATTATTTCATTATTGAAATTATATGACATGGACAACAATCACCTTGTCAAGTCATCAAGTACAGAGCCACATGGAGGGGGACTCCAAAAATCCCAACTCTGGTAAACTAGAGGGACCAAAAACCTGGCTTTTAAACTAGGGGGTCTTAAACTTCAGAATCTTGAAACTAGGGGGACCAAAAATGCATTTAAGCCAAAAAAATATGATATAAAACATGAGTTATCAAACCCTTAAATTAAATCCAATGGCCAGACATGGAGCAGGAGGCATGGCAGAATGAAAAAGGGAAGAGAGGATCAGAATCCATAATTCCAAACTATCATATCTAAAAGAATTCCATCTAAAAGAATTTCAAATTCAATTCTAAATGTTAATGCATGTGTAGATACAACAACAATCACTACCAGTTGCAATAAAAATAATATGCACAAAAACAACTAATAACCAAAATAAACTAATTGAAAAATAAATATTATATGATAGGTTGATAATAATATCAGGTCTCATCCTCTACATTTTTTTGATAAGCAACTTGGATTAATAACAGAGTACTAGGGGTACTCCAACCCAAACGGATACAAACAAATTTGACTTTCAGAAACTAAATTCGATATAAACATAATGCTAGATTTTTAAATCATTCATAGAAGGTACATTGTATTCTTTCTTTGGCTTCTATTGCTAACTACCACCAAGTATAACACAGAATATTGTAAAACAATTCGTCGAGATCACTTACTGCGTTATTGAAAACAATTTCATTCCTTTGTTTCCATATACACCAACAACATGTCAGCCAAATGCTCCCTGCGTTCTTTCTTGGTATTTTTCCTTTCAAATCTTCTACAAACTTTGCCAATTGATCACTCCAATCAACTTGTTGTACAAATTCCAATTCCCACCAATTGTATTTCTTCCTCCATAGCGGGTTCAGACTTGAACAATGTAGGCTTAAATTTAACTTTTTTATGCAATACATTCCAACAACTATACCATAGCATAGCTTTTAACCTATAAAGACTTGATTCTCCATACAAGACTACTTTCCCATAACATACATTTCTCATGTGAAGTTACCTCCATATTATTTGTTCACACAGTATAGAAATTTCTGAAGCTCTACTTTGCCTTGCCAAATCTTCTGGATTTTCAGAATTTATTTTTGGAGAAAATATCTTAGGCAACATTAATGATATATAATGAAATCATATATAGCTTATTTTAGCATACATAAGCTTCCTTTTCACTTTTTTCTACAAAACAAATCATATACTAAGGTGTTCATGAAGTTCTCAAGCAAGATATCACATAGAGGCAACATCACAACAGAAGGGATAAGATATCTACCAATATAAACAAGTGTATGATAAATAATATGCTAGGATTAAATCATACAAAATTATCACTTCACAGATAACAACATCACTAATTACTTCACATCACAACAATCATACTCATGCCAACTCAAATGAGACTCAACAATGCAAATGCATGTGGTACCAATCAGGGCTTTAGCCCCCGTTTCCAATTGCCAATTAATAGAGGCATCAAACAAGGCATAAGCCTTCAACATAATTGCGAGTCCAGGTCGTCGCTAAAATATGCAATGTATGCAACTCGATAATGCATATCACACATCATAAACAACAAATCCACGTCCCCAGGCATAGGCCTATATTACTAATTTCTTTACCAATAAATAGAGGTAAACATCGTCACTGAAACATTCTGCAACTTCGCATAACACAACAAAATATGGTAACATACACATCGCTGATAAATCACAAGGAAAATAACAATACAACATGTTCAACATAATTCACAAAACAAACCAATCACAATTACCTACTAATATATACTAGTTACTCTGACAATTTTCAATTAATTCCGGACAACTAACTATACCGTCTAATTCTACAAATTCGACTAACTCGGTACTATTTTGATACTATGCTAATTCTACTAGATACTTATTACTGTTCTGCTAAAACTTGGCTTACTAATATAATTATTTCTCTGCTACAAATTTTATTGTCATCAAAGCTAATCTCTGTTGCATAATATCAGTACCTGCTAGTTCTCATTCTCTATTACAGACTGTTAAACTTCACTATATCATACTAATTTCATACATTACTGATTAACTATACCATTCCATTAATTCCAATATGTTTTGTCTCATGTATTTGTTCAATTATACACATATACACCAACTGCCAAAAATCAGAAAAAATTCCAAACCTCAATGCATACCTACGTACAAAAAAGACAAAAAGGCAAGAGGGAAAACAAACAAGGTGGGGCGACCTCCCATAGCCTTTGGGGCCCACCCTTCCTCTTTCCAAACATGGGGCATCCGTCCCTTAAATATTGGGTCCCCGCCCCCAATTCTTTTTTTCATGCAACTTCGATTCCACTCAATATTCAATTTAACAAATTTCAGACACAATTGACTTACTCACAGTACCATCAATTTCCAAATACATCAATAATTTCACAGATACCGTCACTTCCATCAGACGATCAAAATCAACAACACCGGTATAAAATCAAACAATTATTCTACACACAATTTACACAAACAGAGGTAATTCTATACAATTCCATCCCCACATACGATTCATCATAAACCCTAATATAGAGTTAGAACCCCGCCCTTACCTTATATTTAACGGTCGCTCTAACTCTGATCATATTTCTAATTTTTGTTGTCGGCTTGCACTTCTCGTTTACTCTCCTTCTAAACCCTTGTGCTTCCAATCCTTGCACTTGTTTTATTTCTACGTAAAAACATAATTCCTCATGATTCTATTCCTTTTTATAATATAATAATTCAAATAATTTTTTGCCTTAATGAGCTTAATTCTACACCTCCCTTTCTACTACCTCTAACACCAAAATAGGCCCACATAAAATAATTCTACTAATTGATACTTATTTCCAATATTATTCTACAACTAAAATTAATTCATCACTAATTAATACCGATAAATTCCAACTTTCGATAATCCAATTAAATAATTCGGTTATAATTTAATTAAATAATTAATTAAATTTTTGGGCATTACAACTCTCCCACACTTTGAATATTTTCGTCCTCGAAAATCTAATCGACACACCCACCTCAATGCCAATTTTGCATCCAACTCCTAGATCCTTATGTCTCGCTTGACAACACTTCGACCACTACTTTCTCAATATAACCACAACTTACCAGAATTAAAATACAATGCAGACGTGTTATTCTCTTCAACTCAATCAACAACAATAATAGTAATTAACGAAGTTCTATCAATAAAACATGTACCTCTAGTAAGTCAGTCCTCATTGCCTGTTGGAGTTCCAACCAACGCAAACACTTTTCCACTTCCTGGTGCCTTCTTTGGTTTCTGACATTGGCTACTTAAATGCCCTTCTTCGCCACAGTTAAAACATATAACTTCATTATGCCTATAATCAGGAGTTGTGTGTCCAGTCTTATTACAACAGAAACACCTCTTTTCCTCAGCGGTACACACATTACTCTTATGACCAGGTTTTCCACACTTGAAACAAATCACACAAGCAGAAGCATCTCCCCCACTAGTTCTCTGGCCCTCAAAAAATTCCTGTTATCCTCTACCAACTAGAGCATCATACGACTTACCACGACTCTTATTCTTGCTCCTCTTCTCATTAACTATCTTGTAGTGAACATTGTTATCGTCCTCATAAGTTCTGCAGCTATCCACCAAATCAAAGAAAATACGAATCTTTTGAAAATTGCTTTCTTGATCTCCGAGTGCAACCCATTCTCAAACTTGACGCACTTTGAAAATTCAGCAGTTACACCGCTATAGTGCAGATAGAACTTAGCCAACTCTATAAAATTTGCAGCATTGTCAATAACTGACTTATTCCCTTGCTTCAGCTCAAGAAATTCAATTTCCTTCTTACCCCGAAGATCTTCAGGATAATAATTCCTCAAAAACTCTCTACGGAGCACAGCCCAAATGATCTTTTCACCCGCATCTTCCAACCTCGGAAGAGTCTCTAGCCACCAATCATTAAATTCGACTGCTAGCATATGAGTACCATATTGAACCTTTTGTGCTTGAGTTCAGTCCATCACACAAAACATCCTCTCAATCTTCTTCAACCAATCCAATGCTCCATCAGGAGCATACTTACCCTTGAAGGTAGGCGGATTCTCCCTCTTGAAAGTCGCCAAACTACGAGACCCCGCATTCTCATCAGCATTCGGCTGATTCTCCATAGCATGAGCCATCACTTCTAAAGAATCAACAATCTAATCATCGTTCCTTCCAGCCATCTTAACTTATTACTACAACATAAACAAAGGTTAGAAATAATTAACAATACTCAATTTTCAAAAGACTCGACAACTTGGTCGGATGGACCGACCTGCTCTGATACCACTAATGTAACACCCCATTTCTACTTGGAAAATATAAATAAAATTAGAGTTTCAAAATTTCAACACGCACATAGGACGTCACATTCTCAACTTTAAATAATAGCATAACTGTCACATTTAATACATAGATACATAACACATCACATTCCGATGAACCGGTAACAACCTGTTTATTCTTAAAACATTAATCAACTTTATTTCTTTAAAAACAATGTAGCGGATTCTTAACATAAACTCCAAATTAATCATAGCATCTTTCTTAACATAAAAAAACTTAAAACAACATAAATTTCTCAAAGAAACAACTTTAATTCAACTTAATAACAATAAACAAAACAAAGTGTTCATCCCCCCGAGTGCTACGTATCAGAGCGATAATCCGAGTCGAACTAACCGCAACTAAATCTTCAGTCTTCATTACCTACACGTTACTCACGTAGAGGCAACATCACAACAGAAGGGGTGAGATATCTACCAATATAAACAAGTGTATGATAAATAATATGCTAGGATTAAATCATACAAAATTATCACTTCACAGATAACAACATCACTAATCACAACAATTATACTCATGCCAACTCAAATGAGACTCAACAATGTAAATGCATGTGGTACCAATCAGGATTTCAGCCCCCGTCGCCAATTTCCAATTAATAGAGGCATCAAACAAGGCATAAGCCTTCAACACAGTTGCCAATCTAGGTCGTCGCTAAAATATGCAATGTATACAACTCGATAATGCACATCACACAACATAAACAACAAATCCATATCGCCAGGCATAAGTGTATATCGCTAATTTCTTTACCAATAAATAAAGGTAAACAACGTCACTAAAACAACCTGCAACTTTTCATAACACAATAAAATATGGCAACATACACATCGCTGATAAATCACAAGAAAAATAACAACACAACGTGTTCAACATAATTCACAAAACAAACCAATCACAATTAGCTACTAACAAATACTAGTTACTCCGACAATTTTCAATTAACTCCGGACAAATATACCGTCTAATTCTATGAATTCGACTATTTCGGTAGTGTTTTGATACTCTGCTAATTCTACTAGCTACTTATTGCTGTTTTGCTAAAACATGGCTTACTGATATAATTATTTCTCTGCTATCAATTTTACTGTCATCAAAGTTAATCTCTGTTGCACAATATTAGTACCTGCTAATTCTCATTCTCTGCTACAGACTGTTAAGCTTCATCGTATCATACTAATTTCATACATTACTGAATAATTATACCATTCCATTAATTCCAATATGTTATGTCTCATGTATTTGTTCAATTATACACATATACATCAACTTCCAAAAATCAGAAAAACAAAATTCCAAAACTGAATACATACATACGTACAAAAAAGACAAAAACGCAAGAGGGGAAACAAACAAGGTGGGGCAACCACCCCTAGCCTGTGGGACCCACCTTTCCTCCCTATAAGCATGGGGCATCCTTCCCTTATATATATATATATATATATATATATATATATATATATATATATATCTTTTCTTTCTCCCACTTTGCACATGGGACGATCGTCCCTTAAATATGGGGTCCCCGCCACCAATTCTTTTTTTTCATGCAACTTCGATTCCACTCAATATTCAATTTAACGAATATATATATATATATATATATATATATATATATATATATATATATATATATATATTCTTTCTTCCTCTTTGCACATGGGACGACCGTCCCTTAAATATGGGGTCCCCGCCACCAATTCTTTTTCTTCATGCAACTTCGATTCCACTCAATATTCAATTTAACGAATTTCAGACACAATCCACTTACTCACTGCACCATCAATTTCCAAATACAACAATAATTTCACAGATACCGTAACTTCCATCAGACAATCAAAATCAACAACACCGGTACAAAATTAAACAATTATTCTACGCACAATTTACACAAACAGAGATAATTCTATACAATTCCATCCCCACATACGATCATCATAAACCCGGTTATAGAGTTAGAACCCCACCCTTACCTTAGATTTAATGGTCGCTCTAACTCTGATCGAATTTCTAATTTCTGGTGCCGGCTTGCACTTCTCGTATCCTCTCCTTCTAAACCCTTGTGCTTCCAATCCTTGCACTTGTTTTGTTTCTAAGTAAAAACCTAATTCCTAATGTTCTATTCATTTTTATAATATAATAATTCAAATAAATATTTGTCTTAATGGGCTTAATTCTACACCTCCCTTTCTACCACCTCTAACACCAATATAGGCCCTCATAAAATAATTATACTAATCTATACTTATTTCCAATATTATTTCCAATAATATTCTATAACTAAAATTAATTCATCACTAATTAATGTCGATAAATTCAAACTTTTGATAATCCAATTAAATAATTCGACTATAATTAAATTAAATAATTAATTAAATTTCTGGGCGTTACAACTCCCCCCAACTTAGATGATTTTCGTCCTAAAAAATGTAATGGACACAACCACCCTCAATGTGAATTCCGCATCCAACTCCTTGATCCTTAAGTCTCTCTTGGCAACACTTCAACTACTACTTTCTCGATATAACCACAACTTACCATAATTAAAATCCAATGCACACGTGCAATTCTCTTCAACTTAATCAACAACAATAATAGTAATTAACGAAGTTCTATCAATAAAACATGTACCTTTAATAAGTAAGTCCTCATTGCCTATTGGAGTTCCAACCAACGGGAACACTTTCCACTTCCTGGTGCCTTCTTTGGTTTCTGACACGGCTACTTATATGCCCTTCTTCGCCATAATTAAAACAAATAACTTCCTTATATCTGCAATCAGGAGTTGTGTGTCCAATCTTACTACAACAAAAACACTTATTTTCCTCAGCGGTACACACATTAATCTTATGATCAGGTTTTCCACACTTGAAACAAACCACACTAGCAGGAGCATCTTCGCCCACTAGCTCGCTGGCCCCCAACAACTTCTTATTTTCATCTACCAGTTGGAGCATCATACGGCTTACCTTGACTCTGATTCTTGCTCATCTTCTCATTCACTATCTTGTAGTGAGCATTGTTATCCTCCTCATAAATTCTACAACTATCTACCAAATCAGAGAAAATACAAATATTTTGATATCCAATTGCTTTCTTGATCTCCGAGCGCATCCCATTCTCAAACTTGATGCACTTCGAAAATTCAACAGTTGCCTCGCTATAGTGCAGATAGAACTTAGCCAACTCCACAAACTTTGCAGCATACTTTGTAACTGACTTATTCGTTTACTTTAGCTCGACAAATTCAATTTCCTTCTTACCCCGAACATCTTCAGGATAGTACTTCCTTAGAAACTCTCTACGGAACACAACCCATGTGATCTCTTCACCCGCAGCTTCCAACCTCGTTCGAGTCTCTAGTCACCAGTCATCAGCTTCGACTGCCAGCATATGAGTACCATATCAAACCTTCTGCGCTTGAATGCATTCCATCACATGGAAGATCCTCTCAATCTCTTTCAACCAATCTAATGCTCCATCAGGATTATACTTACCCTTGAAGGCAGGCGGATTCTCTCTCTTGAAAGTCACCAAACTACGAGATCCCGTATTCTCATCAACATCCAGCTGATTCTCCATAGCATGAGCCATCGCTTCCAAAGCAACATCAATCGCAACATCGTTCCTCTTCAGTTTGATATTTCTGGCTTATAGTTTCAATATCATAAACATACATGCATATACATGCAAAACATTGATCATGTGGTTACCATGGTTGTGATATCTCAAATTGAGGAAGAAACTATGCATTTCAGCCATCTCAGGTTATTTTGAGCCAAAGTTGATATTTTTCGGTTTGTATGGTTGACACAAGATTTTTTGGTCATAACATTATTTTGGTTTGGTTATAAAGGAATTAGAATCATATCAATATGTTCTTCAGTTTATCTGTTCAAATTAGAGGCTGTTTCGTCAAGAAAAAGATTTTATTTGTTCATTTTTCAATAAAAGTGAATTTTGTATTTTTGGTGCGTTTCGGGTGCTTCAGAAGGCATAAATCTCAACTCATTGGGTACTTTCGGATGCTTTTCAACTGGAGAGTCTCTCTCGATATTATCTCCAAACTTTCGTTCTCAGGTTGGGAGCTAAGTGTGTGAAGAAAGTATCTAGAAAAGTCAACAAAAAGTCAAAGTTTGACCAGATGGATTTTTGGTCAAAATTATCGTCGAGAGTCGGGATTTGAGAAAATGTGATCATTTTGAGAAAAGCCAAAAGAATCAGATAAAACTGAGATTTCTTGCATTTTAAGTAATCTCATACTTAGAAATTTTTCTAAGTTTTAAGAACTTTATGTGCACGGAGCCATGTTGTCGACTTCGTATCTCATTCGTTTGTGGTCGAAAGCTCGTAAATTTGGAATCGTTGGAAAGAACACATTTCGTACTTCAAATTTTCCCTTGTGGGGATTTCTCTGAAAATGCCCGGATTTCAAGTTATGGGGCTCCGATGTTTGAAGTTTACAACTTTTGAAGTTTTTACTAGTGAAATTTTGAGTGTCTTTTAACATGGTCAAGTGCTCGAATACGGAGGTATTTTACACGTGTTTCCAAGAATTGTTTGAAACAACCGACTGAACATCATCGGATAACTATATCAATGAAGTCGCCATCAAACATTTTTTATCTTACAAAAGGAGAAAGGTAAACATATCGAGAAAACCTGAAAGGGATAAGACACGATCTTGCAATTGAGAGATAGGGTAAGAGAGTCTATTACGTGAGGGGAATGGATTAGCACCCCACACGCCCGTAGTACTCTACGTTATCCACTTCTATTTTCTATCTAATGGGTGTGTTTATATTTATTTATTGCTTAATCTCTATAATGCATGTGAAAGAAAGAAAATAAAGAAAACATGGGGAAAAGAAGGAAGTATTTACAAATTTTGCTCGATCGATCCCTATGACAAGATGCCTACATATTCCCTCGCGCAATGGGAAAGTCAGAGCGTCGTAGTTCGACTCACTTGTTTTGGTGGGTTTTGTGTTTTTTACTTATGAAAAAGGTTTTGAACACAAACAAAAGCGCCCGTAGGCGAAAAAGAGTTTGCATTGGTTGGTTGTTTTTACCTTTAATAAAGGAGTTTTGAACCATTATTAAGTGTTTTGATTTTCAAAAGAAAAGAAAACAAGTTTTAGTTTTATTACATGCAAGGATGCAAAAGAAACTATAAAACAAGAAAGGGAAACTAACTAGTCTATCCCTAATGTTATCATACAAAGATTGATTCAAAGGTTAAGGATGAAGGGAGCTTCTAACTAAGTTAGCATGCATGGATAACAATCCTAATGTCTAGCTCAAATCACTACCTAAGATAGAGTCGAGAGAATCCTAAGGGAACATGGAAAAGGTTTACAACCTAAATCTATGTCTATCTCAAATCGCTACCTAAGGTAGAGTCGAAGACAACAAAAGCGATGAAGCAAACAAGTGCTTTGGTAGAAGCACGTAAATAATGCAATGCACAAACAAATGTCACACAAGCGCGGGAAAAAGAGGAAGTCCCATAGTCTACGAACGGTAACGAGCATACCGTGAGTCAAACAGGAGCCGACACATCTGATTCCCGTGAAGGGTATCACCTCATGACATGAATTGTCAAGTGTGAAGAGCAATGAGTGCAGGTATCAGCAGTAAATGCGAACCCCAGGAAAGCATGGAGAGTTAAAATAGGGAACTCTTGCCACTTTTATTATTATTGACTCTATAAGGGAAGCAACAAAATTCGCGTGTGCTGAGTTGACACGGATTAGAACTGTGCGAAGGTCGATTGCAGACCCTATCCGCGTGGCCATCATATCATCATATAGTAGGAAATATAAAAAGCGGGACTTTGCTTGGTGGTGCCATGTCAGGTTGCCTAACCACTCTTGACCTATGCAAGCACAAATGTAAACACTTACTAAGAATTACCTCCCTATGCACGATGGAGGATTTTAAACAAACCAAACATAATTAGCACACAATTTGCAGAATGCCTAGCTACAGGTCTTTAAATAGCGACTTTGAGCCCAACGCTCTTATCCTAATCATGGAAAAGAAAGCGGTAAACCCCTACTTCTCATGATATCTAGGAAAGCTGTAAAAGAATGCGATAAATAAAGTATAGTTAGTACCAAACGGATAATAAATCCAAAGAGCACTGCGAGCTAAAAATACTCCGGGAAACTTCGAGTAAGCTGCCATCAACAAAGCAATAATCAGAAATAGCTCGATCAATATAATCCACAAGGTAATATCGTGCAATATGTGTGTAGTAGACACGTCCTCATATCATTCAGAACACCTGCTCAAAGGTACATATCCAGACAAAATAGCAGAATATATGTTTCTCGTAATATGAGAAAACGCAAAGCAAAGTGCGTTTAAAATGCAAGCAGAACCACGGGAGATGTGGTATGTTAGTGTATCAATATTAGGTACCTAACCAAAATATCCTCAATGTACCTTGTACAACTCAACAAACACGTCAAAAATAACAAGGAGGCGGGAATATAATTACATACTCACATCGCAAGTCAAAATATGATCCAAATCCGAACAAATGGAATGTGAACATGTATAGCAACATGAGAATGGAAAATCGGGCAGCCACACACATATAATGCAAAATAACCCATGAACGATATCAAAATCGAGCTAAATCCATCACAGTAGTCTTCAAATGAACTGCTAAACATGGCTAGAGACCAAGAGAAGTTGGAAACCAAAATCCTATACTAAAATGGCCTAAAACGCCTTATTCACAAAGAAATCGGGGCACGAAGTGTAGCTTCCTAATAAGGGCAGCAACTACACATTTTAGAGCTTACCTAAACATCTCTAAGATAAAGGAAAATATTTCCAAGTAAACATGCAAGGGGAACCTAGAAAAACTATACAACAAGTATTAAACTAGTTCCTAAGAGTTGAACTACTAAAGGTTAGCTTTGAAGTTCTACTTACAAGCCTAAGATGACGTTTACATTTATCTACAATTAAGTTGGGAAATTTTTTCTAAAATTTCTAAGAAACACATGGTATTATACTCCTACCATTAGTCAGTTCAAACGACAAGTAGAAACATATTTTTAAACCACACAACATAACAGAAACTTGAGAATTAAGAAACTATTGAATCAAACTAAATATGGAACTTTACAAGTCATTAGTTAATTCACATTCAATGATTCCAAACACAATATACAAGAAAAATCATGGTTGAAACATATTTGTGCATAAAATGAAGTCAACGATTAATAGTCGCTTTACGGATCAACTATCACGATACCCTAATGCTATGACTCAATTATAGATTCTAAATCAATATTGAAACTACCTAAACATGTTAACATGTTATTCAAGAAGTTATTTGAGGGTTAGAACAAGTATTAGGCATCGTATGCAAAAAATCGACTCCTAACTAGGTGAACTAGTAAGCAATTATCTAAAGAGATCTAAAAAGAATATGTGAAAAATATCTAAAGATTTCTCATACATCATAGAATCAGAATATTAGTTTAGGAATTTTTATTATTGAGAAACGATCAAAAATCGCATCAACGAGGTGCTACAGGAAAAATCGCATATAAACATGTTATTGAAAAAAACAATTAAAAAAGAATTGAAATATAATTACAAAAATTCTCAAAAAAAAAATCAAAAATATCCTAAGACATTAAAATGTCAGAAACTTATCTTTTCACATTTTTTACAAGTCGAAACAATCGAAATCTAATGTGAAATTGGATATGTGTCAAGATTGTGTATGGAAAGCGAAGTGTATTCCTGAATTTCTGAATGAACTAAATCTAGTTATAAATTCGTCTTGGGCCTAAAATGGTAGTGAGGAAAAAAATTTGGTTGGCCCAATACCAAAACGCCTAAGCCTGTTTTTATTATTACTTAAGCCTATTCCAAAAATAAAAAATATCAGAATTTTTAGTTTTATAAATTATGTCACGTTTTAACATTCATGCGTTGCATGTATAATCATTGTTCAATTGGTGAATTTAAGTTTAAGTATTATCAGAAAATAAAATAAAATAGTTAGATAATAAAAAGAAAACAAAAACCTGCTGCCAACGATACGTTGCCACGTCTAGGGCACACCGCTCCTCTCTTTCTCCCTGCAAAGTTACAGGCGTTGGTCAGACCAACTTCTCCGCCGGCCTCCGCCGGACTTGCTTCAAACTTAACAAAGACTCAAAATTCCAGTAGAGTTGAAATCACCTCGACGCGTAGGTTCTGAATCCGCGCTTAACTTTGGCTAAAGCTTATTCTACCTGGCGCAAATGGACGTGAATTTACGATCTGTAAGAAGATCACGAATAAGAAAAACTTCTGATAACTCTACTCCTCACGCGAATCATCGATTCTTTCTTCCGTTGGTGAATGTGAGGTGGCTCTGAATTCTGAGAAATGGTTTCAAGGAAGACGAACTCGTTATCGGGGACAAGCAAATCGTGCGTAGAAAACCGCAACTGTTCGCCGGAGCTTGTTAATTGTTATAATTATGCTTCTCGTAATGTGAGAAATAGTTTCTTTGTGGTGAATAAGAAGGAGGTAGTTACAGCATGTAACTGTTTTTCCTTTGAAGTTTTTTATGGTTGAAGTGTGAGTGGTGGTGGCGGAAAAGAAAGTGAGAAAGTTGGTGTTGATGAGAGTGTAAAGAAGTGTTAAGAGAGAGAGAGGCGGAAGGGAGGTGGTTACGATGGAGGAAGTTAGTTATTGCGGAGGGAGGTTGTTAGGATTTTATTGTGGTTGAGAGATGGTTGTTATTCTTTTGGTATTTCTTTTTTACTATCCTGCATGCTTCTTTTCTGTATGGCGAAAAAGAGAACACATGAGCTGGCTGCAAAATTACAACTCCCGCCTAAAGATTTTTGAAATTCAATGCACCCGACTTCTTGAGTCAATAATTTCTGATTATGAATCTTTTCATTTCGACTCCAAAATCAAAATTCTAGAAAGCATTTGAGTGATCGACTGTCATGTTGCAACTTCTTTGAATCTAGGTCCGTAGCATGCTTTAAGTTGGTCCTGAAGTCGAGAGATTACAATTGATAAAATACTGGCAACATCGGAAAAACTTCACCGAATGTTTTTTCGTGACTTCGTCGCATTATAACTCTCGATACGTGGCCCGAATGAATTCAATTTCTTCTACAAAGTTTGAGATTTCCATGAGGTGAACAACTTTGTATTTGAACATTTTTCGATGCGGAGTCGATAGCTATGAGAAAATTAAACCCAAAGTTGTCAGTCTGACCATAAAAACAAATACTCAAAATTCTCTAAGTGTCAAACAACGCAAGCATGATGAATTCGTAACTTCTGGACTTCATAAATTTCTCTGCAACGTCCGAAACGAACTATTTCCTGAATGGAATTCGTAGATGACATGGAAAACTATAACTTTCATGTTCAACATTTTTCTGTGTGACGCTCGAATCGAAGAGAAAAATAGCCTCAAATGTGCGCACAACCACTATTTGAATATTGTAAACATGATGAATTCCTATTTTTTGACCTGCATAACTGTCGCACCCCAAAATTTACCCTCATAAGCTCAGGGTTTCATCTTCAGGAAACGAATTTTGAGTTTGTGAGGAGTGGTCGTGAAGCATCCTTTCTTCAAGGAGTATACTCCTTCGAATTTCATCAATGCACAAGATCAAGACTTTATTCCCTTGTGTTTCTCATAAGATTATTGCATCACCTGAGGTTGACTAGAGATAGGGTTTTATTCGCGCATTACAAGTTTCTATCTAATCAATACATCATTTTTCCTTGTTAGAAGTTTCATCACCATCTAAGAGGTTTTGCTAATATAAGACTCTTCTTGTATTAGTATTATCAGAAGGAAAGATGTGGAAATTAATCATCAGTTCTGGAAATCTTGTTTTGTTCGAGATGAATTTTGGCATGAAGATTGAGATTGTGATTAAGACATCTCTTGTTTCTATCATTAAGATGAATATTTTATTTTGAATTTAATATTCACTTTAATTAATTTAAGAGGCCATTGCAGTTATGAGCGTTATTTCTGTTCATGGAAGTTAATTTGAATTTGATTTAGAATTTTGGTTCAATTGGTATTTTATTCAAGTACTAATCAAAGAGCGATTCAAGCTTATCTTAAAACCATTCAACATGGAAAAGTTTCATGCAAAGTATTGATAATTCCTTTCAAATGTTTCTTTCAAGATTCAATCTTTTTTTTACGAGCACTATGATTAACTTGATTCTATACAAAGGCTAACATTTTGGAGCCAAAGTTTCAAATTCGAAATACATTTTTATTCAACAAGCAAATGTATTGGTACAAGAGATACAAGTTAACATAGACATGGCCAAATCCATTTACAACGATACAAAGCCATTGGTTACAATTACAAAATTTCAAATTTACAAAACCATTTCAAAGAAGTTTCCTAGGATTTCTAAGAAGAGTTTGCTATTCAAAATTTCTTGCTCCATGGTCCATATTCTTGCAAATTCTTCTGTTTGTTAGCCTTGCTATCTTCGTGCACATCTCACCATCATTCAATGTTACATGAAACAAAAGAGAGAAGCATAATTAGCAATTATAATCAAGAAGTTAAATAAGCAAGAATTCTCAAGGGAGATATTCGTTTCAAGGCTCATCATTAGGGTTAAGTTTAAGGAATCAGGTTTTAAGAGTTTTAATCATGTTCAAGCGACAAAGCCTCAGAACTTTAAAGTTCTTTCATCGGCCACAACCTCCTATTGCAAATCAGAAACAAGGTTTGGTTCAGAAAAGGAGGTGTGAAGAGGAAAATCAGAAAATAACATCATATTTCCAAGGCAGCAAGCAAATTAAAGGTTCAGCCCAAAAAAAAAACAGGTTCAGCACATCAGTGCAGCAGGAGCAGAAAACCAAAATGCCAAGACAGTAAAGTTCAATTGGAAAAAGCAGTAGGTTCATGGTCAAAAATAGAAACTGAGGCAACATAGCAGCAGGGCTAGAATCAGATAAAGCAGAAGTGATAGTTCCAACACAGTTCAAAAAAACTTAGTTTTACCAAGACATAAACCTAGCAGCAACATTATTCTAAGCGACCAGAAACCAAAACCATCACAAGCCATACAAGTTCAAAACAGAAGCAAGAGACCAGCAATATAGTAGCAGCCCCATTGTTCCAAAAATTCCAGAAACCAGAAACCATTCCAAAGCATAACCAAAAAGCGGAGTTCCAAAAACCAGAAAAGAAAACCAAGCAACAGAATCAACAACCATCACCAGCTTAGCAACCTATTTTGTTCCAAACCAGAAAAACGAAAAACAAGAAAACTAACCATTTCCAAACCATCGTTCAACAAACAGAACTAAAACTCATATTTACAAACAACACGGTTCACAACCAGAAGCCAAATACAATAACCCAACAAGCCAAACAGATTACAGGACCCAAAACCCTAACATCATTCATCACTTTCCCTAAACTAAAACCCTTCAGAAAGTATATTTTTCAGAAATCAGGTTTCTGAACTGAGAAGAAGAGAGGAAAAGAAAAGCTTAGAACAATCTCACCAGAAGCATCTCAGAGGTGTCATCCTCATCACAATCAAGGGTAAGACCGTCGCCGTCACCATCGGAACCCTAGGGTTTCGAAAATCCCTTTTCTAATCCTGGCTATATCATTTACAATCTGCAAAAATAAACAACAGAAACGTAAAGAGGACAGAGAGGCGAGTCATAAAATATGAAAATGTTGATGATTGGGGTCACGCCGCCGCCGGAACTGCCGTGAGGCGATTTCCGGCGCGACCCATTTCTTTTTTCGGCGAGACAAGTTCAGTGAGAGAAGAGATGAGTGTCGCAAGAGAGAGAGAGCCTGATTCATTATTTCTGATTAGTTTTAGTTTGGTTTTAATTTTAATTAGAGTTTTTTTATGTTATGTTATTCTAAGTGTCTTAGTTTGGTGGTGACAAGTGTCACCACCTTGGTATTTTCTGATTTTTCTTTTTAGTAATTTCTTTTATTTCTTTAATGCTTGATAAAAAATAACACTCCATCATGACCGTCAGAGTGTTTTGGAAAAGAAGATCAGACGCATTCGAAATACCAACACGTGGTGAACTTTTGCTGACTAGCCACGCAAGATCAGATGAACTTCTTCATGGACTTGGGCTATTCTTGCTTCCAACGCCCCTCAGAATCACTGCAATATCAGGCCCATTTCTAAACTCTCATCTTTTAAATTAATTTATTTTTATGTAAATGATTTAATTTTTGTGCGATGTACTAAATAATGATTAGTTCTGATAGTTTTTATTTGATAATTTATCGATTAAACTATTAGTCGATTTTTTATCAAATAGAAAAAATCCATTCTAATAATTATTTAAATTTCCGATTGTATTGTGTGATAATTGTTTGCTTATTCACTTATTCGGTATTTATTCACCATTGTACACTTCACACACCACCAACATTAAAATTAATCTGATTTTCCTTTGATTGGCTCATAAGCCGATTTCTTAAAGGGTCTCATGGTTGGGGATGGACATGGCCATCCTCACGAGGTTAATTAAAGCCCTTGTTGCTTTAGTTAATCATAACCCAAAGATAACATTGGTCTATATACCAATTTTCCATGCACCAGGGTCTCATAGTTGGGGATAGGAGCACCTATCCTCACGAGGTTAATTAAGTCCATATACTTAATTAATCATAACCCGACTCCATTTCTCATTTCCTCGCACATCGAGTTTCAAAATGCTTTCATAATTAACTTACAAACCTCGATTCAACGTCGAGTGCATTTTCAAAACCTTTTTCATAATAAAATCCAAGTTTTTAAGTCGTTGGACGCTAGGCCAATTGTTTAAAAACTTGTCCCAAATAAACTCTTAGTCTTTAAGTCGTTGGACGCTAGACCAATTGCTTAAAGACTTCTAAAAAACGTGAAACTTGTTTCACCTCACTCTTTCATAAGAAAATCTTTTTGGGTGATAGACGACTCGTCTGAGCATTAGCTCCTCGGGTTTCTAGTATTTGAATCGTAAGACGTTAGTCCTATTGTTAAAAAAAAATCAACTCACTCAATTCCTTTTTCGCTCATATGCGACTATCAAAACTCTTTTCTTACAAATAGTGTGCAATAGCCATTTCAAACACGAACGAGGACTTAAGCTTTTCAAACAAAATAAACAAGTCCAAGTTCAAGCATTCGAAATTTCTAATGCATGATTTTTCTTATAAAATCAACACAACCAACTTAAAACATTTTTGAGAGGAACTACGGAGTTTTGACTTTCCCATTGCACAAGGGAATACGTAGGCACGCGGTTTCGAAACCGTGCCAAACTCAAAATAATAATAAACAAATTCCGTTTCTTTTATCTTTCAATTATAACTTAGAAATTAGCAAATATACACACACACACTTAGAATTAAACGGGTTCCATCGAGTACGATGGATGTAAGGGGTGCTAATACCTTCCCCTTACATAATCGACTCCCGATTCCATGTTTTTGGTCGTAGACCGCCTTATCCGAATCTGTGGGGTTTTATCTATATTTTCCCGTTCTTTTTAGAACAAATAAAATTAGGTGGCAATTTCACTGTTTTCGAAATTTAAATGATTTTTAAAAATCAAGTTGCTTTAGTAACTTTCGATCCGAGTCCCGAATTAATTCGATTCTTTCATCAAAGTTGTAGATTGTTACGAAATAAACAACTTTGTAGTTGAACATTTGTTAATTTTGAGCCGATAACTAAGATAAAATCGAACCTGAAGTCGTCATTCTGACCATATAGTAAACATGACAAACTCATAACTTCCAAGCTTCGTAACTTCCGATACAAATCCCGAATGAATTTGGTTTCTTTAACAAAGTTGTAGACTGCTGCAAAATGAATAACTTTGATTTTGAACTCAACTCGAATCGATGCTTGAAACCGCGTGCAAAATACCTCTGAAGTCGGGTACTTGAACATGTTAAAAAACACTCAAAATATCATTAAGTGTAAACTTCAAACTTCAGAGCTTTATAACTTGAAATCCGAGCATTTTTGGAGAAATCTTAACAAAGACAAATTCAGAGTACGTAATGTTCTATTTCCAATGATTACCAATTCGCGAACTTTGGACCACGAACGAACAAGATACGGAGTCGACAACATGGCTCCAGGATCATGAAACTCTTAAAACTTTAAAAAAAAATTCTAAGTCTGAGATTACTTAGAATTCAAGAAATCTCATTTTTATCCGATTCTTCCGACTTTTCTCAACAAGAGATCACATTTCCTCGGATATCGACTTTTGACAATAATTTTGACCAAAAGTCTACCTGGTCAAACATTGACTTTTTGTTGACTTTTCAATACACACACTCAAATATGTTTTTTTTTCGACTGCTCTTGATTTTCTGATGAATGACGCGGATCGATAAGCCATATGCAAATACTTCAAGACTCACAAAAGGCCATAGAGTCATTTAGGGCTCAAATATTCGACCACAACCTGATCTTGCTCGAAACCTTAATCAATATCCACCCGATAAGAGATCAGAACCTCAAAACCTCGATTCTCAAGAGATAGTCAGGAGCCATTAAACACACACATCTTGCACATTGAAATGATTCTTAAAATAATAAAACCTCATATATTTAGCTTTTGGGCTTCAAACTTCTTCTTCAGAATTGTGCACTCTTGCTCAATTAGAAAAATTAGATCCCATGGTTAATGCATGAATGATATGTATGCAATGCACCTATTAATCAAGTGTAAGCCAATTATCTATTAAAAAAATGAAGAGGGAGAATTTTGGAGTGCAACATCATTTCGTGTCGAGTTCAAAACCAAAGTTGTTCATTTCGTGGCAATCTACAACTTTGTTGAAGAAATCAGATTCATTCGGGACTCGGATCAAAAGTTACGAAGCTCAGAAGTTATAAATTTATCATATGTGCAAAGTCTAACACTTAGTGAAATTTTGCTAAAGTTTTCACATGGCCAGATCGATGAATTTGAGGTCAATTTTCATATTGTTCGTGGATCCATTTCATAAAATGCTCAAAATGAAAGTTGTTCATCTCATGGCAGTCTACAGCTTTTCCGAAGAAGTCAAATCCATTCGGGACGCGGATCAAAAGTAACGAAGCCCAAAAATTATGAGTTTGTCATGATTACAATGTTCGACACTTAGAGTTTTTTTGGAGTGCTTTCCAATATGGTCAAGCTGACGACTTCGGGTTCAATTTTCTCATGGCTATCGACTTCGTATCAGAAAAAGTTAAACTACAAAGTTGTTCATTTCGCGGCAGTCTACAACCTTGCCGAAGGAATCGAATTCTTTCGGACTTCAGATCGAGAGTTATAAGGCAGTAAAGTCATGGAAAAACATTTGGTAAATTTTTACCGACGTTGTCGGCATTTTAGTAGTTACTTTCTCTTAAGTTTGAGGAAATTTTTAAGCTTGCTAAGGGCGTCGAATCGAGAAACTTTCAATATATGAAAGTTGTTCACGGAAATTTGTTCTCCAATTTTGATCTTTGTACTTTTTCCCGAAGAGCTTTAATTTTGATTTATCGAGTGTGAAAGGGGGGTACATGAGGAAAACACGGATGAGATTCTTACTTTCCATAATTGGCCAAACAACATGCAACTCTGCATGTGTCATGGAGAATTTGCTATGAATAATGATTGGATTTCGAAACGTACAGGCTGACAAGAGAGAATAACGGAAACATAACAAACTTGTTCACTCTCTTTTTCACCATTCACAAGCTCGTTCTTTTCGATTTCTCACAACATTTTTCTTGACAACCACTACTCTCCATAGCCGGCTTCACTCTCTTTCTTGTCCATTTACACTAACCACCATCTAACACCGTAACATAAATTACAAAAATAATTACGACAAGTAAGTTATTTCGAACCTTTCGCGTCGTTTATGAATCTTTCACATGAGAATCATGTAAGCGAATCATGTTTCTCTATCCCCGGCTAGGTGTAGCATTAAACACATTGTTTGTGAATTTTCCGTTTGCACGTTAATGTTTCGTGGCAAGATTTCATGGATTTGAGGTCAAGTTTAGCAAAAATTGAGGCTGGATTCGCATTCCTCATATAATTTTGATCAAGAAGATCGCCTTTCATTATGTTTTCCGACCACTGTGACAGTCGCCGGCGAGAGAGGTGCCGGAGACGACGGTGGCTCCGTCGTGCTTCAACTTTGCCCTCGGCGTGGCGTTTCCTTTTTGGCTCGTGTGTTTTTCACAGTAACCAGTCAGATTGCACCACGTGTCCCTTTTTTTTATATATAAAATCATAATCATTTAAAATCTGTGACCAATTGATATTAAAACATACATACACATAGAGTCCAACGTGACATGAAGCTAGCGAAAAATAAAATTTTCTTTCATTATTAAAACTTGGATCATATGAATAACTAGATTGGGTTTAGATGCATTTCGGATTGGGCTTAGAGTCATTCTAGCTCATACCCCCTGCATTTTGGGCCTTAGCGCCAAAATAAGAAGTTTTTGTTCAATTCTAAAATTCAGTTTTACACCTCCTTGTTTCCATGTACATAATTCAACATATGTCCAACTTTGCTTTCGATTTTGATTCTAACGACTTACAAAAAATACATAAAAATAAGTTTTTGACATTTTAACATCTTAGGATAATTTTGATATTTTTTGTGAATTTCTAACAATTAATTTCCATTAGTTTTTAGTCGATTTTTGATAACATGCGCAGAAATGATTTTTTCTACCACACTTCAAATTCCTTTATTGCATACGATGCTTAATATTTTGTACTAACCCTCAACCAACTTCTTGACTAATATGTTGACATGTTTAGGTAGTTGACACCTTGACTTGTAATTTGTAATCGAGTCATATGGTTAGGGTACTACGACAACTTATCCTTAGAGCGATGATTGATTGTTTAGACTTAGTTTTGCGCATAATTTTTCTTCAACCATGATTTTTCTTGTACATTTTGTTTGAGGTCAACCATTAGGTGTTAGCTACATTACTTGTAGAGTTCTACACCTAGCTTAATTTAATACTTACTCAATTTCCAAGTTTCGATTATGTTGCGTTCTTTAATTGTAGCTAGATATAAGCCTTATCTTAGGGTTTTAAAGAGAACTTCAAAGCTAACCTTTAGTAGTTTAACTCTAAAGAACTAGTTTGATAATTGTATAGTTCTCTTTGCATGATTAATTGTCAATCTTTTCCTTTACCTTAGAGAGATGTTTAAGTAAGCATTAGGATGGATAGTTCCTGCCCCCATTAGAAAGTTATACTTCTTGCCTCGATTTCTTTGTGAATAATGTATCGTAGGTCATTCTAGTATAGATTTTTTGTTTCTAACTTCTCTAGATCTCTAGTTGTGCTTAGCTTTTCATTTGAGGACTATTATGATGGATTTAGCTAAATTTCGATATCGTTCATGGGGTATTTTGCATTATGTTTGTGTGGCTTCCCTATTTTCAATTCTCATGTTGTTATACATGTTTACATTCCATTTCCTCGCATTTGGATCATATTTTGACTTACGATGTGAGCATGCAACTATATTCTCGTCTCCTTGTTATTTTTTTTACGGGTTCGTTACATGTGCGAGGTACATTGAGCTTTTACACTTGATTTAGATGCGCCATATGCATATCTCTTGCTTGCACATATGTGTATGCATTCCATTGTCTGCATTGTTAGCATTCTCCTTTCATGCAGGTTATGTGATTGATTTGGGATACGCGTGATGCGTATCTTCTTGCTTGCACATATGTGTGTGCATTCTATTGTCTGCATTTTTAGCGTTCTCCTTTTGTGCATGTTATGTGATTGATTCGGGATACGTGTGACACGTATCTTCTTGCTTGCACTTATGTGTGTGCATTCTATTGTTTGCATTGTTAGCGTTATCCTTTTATGCAGGTTATGTGATTGATCCGGGATACGTGTGACGCGTATCTTCTTGCTTGCACACATGTGTGTGCATTCTATTGTCTGCAATTTAAGCGTTCTCATTTCATGCTGGTTTTCTATCATCTTGCTTGCACACATGTGTGTGCAATCTATTGTCTTCATTGTTAGGGTTCTCCTTTCATGCAGGTTTACTATTTCTTGCTTGTGCACATGTGTGTGCATTCTATTGTCTGGATTGCAATTTTGTGCAGGTTTATTTGCCTCAGATATGTGCGACCTATACATTCCGATCATGTTTTCATGCCTCAGTGCATTACTCATCGATTTCTTTTATTGCTTGATGGCAGTACTTGGAGTTTTCCGGAGTATTTCTAGCTTGCTTTAGCTTTACGGATTGTTGTCCGTTTGGTATTTGCTATACCTTTTTATCTCATTATTTTACTTCTTTTCTAGAGAGCATGAGAAGTAGGGTTTTACCGTTTTCTTTTGCCATGAGAATTATGAATAGAGATTCCCGATGGGGCTTCCATAGTTGGAGCATGTTTAGGACCCCTCTGGTTTATTTAAAGACCCGTTTAGGGCGATTCTGTTTGCTATTTGTGTTTAGTTTGTTTAAAGTCTTCTTTCGTGCATAGGGAGGAGCTTTCAGTCGTGTGTTTACTTTTGTGCTTGTATAGGTCAAGAGTGGTTAGACAAACCGCTAAGCGGAACCACCAAGCAAAGTCCCGCTTTGATGAGATCTACAAGTGTTTTATGTGATGATGATATGATGGGCACGCGGAAAGGGATCACAATCAACCCCCACACAATTCTAGTCCGTGTCAGCTCAGCACATGCAAATCGTGTTGCTTCCTTTATCGAGTCAATAATAAAAGTGGCAAGAGTTCCCTATTCCGACTCTCCACGCCTTCTCTTGGGGTTTGTACTTATCCTTTGATACTCGCACGCATATTCTCTTAACACTTGATAATTCATATCATGTTGTGATACCTTTCTCAAGAATCGAATGGTCAGCTCTTGGTTGACTCCGGTATACTCGTTACCGCCATATGCTATGGGACTTCTTTCTTCTCATGTGCATGTGTGAATCATTTGTTTGTGCATTGCATTGTGTGTGTGCTTCTGCCAAAGCAATTGTTTCCTTAATCCCTCCGCATCCCTTGGTCTTCCAACCAAGGTGGATGTTAGGATAGTTTCCCTAGGTTTGCTCGGTTAGGATAGTCTTTGAGCTTAGACTCCTTTATCCTCCACCATAGGGTCATCTTTGCATGATAACATTAGGGATAGAACTAGTTAGTTTCCCTTTCTAGTTTTCTGGTTTCTTTTGCATCCTTGCATGTAATAAAACTAAAACTTGTTTTATTTTCTTTTCAAAATTAAAACACTTAATGATGGTTCAAAACTCATTTTCAAATGTAAAAGCAACCAACATCACTTCAAACCTTTTTCACCTTTTGGCTCTTTTTATGTTTAAAACCTTTTCATAAAGGGTGTTCCCTTCCAAGTCCGAGAAATGTACTAAGTGTGCGAGCAGCCGAGCATAAGATTTCTTATAGCTGCAACTCCAAGCACGAGTTGCAATTGTGAAGGGGTAGAATAGAATTTTCCATAAAAAAACAAGTTTATGGAAAACGTAGGCATCTTGTCACGGGGCTCGACCGAGAAAAACTTTGTAAATACTTCCTTCTTTTCCCCGTGTTTTCTTTATTTTCTTTCTTTCACGTGTGTTATACCCCAAAATTTTCCCTCCTACTTCTCAAGACAATCTATCACTCCATACTCAAGGATTTCACAAGGGGTGACTAGATAAACCCTCTTCTAAGCAATCAATCCAAACTAAGATTCTGCTCATCTAAAGTCAAGATGGATCTCCAGTGATTTAAGTGGTCATCATACCTCATCATTTGATCAAGGGATCACCATATCAAGTTTCAAGCCTTACAAGTCAAAATTGCTCATCCAATTGATCAGATTGCTGAAAATCAGCTGTATTGGACAAAAAGTCAATTGTGGTCAACATGCAGTCAAACTTCATAAGTTTTGGTCAACACCAATATTTTGAAGTAATATTCATCATTTGATCAAGGGTTGACCATGATTCATCAAGAAAAGTCAAGATCTGATCAAAAGTTAAAGTTTCTAAATTAGGGTTCTTCAGACAAAAGTCAATAGAACTTTGACCAAGCATAACTTTCACATACTTTATCAGAAATTCTTCCACCAAAGCTCATTTTAAATGGAATTCAATTCTCTAAAACTTCTTTTCTCACAAGCTTGGCCTGGAAATGCTTCATTTGGAAGTTATGGATCAAAACATTACAAGTCCTTTTAAAAAGTCAACAAAAAGTCATCTTTTTGCAAACAACATGGAACTTCAATGAAGATGAAACCAAAAGGGATGTTTAGAAGAAATCTTGAGATTTCTAAAAAGTCCAAGAACACCCAAAAATGTTAAAAATTGAGCAAGATACAAATTGTGCAAGTTGAGCATTTTTGAGGAGGTGCATGAAGGAAAATACCTAGCAAAAGCAAATATTTTTCAAATGGGCCTAAGATTTTATGATCCAAACTTGATTATAAGATTATCCATGGTCTCTATACTCCTTTCCACGAATCCTTTTCAATTTATTTAATTTATTTTGGATTTAAAGCCTTTAAATTCAATTTTAATTAAATAAAATACAAAAGCAAGGTCTAAGACAAGTTGAGCTTGATTTCTACTTATCTTGAGGACTAAGGAAGCCCAAACAAGATGCCAAATTCGTGCAAGAAGCTACAAGGAAGGAAATATCTATTTTTGGCAAGTTTGGATCAATATTGGTGTGAAATTATTTTTGCATTGAAAGCAATATATTTTCTCTTGATTGCTGATCAAATCATTTGCTCTCTATATAAACCACAAGTTCAGAAGCACAAGGGACGAAAATCTGGCCTCTAGGAGCAGCCCTAAAAATCATAAAATCCAAAGAAACTTGAGAATTCGTGTTTCACATTCCCAGCCGTTTCCAATCAAATACAAGCATACAAACGTGCTCCTGAGGTAATACTGAGCAGGTATAGGCCAAGAACCATGGCCAAATATACATGAATCATGCATACCACGAAGCTCCGTTTTGCATTTTTTCTTATTTTTTGAATTTCAAATTTTACTGTGTTTTAACAAGATCTAACCATGCTAATGTGTTCATAAGGTTTATTAGAGCAGGTTTGAACCATCGGTCGCTGGGGTTAACGTGTAAACCACGATCCACCATTCTTAGGGCATCCAAGCTGTTGAGCTTTAAACTGATGGTTACAAGGACTTTCAGGCTAAACTAGTGGCACCTTTGAATTCGCAAGGTCTCAAATATATGATCTGGGTTTTTGTTTCTCTTTAAATGATGCATTTTTGCAGGTTTGGAAAAAACACATAGCTGGAGAAGATAACCGGAAGTCACATCCGGCGCTTCTGGCTTTGATTCAACCGTCAGGGAAAAGAAGCAAAATACATGTTAATTAACGTAACATAATTCATGGATGTATCACCGTCCCAGCGGTTCACCTTGCGCGCACTAAGCCATTCCTTTCCCAAAGGCACAGGTTCGAACCCTGCCTTTTTCCAGAAGCACTGCCTCTAGAAGCTCCAACTTCTGGACCCCCAGAAGCAGTATCACCTCCAGAAGCTCCAGCTTTTGGATCACTAGAGGAGGCATCATCTCTAGAAGCTCCACTGGATCCCCTTCAGATCAGAATCCCCCAAAAGCTCTAGCTTCTGGACGTCCCAGACCAGAATCTCCAGAAGCTCCAGCTTCTGGATCCCCTTCAGCAGCAGAACCCCCGGAAGCTTTAGCTTATGGACCCCTCCAGCACCAGAACCCTTAGAAGCTCTAGCTTCTAGACGTCCCCAGCAGTAGAATCTCCAAAATCCCCAGCTTCTGGACCCTTCCAGATGCAGAAGCTCCAGCTTCTGGACACGCTCAGTAGATTTTTCACCAGAAACTCCAGTTTCTGGATGCCTAAGGTGCGCCACTCACAGGAGGCTTGGTTTTTGTGGCAGCCTCCGTTAGAAGCTTTGATGGATTTTTTTTTGTTTATTTATTTTTTTCTGCTTTTTTTTCTTCTTATTTCCCTTTTATTTAATTTAACTAATTTAATTAGTAATTTAGGTTAAATAATTAGTTTAATTAGGTAATTTAACAAATAATTTTCTCCATGCTTTTTTATTAATTAACTTAATTCGTTAATTTAGGTTAATTTTCATTAAATCTTTTTTTTAATTAAAATCATTTAGAACTACGTTTTTCTCATATTAACATTAACTTCCATAAAACCAAAAAAATATATTTTCTATTATTTATTATTCCGCATTTAAAATTCTACAAAGATTGTATAGGTTGCAAATTTTTTATCATGTAATAGCGTAGGACCTTTACATTTCTGCCTTTACTTTCTGCACTCCCGTATTATGTATCTGCCCCAAAGCCATGTAATAGCATAGGACCTTTATATTTTCGCAATTTAATTTCTGCACGTATTAACTGCTAGTAATTAGGCGTGTATGGCAAGATTAAAAACAACGTAGATCACTTCTAATCATAAGATAAAATATCTGAATACATCACACTCTTCACACTTGCATCCACCTTAGGGTATCCTCTCTCATTGCCTTACGAATAATGGTCAAGTCCCTCGAACGTGGGGGTATCTTAGCACAGTTGCTTACAATATGTCATCATAGTCCCTTCGACTTAAAAGATCATAGTCCATCGATGTTGCCTACGAATACATGATGTAGTCCCTCGATTGTTGCCTACGAAAAGTGATGATCGTCCCTAAATATATGCTAAGGTATCCCTACGAGTTGACTTCTATGACCATCTAATGTCCTTTTTACATCCAACGAATAAGGTTACCTATCAATCAATGGTATAGATAGCCTTATTCTAAAGGAAAGCAAAATAACACGAAAACGACCATTCTGAGTGGGTAAAAATAAGTCTCTTTTGCTTGCTCAATCAAAACATTTTTCACACCTCACACTTTCGAAAAACATTTTCAAAGCACTTTGTCTCCATTCTAGCGTGAATCATTACAAAGTCTTTTCGAAAATAAAACATTTCCAAACACTTCGTATACATTCCAGCGTGAATCATTACGAAGTTAAAGCGAAATGCCTTTTCAAAAATATTTTCAAACACACACACAAAATAGAAATTAAAGTGAGCTAAGCAATTAAGAGCCCGTAGATAACTACGGATGGAAAGGGTGCTAACAACTTCCCTTTTCATAACCGCCTCCTTTACTTAGAATCTAACGAAGGTATTTTCCTGTTCTTTTCACCTTCCCTTAATTGGATAAAAGAAAAGTCGGTGGCGACTCTTGCTATCCGCAACATTTATGATCAAACTGGAGACTCTTGCTATCCACAACATTTATGATCAAACGCAAAACAAACAAGTCAATTCTCCCACCGTGTTACAGAACTGGCGAATCTGCTGGGGATCGACCCTAAAGAGAGGTTACCTTAGAGACTTTAGATCACTTTAATTGTTTGACTTGTATGCTTTATTCTTAAGGATTTCTTGGGTATTATATTTGTGGGGAATCCTACACCCGTATCCAGGTTTCCTTAGGTAAGTAACAATAAATCGTCGCGACCGTTAGGCGTATACCGAAACGGTCAACATGATGGCTACGTTAGTGCGACACTTTGGATGTCCCGGTGCTCCTCATGTTCAGTTGAGGAAAGTATTTGGCGTCCGCGTGGTGTCATCAACACTAACTCAAATTTTAGAACCCTAATTGACCCATCTTTGCCATTAGAAGGTAGTGAGATGGTCGGCTTCGGTGTAGACTGAGGTTGGTTGATACTCGATGCTACGCTCATTAAGATTCGACTTTCGAGATGTTTCGGTCGACCACTTGGTAGTCGTATTGAAATAAAGCCTACGAGAAAGATCAATGATATGAGATTCCTAGAACCCGGTTACTATAATAGGACAGGTTAAACCCACTTAAACTTTGGTAAGGTAGACACCTATACCTCATGCAAGCCTTAAACCTAGGGCTATTGTGTGAATTGCTTGTGCTTGCTACTTGTTTTAAACATGACATCATGACATCATAACATCATATCATTTCTAACTATTTCAAGGACCTAGGAATTTATCTTTGCTCTGTTTTGTAGGATTTATGGCTTCCAGAAAGACTATCCGAATCAACTTCATAGGTATATCCTCTCAACTCAAAGAATTGGTTTCAAAATTTCCCGATCATGCTCATTTCATCAAAAGACATGGTTAGCTGCTTGACTTGGTTATCTCCAGTTTTGAAGAAGACATGATGCATGTCATATTCCAGTTCTTCGATCCGAAACATCACTACTTTACATTCCAAGATTACCAGTTGGTGCCTACATTAGAAGAGTTCTCTAAGATACTTGGGATACCTATCCTTGATCAGATACCATTCACCTATTCAGAAAAAGCTCTGAAATACGAAGATATTGCATCAGCCTTACATCTAAAGCGATCAGACATTGAAGCTAATTGGGAAACAAGAAGCGGAGTTAAGGGTTTGCTTGCCAAATTTATGATAAAGAAAGCTCTAGAATTCCTTAAAGGCTATGAGTTTCCATGCATTCGAAGACATTTTGACCTTGCTAATCTATGGCTTGGTACTATTTCCTAATCCAGATCAGTTCATAGACGTGAACACCATCAAGATATTCCTCAATCGTAATCATGTGCCTACCTTACTTGGAGACATTCTACATTCTCTCCACACTCGTACTATCAAAAGACAAGGAACTCTCATGTGTTGCATACCGCTACTTTCTAGGTGGTTTATTTCGCACCTTCCTCAATCAGTGATGAAGAACGAGCAAAGATTGAAGTGGTCTCAAAGGCTAATGTCACTCTCTCATTTAGATATCCGTTGGTGTCTTTTTCCTCTAAAGGACTTCACTTTTATTGACCGTTGTGGGGAATTCCCTAATGTACTACTCCTTGGCATAAGGGGAGGTATCAATTACAACCCTTCTCTAGCTCTACGTCAGTTTGGTTATGCTCGAAGAGATGGTCCTCATGATATGCTTCTCCAAGACATTGTGTTTGACTACATCAACGACCTCCAAAACTACCATCGTAGATTTGTACACGCTTGGGGCATGGTAAGGAAGACTAATACAAGGACTTTGGGACACAAAAATTGCATTCCTTGGGAACCTTACTTCAAATGGGTGCGAGCTCGAGCTCAAAACCTCATGATGCCGTTTACAGCTATTCTACCAGTGATTATGGAACATGTTGCTATAGGTGACGAACCCTATACCATTCTCCATCAAGACGTGCCTACTAACTTTGAAGATGTTATACCCCAAAATTTGCCCTCCTACTTCTCAAAGACAATTCACATGTCCATGCTCAAGGATTTCATAAGGGTTGACCATACAAACCCTCTCCTAAGTAATCAACCCAAACTAGGGTTTGGCCATTCTCAAATCAAGGTGGGCCTCTAACACTTCAAGTGGTCATCATGCCTCACCATATGATTCAAAGAATCTCCATGTCAAGTTTCAAGCCTTACAAGTCAAGTTTGCTCAGACAATTGCTCAGATGGTTGAAAATCAGTTGTATTGGACCAAAAGACAACTGTGGTCATCATACAGTCAAACTTCATAATTTTTGGTCAACATCAATATTTTGAAGTGATATTCATCATTTGATCAAGGGTTGATCATGATTCATCAAGAAAAATCAAGAATTGATCAAAAGTCAAAGTTTCTAAATTGGGTTTTCTCAGACAAAAGTCAACAGAACTTTGACCAAGCATAACTTTCACATACTTTATCAAAAAAATTTCCACCACAGCTCATTTTGAAGAGAATTCAATTTTCTACAACTTCATGTCTCACAAGCTTGGGCAGAAAATGCTTCATTTGGAAGATATGGATCAAAACATTACAGGTCCATTTAAAAGGCTGTTTAGAAGATATGAGCATGGAAACTCCAATGAAGATGAAACCAAAAAGACTATTTAGAAGACATCTTGAGATTTCTAAAAAGTGCAAGAACACCCAAAAATTTTAAAAATTGAGCAAGATACACCTTGTCCAAGTTGAGCATTTTTTAGGAGGTGCACAAAGAGAAATACTTGACAAATGCAAATATTTTTCAAATGGGTTTATAATTTTATGGTCCAAACTGGATCTTAACATTATCCATGGTCTCTATACACCTTGCCACGCCTCCTTCCTAATTTATTTGATTTATTTTGGAATTAAAGAATTTAAATCCAATTTTAATTAAATAAAATTCAAAAGCAAGGTATAAGACAAGTTGGGCTTGATTTCTACCTATCTTGAGGACCAAGGAAGCCCAAATAATATGACAAATTCGTGCAAGATACTACAAGGAAGGAAAAATGCAATTTTGGAAAGATTTGATAAATATTTACAAGGGAATATTTTTGCATTCAAGGCAATATATTTTATCATTATTTCTGATCAAATCTCATGCTCTATAAATACATGATGCATTCACAAGCACAAGGGACGAAACTCTAGCTTCAAACAACAACCCTAATCTCTCAAAAAATTCAAGAAAACTTGCAAATTCGAAACCCTATTTCTAGTCACTTTCCAGCCGTCTCATTCATCCATTCGTGTTCCAGAGCATCCCAGGAGTCCATACCCGTCTTTACATAAGGCCAAACCACCCCAGATCGAGCCATACAAGCCTCACCGGTTAGGTAAGATTTGAAATGTCGATTTCTTTAATTCCTGCATTATTAATGGTTTTCGATTGACTGTATGATCTCAGGAGGTCCATTAGAACAGGTTTGAAGCATTACATGTGAGCTTTAATGTAGAAATTACAACGTGCCATTGTTAGGGCAGTATAGCTTGTCTTCTTCGAAACTCACTCCACAGGCAGTTTCAGGTCAAAGCAATAGCACCATTGGATTCACAATGGTCGAATTAGGGGGATAGGGTATCTTTTTGCTTTTTATTTTGGCTGTTTTGCAGGTTACAGGATCGGGCTGGCTAGAGAAGACGACCGGAGCTTTGCTCCGGCGTCTCTATTCTTTCTTTGATCGGCGAAGACCGGTGACCTACGCGTGGCACCTTCTGATTCGCTTGTTCCTATAACCGGGTCCCACAGTTTGACTTGCTTTTAAATTCAAACTGGAACGTCGGACCACATATAATCATATGGTTGCGTTTCTAAGACAACTAACGCGCGCAACTCAGTTGGCAAACATGTGCTTGGTATATCCAGGGGGTCAGGTGTTCGATCTCTGACTCCCACACTTCTTTTTTACACGTTTTCAAACTAACTTCTTTTTCCATATTTTTCTTATTTCATTTAATTTCTTTTCAAACAATTTTCTAATGCATTAAAAAATCACAAAAAAATTATTTCTTTTTGCATTTAGGTTAGAAAAATGCTTATTTAATTTTTGACATAAAAAAATTATATTTTGCATGCATATTTTAATTAATTGTTAATTAATCGAAAATTGACTTTTAATCGTTTTTCCTTACTAAAATCAATCCAGAAAATTCCCAAAAATTATTTTCCCATCTAATTAGGTTTACTAACCCTAAATTTTTTTTCTAACTCAAAAATCTTTTTCACTAACATATTTTCTCTTATTCGCAATTCGATTCTTTTTCCGATTATTATGTATCTGCTTCCAGGATGTAATAGATAGGTTAATTTTCTCGCATTCCTTTTTTTCAATATTATGTAACTGCTCATGGGATGTAATAGCTTAATTAGGATTTACTTTCCCCACTCCTATATTATGTAACTGCCCCATAGCCATGTAATAGCGTAGGATTTACTTTCCGCACTTTACTTTCCGCAATTTACTTTCTACACCCATATAAACTTCTAGTAACTAGGCGTGTATGGCAAGATAAAAACAAACGTAGATCACTTCTAATTTCAAGATAACTTATCTGAATTTAACACACTCTCTTCACACATGCACCCCCTAGAGTACTTTCTTTTGTTGCCTTTCAAATAAATGGTCAAGTCCCTCGAACGTAGAGGTATCTTAGCACCATTGCCTACAAACATATCATCATAGTCCCTTCGATACAAAGATCATAGTCCCTCGATGACCCTCGATGTTGCCTATGAATACATGATCTAGTCCCTCGATTGTTGCCTACGAAAAAGTGATGATCGTCCCTTCGAATGTGCTAGGATACTCCTACAAGTTGCCTTCTATGACCATCCGATGTCCCTTCGAATGTCCCTTTTACATCCAACGAATAGGGTTACCTACCAACTAATGGTATGGATTTCACTATTCTAAAGGAAAGTAAAATAACACGGAAACGACCGTTCTGAGTAGGTAATAAGACTTTTAGTTGCTTGCTCCATAAAAACATCTTTTCACACCTCACACTTTTACAAAGTTAAAACACTTTTCTAAAACAAAGCATTTCCAAACACTTCGCATACATTCCAGTGTGAATCATTATGAAGTCAAAGCGAAATTCCTTTTCAAAAATCTTTTCAAACACACACACACACAAACAATTAAAGTGAGCTAAATCAATTAAGAGCCCGAAGATAACTAAGGATGAAAAGGGTGCTAACACCTTCCCTTTTCATAACCAACTCCCTTACTCAGAATCTAAACGAAGGTCTTTTCCTGTTCTTTTCACCTTCCCTTAATTGGATAAAAGAAAAGTCGGTGGTGACTCTTGCTATCTGCAACATTTGCGATTAAACGCAAAATTAAACAAAGTATTCCACCGTGTTATAGAAGACTTGAAGAGATCCTAGATTTAGCTTGGAGATAAAAGGGATACATTCGAAGCTCAGTGCTATGCAAGCGAGAAGAAAGTACTAGAGTTGACCAAGCTACTCCACGAGGAGCGAAACATCAACACCTTCTTCAACACAAAGAGGAAGCGCCCATGGGAAACCTAAAAAGTTTGTTTGTGCTTGTTTAACAAATTTAAATTCCCAAGGTCCTTGCAAACATTGCATTGCATATCATGGCATAACATTTCATAACAGGTACATCGAAGGCCGGTTTTCTTATTCTCTCGCTGCTTATTTCAGTAGAAATGGCTCTTGAACAGACTGTTAAAGATCTCCAGACTCAGAATGCTCAATTCCAGGAAATGCTCACCAGCTTAGCTCAAGGTCAGAAAGATCTGAAGGAGCTCATCACCAAGAAGAATCCTGAAGACAACAAGGATGGAAAATTTGAACAAATGCAAGCTGATATAACAAAGATGAGAATCCAGATGATGGGTCAGATGGTTCTTATCCAAAACTTAGCCCGGGGGTAGGAAGAATTGAGAGTCTTCATCAATGAGCCCCTCAAGTTCGAAGACAATCGAATGGTACGAACCACTAGAGTTGGGGATCCAAGCGTCAACCTACCTCCAATGAGACCAAAGCTGACTTTTTCACAAGAAAGAGGCAAGTCCACATTGCTTCGCCAACAAGAACAAAGTGATCAGCATAAGCAAGATCCACCCAGGAGACAATTTTCCAAGATCAACATGTCGTTGTCTCAAGCATTACAACACATGTTGAAAGCAGAGTTCATTACTTTGAATAATCCTCCTCAACATGTCAACACTTCCTCACCAAAGTAAAATCCTAATGTAAGGTGTGCATACCACGCCAACAGCCCAGGGCACGACACCAACGACTGTTGGGTCCTGAAGAACAAGATTCAGGACCTGATTGACGAAAGAGTTCTCAAGTTCACGCAAGATGGTCAGATTGAGTTTTTCTACCATCCATCAAATATTGAAACTACAAGGCGTCCAATCTAAAGTGACAAGTTCGGGCGAAGAAGCTTTCTTTCATTTGAATTTTTAGTTGTAATTTCTTTTGTTTTCTTGAACGTTTATCCTTATGTCAAACTTTGGTTTTTCACATAAATGCATTGCGCGTGTTTGTCTTGAAATAATCCATTTGTTTCACTATATTTAAATTGTGTTTCTTACTGTTTGATATTCAGCTCTTGTTAAAGCGGTAAGCCTTTAGAGGGAGGATGACGAGGATTATACCATAAATTCTTATAGTATACTTTTGAATAGATTGTGCTGACGATGCACATGCCTTGTTTCAATTCCCAAATAGTGGAGATATAAGGAAGTTAATCCCTAGTCAACCCCTTTGTTTCATAACCTGGGGCAGGGTAGTTTCTCAGTTAATATGCAATCAATCATGACGAGCAATATCGAAGATATCCTTCTAAGTCAAAAAACCGGTGATTGTTCCCTGTAATCATTAAGTCAGGCAGTCAATATCTATCAAAAGAAAAGCTCGCTAAGTCAAAAACCTATGAAGAAGACTTAAGGAAAAATGAGACATCCCACTGACTGTAATCTCAAAATAAATAGTTCAGGCAAAAGTTAGGGATAGAAAAGTCAAAAAGAGGTCACTACAAACCCTCAACAAAAGAAAAATGTTACAAAAAATGATGATTGTATTTTCAAATAAACTTCTAGTTTCTGAACCATCATCAAGTGGATGCACAATTAACTAAACATATGACTGGAGAACATCACGGAGATTGGGTTGGGTACAAATAAATTTCGAGCCTTTATCCTTTGTTTCTTAAACCGTGAACCAAGCCACGTTATAACCCTTAAAAGTCCTAACTGAAGCATCGTTAGTTCGAAAGCGTACTATTATAAAAAGGTATCCTGACTCCTGTAAGGCTTACTATAATTCCTGAGTTGATATCATTGTGCTTACAAATTTTTGTTTTATTAAAAAAATGCATTTTTATAAACTTCAAGACAGACATGAAATTTGCATTTTAATACCACTATTTGCATATGACTAAATGTTTGACAACAGAGGATTTTGCACTGTAATACGGTGATCTGACTTTAAGATTTTTGTATCACAAATGTGCGGATAGCAAGAGTCGCCACTGACTTTTCTTTTATCCAATTAAGGGAAGGTAAAAAGTACAAAAAAAGACCTTCGTTAGATTCTGAGTAAGGGAGAAGGTTATGAAAAGGGAAGGTATTAGCACCCTTTTCCATCCGTAGTTATCTACGGGCTCTTAGTTGCTCTTAGATCATTTTCAATAAAAAGTGCTTTCTGTGTGTTTGACAATGATGTTTTGAAAAGGCATTTCGCTTTGACTTTGTAATGATTCATGTAGGAATGTATACAAAGTGTTTGGAAATGTTTCATTTTGAAAAGAGTTTGAACTTTGACAAAAGTGTGAGGTGTGAAAAAATATTTGATAGAGCAAGCAACTAAAAGTCTTATTTGATAGAGCATGTAAAATATTAAGAAAATAAGGAAAATATGAAAAGAAGTTTGCAAACATGTAAAAATCAAATGCCATGGCCAGGGATCGAACTGGAGACATTCCTTTCACAATCCCATGCCTTTGCCATCTGAGCTAGAGTGCACGCGTGTCATTGAAACGAAGCGAGTGGTTTACAAACAAGTGTCGCTCCCTGATTGCCTCGTCCCCGCGCCAAACTTCATCTTCTTCAATTCAAATTCTGGGAACTTTGCGTCGGCTTTGGTTCGACGCTATAACCCCTGCTAAATCAAAAATCACATACAGATAATATAAATGAAATCTAAAGCCATGGTTCGACTCGTCTTGGTCCACTGAACATCCTGATGGCATCGGTTTGGTCCAATTTATCCTATTAAGAGAAACCCTAAATCGTGGCCATAAACCCTAGCTATGGTGATTCGTGCTCCAGGCCATAGAAACTCAATCAAACTGCCCAGAAAGCTTGTAAACTTCGGTCTAATCACAAAAAAAACAATAAATCATGTTAAAAATGCATGAATAATGGAAATCGATTTTGAGAAAAACATGAACAAACCAAATTCGGATTTCGTGATTCTTGATGCTTTTGGACAATGTGAAGGTCTAGATCGATTCAGGAGGTATCAAGGAGTGTGTTTGAGTGCTTGGAATCAATTGAATCGACCTTAATCCCAGGCTGCCAGTTGCTTGTAAGCCACAGATTTTTTGAGCTTGAATAGGGTTTCTCCAGCCAATTTTTCTACCCTAATTCGTGTGGCATGTATTGTATATTAGTAGATGGAATTGGAGCTGATTTGAGGAAGAATCAATCATCAATCAATGCAAAATATATTTGATTTTGTACCAAATCAAATTTTCTCTTCTTTGATCAATTTCAATCAATTCTTGCCATATCTAATCAAATTTCAAAATTTGCTGGCTTTATTGGGTTGCTTGGATCTCAAGGAAGAGAGAAAAATCAAATATGCAATTAATTTTGATTTTATACTTTATTTTTGAATTTAATTTGTATTTAAATGAATAAAATACAAATTAAATAGAAAAATAAAATAAAAATTCGTGGCATTGGGCTTGGATATTCCTAATTGTATAAGGAACAAGTTTGGATGAAGAAAAAGTAAGCCCATTTGAAAAAATTTCTGATTTTTAGAAGTATCTTTCTTTGTGCACTTCTTCAAAATTGCCCAACTTGTAAATGGTGTATCTTGCTCAATTTTCCATATTTTTGAGTGTTCTTGGACTTTTTAGAAAGCTCTAAGAGTCCTCTAACCAACCTCTTTGGTTTCATCTCAATTTGAGTTTCCATGCTCAATATATCTTTAAAACAAAAAGTTGACTTTTTGTTGACTTTAAAAAGGACCTGTAATGTTATGATCCATACCTCTCAAATGAAGCATTTTTTGAACATTCTTGTGACACATGAAGTTGTAGAGAATTGAATTTCCTTCAAAACAAGAGGTGGTGGAAAATTTTCTGAGAAAGTATGAAGAAGTTATGCTCAGTCAAAGTTTGGTTGACTTTTCACTTAGAAACCCTAATTTAGAAAGTTTGACTTTTGGGCAAATCTTGAGTTTTCTTGATGAATCATGATCAACCCTTGATCAAATGATGGATGTAACTTCAAAATGAGGATGTTGACCAAAAATCATGAAGTTTGACTGTATGTTGACCATAGTTGACTTTTTGTCTAATACAACTGATTTTCAACCATCTGAGCAATTGTCTGAGAAAACTTGACTTGTGAGGCTTGAAACTTGACATGGAGAATCTTTGAAGCATATGAGGAGGCATGAAGACCATTGGAGATGTTGAAAGTCCATCTTGATCTGAGAAATACCCAACCCTAGTTTGGGTTGATTGTCTAGGAGAGGGTTTGTCTGATCAACCCTTGAAGAATCTTTGAGCATGGATGTATGGAATATCTTGAGAAGATGGAGGGAAAATTTTGGGGTATGACACCTTTCACCGGGTATTTTAGCTTCTGATGTAAGGTAGAGGTAACAGCGCCTGCCCCATGTATCCAAGGGCGTCCAAGTAGGCAAGAGTAAGCTGGACGGATGTCCATGACAAAGAAAGTAGAGTCGAAAGTCTGGGAACTGACTTTAACTGGCAGGGTGAGCTCTCCAAGTACTGTTCGCTTAGAACCATCAAAAGCTCTCACAATTATATCACTAGGTTTCAGAACCAATCCTTCAACATCAAGTCGATCAAAAGCAGTCTTTGGTAGGATATTCAGAGCAGAACCGGTATCTACCAAAACATGAGACAATGTAATGCCCTTGCATTCCACAGAGATGTGCAAGGCTTTGTTGTGTTTCTTTCCGGCAGGAGTCAGATCAGCATCAGAGAAACCTAGGCCGTTGTTGGCAGCCAGGCTAGCAATACAAACTTCAAATTGATCGGTAGTAGTGTCTTGCGGTACGTGAGCATTCTTCAGAAACTTCACCAAGGCTTTAGCATCAGCCTCAGAGCACAAGAGTAGAGCAAGCATGGAGATCTTGGACGGAGTCTGTCCCAACTGTTCCACAACATTGTAGTCACTCTTCTTAATAATCTTCAGAATTTCCTCCATTTCTCGTTTGGAGGTGTCTTCAGTAACTTCCTTTGGCACTTCTAGTTGAGCAGGATGAGTTACTGGCTCTTTCCCTTTAGTCTCGGGAACTGGTTGAATAGCTGGAATGCGAGCTGGATTCGCAGTGTCTTTTGGAGGAGAGATTTCTGGAGAGAATACTCTTCCGGTTCTAGTCACCTTACTTGATCCGATGATGTTGTCAATGTCAAGAATGGTAGCTTCAACTGAAAGATCCTCGATGGTCAGAGGGTCTTGCTTGACGTCATGATAATAAACTTCAGATTCATAATTCCAAGGGATAGCTTTGTCGGAGGAATATGGAACTGGCCTGGGAGAAGTAATGATGAGAGGTGCCACTCTAGGCACAAAATCAGCAGAGGAAATTCTTATAGTGTTAACATCAGCATAGTCTTCTGGGAAATCGTCTCCCCATCCGGTTGCCTTGACATTTTCAATAGGAATCTTGTAGCTTTCAGGAACGGTATACTTCGCCATATAATCGAACTTTCCACTTGGCTGCCCCAAGGTATCCCCGTGCAGATTCATTCGATCTTGATCTTGATTTCTTAGACATGTCTTCACACGACTCTCACGGTGGTTTCGGAATAGTATTTCACGGTTATCCATCATGCACTGAACACGTCTTCTCAACCAAGCACAACCATCAGGTGTAGATGGGCACCAACGAAAATTCTCTGGGCATCCTGGATTGACACCGGCTTGCAGCAAATTCTTCTTAACAGTCATCAGAGGAAAAGTCAAGTCATCTATGTTGAAAATGTAGGAGTTCTCGCCAATAGCATTCGAACTTTTGTCATGGTTAGGCATAGGCGCGTTGATCACATTCGGGGTCTCGACAGGAGGATCAAACTTAATCTGCGTAGCTTCAATCATATCTTGAATCTTGTTCTTCAGAGCCCAACAGTTGTCAGTGTCGTGCCCTGGGCTGTTGGAGTGGTAAGCACACTTAGCATTAGGATTGTATCTCGGAGATGAAGTGTTGACACGCTGAGGAGGATCCTTCAAATTAATAAGCTCTGCCTTCAACATGTGTTGCAAGGCTTCCGACAATGGCATTTGATCTTCGTAAACTGTCTTCGTGGCGCGTTCTGGCTACGCGCGTTGTCTCGTGGAGGTTGTGCTGATGTAGGATTAAAGATCACAACTGCCCCTACAGATTGAGCACGGTCGGTCTTGGCTCGGTTTTTTTGACCCTACACAGCATTGGCTTCTTTCTTACCACCAAAAGATCTCTTCACAACATTCGATGACGACTCTACCTGAATCTTCCCACTCTTGATACCAGCTTCGATGCGCTCTCCTGTCAATATTAGTTCGGTGAATCCGGCTGAAGAGTTTCCAATCAGATGATTGAAGAACGGGCATGTCAATGTTCCCATAAACATATCAACCAACTCCCTATGGCACAAGGGTAGTTGAACTCTGCCTGCTAGGTCTCTCCATTTCTGAGCATATTCTTTGAACTTCTCATCACGACCCATAGACATGTTTTGTAGTTGCATGCGAGTGGGCGCCAACTTAGCATTGTACTCATACTATCTGTAGAAAGCATCTGCCAAGTCACTCCAAGTACGGATACGGTCATTCTCTAGCTGATAATACCATTCCAATTGAGTTTCGGACAAACTCTCTTGGAAATAATGCACCCACAATTTTCTGTCATCAGTGTCGGGGTTGATCTTCTGAACATAAGACTTCAGATGCAGCTTCGGACAAGAAACGCCATCATATTTGGCAAAGGTAGGAACTTTGAACTTGGGAGGAATCACCACACCAGGGACAAGACTTAAATCATCAAAATTCAGCCCGGACATCTTCAGGTTTTCTTCAGCATTCAGACGGTCTTCAAGCTGCTTATACTTGTCATCTTCATCAGAGTACTGGTCATTGTCATAGTGATCCTCTCTCTCTTTCTCAGGCTCACGCTGACTGCCTTCTTCATTGCCCTTGACACTCCCCTCAGTCTTGACACTTCCTTCTGAGAGCTCTATTCGGCTGACCACTTTTGGACCACCTTTGTAACGTCTGCCCATGTTGAGAACACCAACGACCCTCTTCTTTCGTTGATGAGCTTGGATCTTCTTGGCCTTGGACCAAGCTAGTGAACATCGCCTGGAACTGAGCATTATGAGCCTAGAGATCTTTGACAGTCTGTTCAAGAGCCATTTCTGCTAAAATAAATAGCGAGAGAATGAGAAAACCAATCTTCAATGTACCTGTTATGAGGATTGCGGGTAAGAAACAACTTGATGGCGTTGACATCTATGAATTAATCCGAGTTAGGGAATAGAACCAAACCATAGATTAGCAAGGCCACAATGTCTTCGAATGCATGGAAACTCATAACTTTGAGGAATTCTCGGGCTTTCTTAATTAGGAACTTAGCAAGTAAACCCTTAACTCCGCTTCTTGTTTCCCAATTGGCTTCAATGTCTGAGCGCTTAAGATGTAAGGCTGATGCAATGTCTTCGTACCTAGGAACCTTTTCTAAACCGGTGAATGGCATTTGGTCAAGAATTAGTATCCCAAGTAGCTTAGAGAACTCTTCCAAGGTAGGAACTAACTGATAATCTGGGAATGTAAAGCAATGGTGTTTCGGATCGAAGAACTGGAATAAGACATGCATCATATCTTCTTCAAAACCGGAGATAACCAAGTCAAGTAGATAACCATGTCTTTTGATGAACTGAGCATGATCGGGAATCTCTGAAACCAATTCTTTGAGCTGAGAAGGTATACCCATGAAGTTGATTCGGATAGTCTTTCTAGAAGCCATAATCCCTACAAAACAAAGCAAAGATAAATCCCTAGGTCCTTGAAATAGTTAGGAATGATATGCAATGCGATGATGTCATGATGTCATGTTTAGCACACACAAACAATTCACACAATGAGCCTAGGTTTAAGGCTTGCATGAGGTATAGGTGTTTACCCCACCAAAAGTTTGAGTTGGTTCATCCTGTCCTATAATAGTAACCGGGTTCTAGGAATCTCATATCATTGATCTTTCTCGTAGGAGTTTATTTCAATACGACTACCATGTGGTCAACCGAAAATATCCCAAAAGTCTGATCTTAATGAGCGTAGCATCGAGTATCAGTCAACCTTAGTCTGCACCAAAGCCGGCCATCTCACTACCTTCTAATGGCCAAGATGGGTCAATTAAGGTTCTAAAAGTTTAGTTAGTGCTTCATGACACCACGCAGAAGCCAAATACTATCCTCAACTTGGAAATGAAGAGTATCAGGACATCCAAAGTGTCACACTAACGTAGCCATCATATTGACCGTTTCGATATACGTCTAACAGTCGCGACGATTTATTGCTACTTACCTAAAAGGAAACCCGGATCCGGGTGTAGGATCCCCCACAAATATAATACCCAAGCAACCCTTAAAGATAAAGCATACAAGTCAAACAAAAAGCAGTAAAAATGATCTAGAAATCCCTAAGGCATTCTCTCTTTAGGGTGTGTCCCAGCAGATTACATGTCTGGTGAACCGACTTTGTAGGTTTCATATCGCAAATGTGCGGATAGCAAGAGTCGCCACCGACTTTTCTTTTATCCAATTAAGGGAAGGTAAAAAGTACAGAAAAAGACCTTCGTTAGATTCTGAGTAAGGGAGAAGGTTATGAAAAGGGAAGGTATTAGCACCCCTTTCCATCCGTAGTCATCTACGCGCTCTTAGTTGCTCTTAGATCATTTTCAAAAAAAAGTGCTTTCTGTGTGTTTGAAAAAGATGTTTTGAAAAGGCATTTCGCTTTGACTTTGTAATGATTCATGTAGGAATGTATACAAAGTGTTTGGAAATGTTTCGTTTTGAAAAGAGTTTGAACTTTGACCAAAGTGTGAGGTGTGAAAAAAATATTTGATAGAGCAAGCAACTAAAAATCTTATTACCTATTCAGAATTGGTCGTTTTCGTGTTTATTTTACTTTCCTTTAGAATAGTGTTATCCATACCATTAGTCGGTAGGTAACCCTATTCGTTGGATGTAAGCGGGACATTTGAAGGGACATCGGATGGTCATAGAAAGCAACTTGTAGGAAGTATCCTAGCACATTCGAAGGGACTATCATCATTTTTCGTAGGCAAGAATCGAGAGTCAAGATCATGTATTCGGAGGCGACATCATGGGTCTATGATCTTTGTATCGAAGGGACTATGATGATTTGTTTTGAGGGTAACGGTGCTAGAATACCTCTACGTTCGAGGGACTTGACCATTTGTATTCGTAAGGCAACGAGAGAGAATTGCCCTAAGGGGTGCATGTGTGAAAGAGTGTGTCAATTCAGATATTTTTATCTTGAATTTATGTGTGATCTATGTCCAATTTTTATCTTGCCATACACACCTAATTACTAGCAGTTTATAGGGTGGAGAAAGTAAATTGCAGAAATGTAAAGTGCGGAAAGTAAAGTCCTACGCTATTACATGGCTTTGGGGCAGATACATAATTGAAAGTGCGGAAAATAATAGCCCTAATTAAACTATTACATCCCATAGGCAGTTACATAATTGGAAAAGAAAAGCAGTAAAAATCGTCCAAAGCGATACAACCTGTGAACAGATACAAAATCGGGAAATTCGAGAAAATTGCATAAGAGGAAAATGTTAGTAAATATAAGTATTTTTGAATGAGAAAAAGTTTTTATGTTTGTAACGACATTAATATGAAAAGATAATTTTTTGGTAATTTTTGGAATTGATTTGATAATTAAAAAACAATTAAAAGTCATTTAAATGATTAATTAGAAATTAAATTAAATATGCATGCAAAAATAATAATTTTAATGCTAAAAATTAAATAAACATTTTTCTGATAATTATGCAAAAAATAAATATTTTTGGAGTTTTTTAGATGCATGATAAAAAATATTAAAGATAAAATAAATTGGATGGAAAATATTAAGGAAAAAAAATAGAAAAATATGAAAATATAAGTTAGTTTGCAAAACAGAAAAAAAACATGGTCCTGACCAGGTTCGAACCTGTGACCATTGAGAGCATCTTCCAATCCCACGCCTTAACCACTGAGCCAACGTGTCTTTCGTGTTTGGAATTTGCAAAGACGTGATTATAAGTGTTCACGTGTCCTGAGTTTATGAAGTCAAAGCATCGACCATGGGTCCCGATCACTACGAAAACGAATCAGGACTCTCCATTGCGCCACGCCAGACTCGCCGGTCTTCGCCTCAGTCAACGACGCCGGAGCCCTAGCTCCGGTCGTCTTCTCCGATCAAGCAAACCTTCAAACCTGTGAAATGGCAAAAAAGTACCCTATCCCCCTAAATCGACCATTCTGAGTTCGATGCTGGTGTTTGTTTTGGCTGAATCGTCCTGTACAATCTGGTTCAAAGAAGACAGCTTGAAAAACCCTAACTATGGCAAATCGAGATTTTTACGTGCAAGCTTCAAAACGATGGCCCAGATCATTCATATGGAACCTCATGAACACATTAGAACGATTAGTTTTGATTAAAACACACAGATGATAAAAATGCAAAATCAAGAAAATTTTGAATATGTATGAATGTGTATGGCTCGATTCAAGCAGCTTTGACCATGGCTTTTGGTGTGTACTTACTCAAACTTACCCTAGGAACACAATGGAGTGATTGAGAGAGGCTGAAAGTGGCTGGAATTTGAAACACGATTTTTGCAACTTTGAGAAAATTTTGAGCAAAATAAGGGTTGTTGTAGAGGCTAGGGTTTCGTCCTTGGCTTTGTGCAATATGATCAGTATTTATAGAGTGAGGAATGAGTGCAAAGAGAGTGAAAAAAGATATGGTATTCAATGTGATATTAATTCCTTTCAAATAAAATCAAATTCTGGAAAAAATTTGATTTTCTCTTCCATATGCAAGCTAGCACGAAATTGACAAGTATTGTGGGCTATCTTGGACCTCAAGTTTGATAAAAATCCAATCCATTTGAAAATATATCTTGTTTTCATATTTTATATAATTTAAATTTGAATTAAATGGTTTTAAATTCATAAATAAATCAATAAAATAGAATGTGGTCATGGCAAGGCATCAATAAGTCACAAATAATATCATGATCAAGTTTGGATCATAAAATTATAGGCCCATTTGGAAAAAATTGGATTTTGACAAATATCTCCTTTTGTGCAATTGTTCGAAAATACCCAACTTCTGAATGGTGTATTTTGCTCAATTTTCCACATATTTGAGTGTTCTTGGACTTTTTAGAAAGCTATAGGTGTCCTCTAACCAACCTCTTTGGTTTCATCTCAATTGGAGTTTCCATGCTCAATAAATCTTCAAAACAAAAAGTTGCCTTTTTGTTGACTTTGAAAAGGACCTGTAAATTTTTGATCCGTACCTTCCAAATGAAGCATTTTTTGAACATTCTTGTGAGACATGAAGTTGTAGAGAATTGAATTTCCTTCAAAATGAGAGGTTGTGGAAAAATTTCTGAGAAATTATGAAGAAGTTATGCTCAATCAAAGTTCAATTGACTTTTCACTAAAAAACCCTAATTTGGAAAGTTTGACTTTTGAGCAAATCTTGAGTTTTCTTGATGAATCATGATCAACCCTTGATCAAATGATGAATGTAACTTCAATATGAGGATGTTGACCAAAAATCATGAAGTTTGACTGTATGTTGACCACAATTGACTTTTTGTCCAATACAACTGATTTTCAACCATCTGAGCAATTGTCTGAGGAAACTTGACTTGTGAGGCTTGAAACTTGACATGGAGAATCTTTGAAGCATATGAGGAGGCATGATGAACATTATAGATGTTGGAAGTCCATCTTGATCTGAGAATTGCCAAACCCTAGTTTGGGTTGATTGTCTAGGAGAGAGTTTGTCTGGTCAACCCTTGTGAAATCCTTGAGCATGGGTGTATGAAATGTCTTGAGAAGTAGGAGGGAAAATTTTGGGGTATGAAAGCTGCCCCTGTTCAATCTTCTTGTACCGGAAGGGTTAGATTGGCATGTTCGCCTTTCGTGACCTGGAGGTAGAAGACGATTGAACACTCGAGTACACCTGAAAATTTGCACTTTCTTCGATGACGGGAATGAGCTTACAGATGCCATTTGGAGAAGTTGGAGACTTCGCTGGGGAATGAGTCGTACGCTAGACTCGAGATTGTTGTTTGAATAGGAGAACTGGTGGAGATGGGCTTAAGATGCCATCTGGAAAGATCGATGCTGGGGAGTGAGCCGTACGCTAGGCTCTGTAGATGTTCCTGGAAGCGGAAGGAGCATGGAGATGGGCTTAAGATACCATCCGGAGGGAGTCGTACGTTAGACTTCGTGCTCAACTTTGAATGAAGTTATTGGTTTGTTTTGGTTTTTAACCAAATATGCAGCATTCTGAAGGTGGAGAGATGTCAACAAATAATCGGAGATGGGCTTAAGATGCCACCCAAGGCAACTGAGATGTACGCCAGACTCTATAGTTGCTGTTGATAACAAGAGAAAGTCAGAATACATCTTCGTGCTGATTACTCTGAGGGGATAGTAGTTGGCAAAATGTGGACAGCTTCCCTGTTGTGCTTCGGGTATTGGTCCAATGCCTGTTATCGGAGGATAACTTGTGATCATTCAGATAGTTTTCCGTCGGCTTGGTATTAATCACGGATCATTGTCGGAGGACAACGGGCGGTTGTTCGATAGTTTTCCGTCGGCCGGGCATTAATCCGGACACTTTGTTTTAGAAATGGTTTTCACCTGTTTTGAAAAAAAAAAGAATCTTTGGTAGAATATCGTTAGTCCTTTGCAAAGTATGATGCATGAGGATGTGTATGAACGACATATTATGACTTTTATGAGTAAGGTATGAATGATAGATGGTGTGGTATTTCAAAACATATCCATCTTGAAGAAGATGTGGATGCTCTGCCTGAGGACTTTTGATTTCGGTTTGGGGATGAAACGGATGGAAATCCTGAGAAGAAGGATAACCTTGATTCCTCCGATGCACTATCTGACCAAGTCTTGAGCCTAGATATTTGTTGAGGATAATAGAGATCAAGAGACGCGCCGCGAAGGATCTTGTGCATAGACCCTGTTGGGGAGAATCTAGGAGGTACGCTACTGGGGATCTTACGCATAGATCCTGCTGGAGAGTATTTGATAGTTGCTGGGAGACCGGGTTAGAAGGATCTGGAGCCCGTCGAAATCTCTGGCTGGGGAACAAAAGATGTAGGTTTCCTCCAATGCGCTATCTGACCAAGTTTCAAGTCTGGATACTGCTGCCGCCGGGGAGGTGATGATTGTCAAGAGATATTTTGCCGGGGATACCTCTGCTAGTGATGAATCGTTACTACTTGGAAATCTGTTGTCACATGGTTTAGTTGAGTGGAATCACTACTCGGGGACTAACGTATACTCCGCTGGGGAAGGTTTGTAGTGAGCGACACCTCTGTGGGGATCATGCTCTGTAGGGGAATGTTTTGGTGACTTTCGTCGTTATCTCAATTCCTAGAGCCTGTAGCAATTGCTTTCGTATGTTCACTTTTCGCATGTTCGTGAATAGATTTTTATTGTCAGATGCATATAATCATTCAAAGCAAACGTTGGACTTTATGCAAACAACAACAGTGAAAACTGTAAAGAGAAAGAAACTTGTATTTATTTGAAATGTGGCGAATGGCCAAGTAGTTTGTACACAAGAAAATTAAAAAACTATGCCGAAACAATCTCGTTAAGTTCCGACTATGCTAGTACTCATATATTTCAACTATCTTATCTCTTTGCTGTCAGTAGAAAGTGAGTGAATTGATTTTCGCCATTTGAACCTTGAATGCTGATGGTAGTCTGGAAGTAGATAGGTGATCTGGATGAGACATAGTCGTACGCTTAAATCCCTAACTTTTGCCTAGACCGCCCTTTCGGGTTTTCAGTCTACCGGGATACCCTTTTTTGCCCAAGACGCCTTTTCAGGTTTTCGACTTGCCGGGTGTACATGTTTTGTATATGTATCCTTAACTTTTGCCCGAACCCTTTTGGTTCGCCAGGATGCCCTTATTCTTGCCTAGGTCAGTCGACCTAGCGGGTCTCATTTATGCGTAGTATTTTTTGACTATGTCTGCGTTCACAGGGTGTGGGAAGTCTTCACCATCCATGGTGCTAAGTATCATAGCTCACCGGAAAATACTGTCTTGATTACAAATGGTCCCTCATAGGTGGGAGTCCATTTTCCCCTGGGATCACCTTGTGGAAGGATGATGCGCTTGACTACTAGTTCACCGACTTGGTAGACTCGGTGCTTGACCTTCTTGTTAAATGCTCTAATCATTCACTTCTGATAGATCTGTCCATGGCAGATGGATGCGAGTCCTTTCTCATCAATCAAATTAATCTGGTCAAGGCGAGTTTGGATCCAATCGTCTTCGCCTAACTTTGCGTCCTGGAGGACTCTGGTTGAGGCTATCTGAACCTCGATTGGTAGGACCGCTTCCACACCATATACAAGAGAGAAGGGAGTTGCCCCTGTTGATGTCCGTGCTGTAGCGCGATAACCATGAAGAGAAAATGGTAACATCTCATGCCAATCTTTGTAAGTCACTGTCATCTTCTGTATAATCTTCTTAATGTTCTTGTTGGCGGCTTCCACTGCGCCATTCATCTTAGGCCGATAAGGAGAAGAGTTGTGATGCTTAATCTTGAACTGCGTGTAGAGTTCGGTGATCATTTTATTGTTGAGATTAGAGCCGTTATCTGTGATAATCATTTCGGGAGTGCCATACCGATAGATAAGATTATGCTTGATGACGCGAGCCACAACATTCTTGGTAACTGATGCGAACGAGGCTGCTTCTACCCACTTGGTGAAATAGTCGATTGCCACAAGGATGAAACGATGTCCGTTGGAAGCTGTGGGCTTGATTTCTCCGATCATGTCAATGCCCCATATTGCAAAAGGCCAAGGAGCGGTAAGAACATTCAGAGGTACTGGAGGTACATGCATTTTGTCTGCATAAATCTGGCATTTGTGGCAAGATCGAGCATAGAGGTACATCTCAGGACGCATGCGACGAACCTTCTGTTTCACTGGGAGAAAACCTTCTTTTGTCGGAAATCGGTGTACCACAATATCAATGTCTAAACCCGGCATGTCTTCGTATGACCAAGCAAAAACCTCAATATAGTCTCGTAGCATCTGGATCAATCTTTCTTTAACACTGTTCTCAAGACCCGCTCCTATCTTGATCTCTTTTTTGTCTTCATCAGTACCCAAATTCACAACCTCAACTGACTCTTCGTGTGGCTGTATAACTCGCTCTTCTTGCTGTAGCAGTCTAACAAGTTCTCCTGGCACTTCACAATCTTCCTCACCTTCGTCTTCGTCTTGGTAGATCGGATTATCGAAGTCATATTTAGCAATAGCATAGCTGTTATCAACGAGATTCGGAGTGGTTCTGCAGTGTATCAAGTGGGTGTGTGTAAGAAACACATAGCTTTTCGAAGGGGTGATGAAGTAAAAGAAAGAAAACAACAATTGAATGCAAAAGTACAACAATTTTATTGAATGAAAATATGCAAATGACGGATAATAACCCTCACAAACGAGCCATGATGCCCCGGGCAAGGCACTAGGCTTCAGAGTTTATTGTTCAAAACATAGAAAACGAAAAGCAAAATAGAAAACAAAAGCAATTACTCCTGTATAAAGGAGATTGATATGACGTCTTCAGTCTTCCAATTGCTGAGTCCGTTGTCGGGAGTTGGGAAAATCCACCTGCTGATGTCGAAGTTGCCGTCGTCGTCTTCTATAGCATGGATTCCGCTCTGGCTGACGCGGAAAGGAAGTTCGCTGGCACGTTCGTGGCGTATCATCTTCTGACCTTTGATGGTGAAGCCTAGACCAGTTTTATTAGATTTGATAGGAAGATCAGGGAGCTGTCCCCAAATAGCACTACCTCCCTCTTCAACTGCTGCTTGAGCATCTTTCAGCGAGGCCATCCTAGGCGGAGCTCGCGTAACTTCAGGAGTGACAAGAGAGTCAACAGACAGGCATGACTCTGGGGATTGTTTCAAAAGCTTGACAGGGAGTCTCGAAGAATTCACCCTCCATCTCGAGATATCGGAATGAGTGTAGATGACAGACCATATATTCTTCTTCACCGCATACTGTAACAACCTTCCCTTTCACCGGGTATTTCAGCTTCTGATGTAAGGTAGAGGTAACAGCGCCTGCCCCATGTATCCAAGGGCGTCCAAGTAGGCAAGAGTAAGCTGGACGGATGTCCATGACAAAGAAAGTAGAGTCGAAAGTCTGGGAACTGACTTTAACTGGCAGGGTGAGCTCTCCAAGTACTGTTCGCTTAGAACCATCAAAAGCTCTCACAATTATATCACTGGGTTTCAGAACCAATCCTTCAACATCAAGTCGATCAAAAGCAGTCTTTGGTAGGGTATTCAGAGCAGAACCGGTATCTACCAAAACATGAGACAATGTAATGCCCTTGCATTCCACAGAGATGTGCAAGGCTTTGTTGTGTTTCTTTCCGGCAGGAGTCAGATCAGCATCAGAGAAACCTAGGCCGTTGTTGGCAGCCAGGCTAGCAATACAAACTTCAAATTGATCGGTAGTAGTGTCTTGCGGTACGTGAGCATTCTTCAGAAACTTCACCAAGGCTTTAGCATCAGCCTCAGAGCACAAGAGTAGAGCAAGCATGGAGATCTTGGACGGAGTCTGTCCCAACTGTTCCACAACATTGTAGTCACTCTTCTTAATAATCTTCAGAATTTCCTCCATTTCTCGTTTGGAGGTGTCTTCAGTAACTTCCTTTGGCACTTCTAGTTGAGAAGGATGAGTTACTGGCTCTTTCCCTTTAGTCTCGGGAACTGGTTGAATAGCTGGAATGCGAGCTGGAGTCGCAGTTTCTTTTGGAGGAGAGATTTCTGGAGAGAATACTCTTCCGGTTCTGGTCACCTTACTTGATCCGGTGATGTTGTCAATGTCAGGAATGGTAGCTTCAACTGAAAGATCCTCGACGGTCAGAGGGTCTTGCTTGACACCATGATAATAAACTTCAGATTCATAATTCCAAGGGATAGCTTTGTCGGAGGAATATGGAACTGGCCTGAGAAGTAATGATGAGAGGTGCCACTCTAGGCACAGAATCAGCAGAGGAAATTCTTATAGTGTTAACATCAGCATAGTCTTCTGGGAAATCGTCTCCCCATCCGGCCGCCTTGACATTTTTAATAGGAATCTTGTAGCTTTCAGGAACGGTATACTTCGCCATATAATCGAACTTTCCACTTGGCTGCCCCAAGGTATCCCATGCAGACGGTACAACTTCATTCACATCTTCGATCTTCAGTTTCTTAGACATGTCTTCACACAGACTCTCCACAGGTGGTTTCAGGAATAGTATTTCACGGTTATCCATCATGCACTGAACACGTCTTCTCAACCAAGCACATGAGGAGGCATGATGAACATTAGAGATGTTGGAAGTCCATCTTGATATGAGAATTGCCAAACCCTAGTTTGGGTTGATTGTCTAGGAGAGGGTTTGTCTGGTCAACCCTTGTGAAATCCTTGAGCATGGGTGTATGAAATGTCTTGAGAAGTAGGAGGGCAAATTTTGGGGTATGACATGCACGACGAATATTCAGTGAATGAAGGTCCTCCCAATGGACAAAATTACTACAGATAAAGACATCTCTGGTAACAAGCCTTTCCAATCAAGGGGCATAACATGCTATCATCCAACTCATCTGGGGAATCAGGTCAAGATTCAGAGAATCTCTCAAAAAGTGCTGAATAGCCAGGGGCATAGCTTACATCTGAATCCCTTGGGGGCATGCTACATTAATCACAAGTTTCAGCAAAAGCCATTTACTTGTTTGTGCCAGTAGTATCAAATGGTGTCAGTATCATTATCACATAACATTCCTCAGAAAACTACTTGGGAAGGTCAAGACTATCAAAATTTCTAAATCCAGCGGTTCACAAATAACTTCAAGCGTCAAGTACACCAGGATATTTATCCCAGAGGAAGAGAAGCTCCCACATACAAAGGGGCATATTCTGGAAGTGTTACAACACTTACCACCATGAGTGGCGAAGACTTCTCGCACTCTGAGAACACAGACGCATGAACGAGACCCGCTAGGTCAACTAGCCTAGGAAAACATAAGGGCGTCCTGACGAACCAAAAGGGTTCGGGCAAAAATTAAGGACATATATACCAAAAAACATACACCCGGCAAGTCGAAAACCTGAAAAGGCGGCTTAGGCAAAAAAGGGGTATCCCGGTAGATTGAAAACCCGAAAGGGCGGCCTTGGCAAAAGTTAGGGATTTAAGCGTACAACTATGTCTCGTCCAAATCACATTGTTCTCAACTTCAAGATTCAAATAGCACAAATCAATTCAATCACTCTCTTCTAACAGCAAGAAATAGCAGTTACTACAGGCTCTAGGAATTGAGATGACGACTAAAGTCCCCAATACATCCCATAGAGTCACTTTCATAAGAAATACCTCCACAGGATCATATCTACAATCCCTAGAGAGTCGTTTCTCTCCTTACAAAGGTAAATCTTCTCCAACAAAGTCCTACATTGTCATCTCCTCCCGACAGTGTTCCAACACTTCAACTCCATCACGTTGGTCCCCGAGCAGTGATCCTATCAAACTTCATCACGTTGGTCCCCGAGCAGTGATCCTATCAAACTTCATCACGTTGGTCCCTGAGCAGTGATCCTATCAAACTTCATCACGTTGGTCCCCGAGCAGTGATCCTATCAAACTTCATCACATTGGTCCCCGAGTAGTGATCCTATCAGACTCATCACCTTAAGTGATCCCAACAGCCTCATCAGCGTTAATGATCCTATCGGATTCATCACCTTAAGTGATCCCAACAGTTTCATCAGCTTTAATGATCCTATCAAATTCATCACCTTAAGTGATCCCAACAGTTTCATCAGCTTTAATGATCCTATCAGATTCATCACCTTAAGTGATCCCAACAGTTTCATCAGCTTTAATGATCCTATCAGATTCATCACCTTAAGCGATCCCAACAGTTTCATCATCTTTAATGATCCTATCATATTCATCACCTCAAGTGAACCCAACAGTTTCATCAGCTTTAATAATCCTATCAGATTCATCACCTTAAGTGATCCCAACAGTTTCATCAGCTTTAATGGTCCTATCAGATTCATCACCTTAAGTGATCCCAACAGTTTCATCAACTTTAATGATCCTATCAAATTCATCACCTTAAGTGCTCCCAACAGTTTCATCAGTTTTATGATCCTATCAGATTCATCACCTTAAGTGATCCTATCAGATTCGTCACCTTAAGTGATCCTAACAGATTCATCACCTTAAGTGATGCTATCAATTTCATCAGCTTTAATGATCCTATCAGCCTCATCATCTTTAATGATCCTATCAACCTCATTAGCTTTAATGATCCTATCAACCTCATCAACTTTAATGATCCTACAAGCCTCGTCAGCTTTAAAGACCCTATCAGCTTCACCACGTTACATTAGTCTCCAAGCAGCAACAGATTATGCCATATCATGTTGTCCCCCGAACAAGGTCTGTGGACAATGTAGTCATCAGCAGCAAGATCTACACACAAGATCCCTAGCTGAATATCTCCCAAATCATCATTATTCTTCCAACAACATTAATATCCAGACTCGAAACTTGGTCAGATAGTGCATCGGAGGAATCATAATCATCCTCTCTTATTCCCCAGTCAGGGTTTTCCACAACATCATCCCTAAGTAGACATCAGAAATCTCCAGCAGAACGTTCCTATCTTTTTGAAGAGGGATGCGTTTTGAAATACCATGCATCTACATTTATACATCTACGTTCATACATCTATTTAAAAATCATGACATGTGCATAACACTGCCATATGCTCATACATCATAACCTGCATAGGACTAACCATATCCTGTCAAGATTTATTTCCCCAACAGGCAAAGCTATTGTCCAGACAAACGTTCAAGGATTAATACCCGAAACAAGACGGTAGAACTATCCGAATGACCATGCAAGTTATTTCCAGGAAACGAATCATGGATCAGCACCCGGAACAAGACGGGAAAACTATCCACATTCTGCCAAATATTCACCCCAAAAATAGACAAGGCAAAGGTTTATTCTGACTCTCTCTTATTGTCAAACTCCTGGATGGCATCTTAAGCCCATCTCCAACTACATATCTTCAGCTCTCTAGATGGCATCTTTAAGCCCAACTCCGATATCTCTCTCATCCAAAAGACAAATACAGAGTCTAGCGTACGGCTCGCTCTCGAGCATCAACTTTTCCTAACGGCATCTATAAGCCCATCCCATCCAGCAGCGAGTGCAAATTTTTAGGTGCACTCGAGTGTTCAATCATCTTCTACCTTCAGGTCACGAAAGGCAAGCATACCAATATAACCCTTCCGGTATAAGAAGATTGAACAGGGGCACCTGTTATACCCCAAAATTTTCCTTCCTACTTCTCAAGACAATCTATCACTCCATACTCAAGGATTTCACAAGGGATGACTAGATAAACCCTCTTCTAAGCAATCAATCCAAACTAAGGTTCTGCTCCTCATACCTCATAATTTGATCAAGGGATCACCATATCAAGTATCAAGCCTTGCAAGTCAAAATTGCTCATCCAATTGCTCAGATGGCTAAAAATCAGCTGTATTGGACAAAAAGTCAACTGTGGTCAACATGTAGTCAAACTTCATAATTTCTGGTCAACACCAATATTTTGAAGTAATATTCATCATTTGATCAAGGGTTGACCATGATTCATCAAGAAAAGTCAAGATCTGATCAAAAGTCAAAGTTTTTAAATTAGGGTTCTTTAGACAAAAGTCAACAAAATTTTGACCAAGCATAACTTTCACATACTTTATCAAAAATTCTTCCATCAAAGCTCATTTTAAAGGGAATTCAATTCTCTACAACTTCATGTCTCACAAGCTTGGGCTGGAAATGCTTCATTTGAAAGTTATGGATCAAAACATTATAGGTCCTTTTAAAAAGTCAACAAAAAGTCATCTTTTTGCAAAGAAGTGTTCATGAGAATGGAAACTTCAATGAAGATGAAACCAAAAGGGTTGTTTAGAAGATATCTTTAGCTTTCTATAAAGTCCAAAAAAACCCAAAAATGTTAAAAATTGAGCAAGATACAAATTGTGCAAGTTGAGCATTTTTGAGGAGGTGCATGAAGGAAAATACCTAGCAAAAGCAAATATTTTTCAAATGGGCCTAAGATTTTATGATCCAAACTTGATTATAAGATTATCCATGGTCTCTATACTCCTTGCCACGACTTATTTTCAATTTATTTAATTTATTTTGGATTTAAAGCATTTAAATTGAATTTTAATTAAATAAAATACAAAAGCAAGGTCTAAGACAAGTTGGGCTTGATTTCTACTTATCTTGAGGACCAAGGAAGCCCAAATAAGATGCCAAATTCGTGCAAGAATCTACAAGGAAGGAAATATCTATTTTTGGCAAGTTTGGATCAATATTAGTGTGAAATTATTTTTGCATTGAAAGTAATATATTTTCTCTTGATTGTTGATCAAATCATTTGCTCTCTATATATACCACAAGTTCAGAAGCACAAGGGACGAAAATCTGGCCTCTAGGAGTAGCCCTAAAAATCATAAAATCCAAAGAAACTTGAGAATTTGTGTTTCACATTCCCAGCCGTTTTCAATCAAATCCAAGCACACAAACGTGCTCCTGAGGTAATACTGAGCAGGTATAGGCCAAGAACCATGGCCAAATATACATGAATCATGCATACCACGAAGCTCCATTTTGTATTTTTTTCTTATTTTTCGAATTTCAAATTTTACTGTGTTTTAACAAGATCTAACCATGCTAAATAAGGTTTTTAGAGCGGTTTGAGGGTTAACGTTCGCTTAGGGCATTGATTTAAACCGGATGCCATTTTGCAGGTTTGGAAAAAATACATAGCCGGAGAAGTTAACTGGAAGTCACGTCCGACGCTTCTGGCTTTGAGTCAACCGACAAGGAAAAGAACAGAATACTTGTTAATCCACGTAACATAACTCGTGGATGTATCACCGCCATAGCGGTTCACCATGCGTGCACTAAGCCATTCCTTTCCCAAAGGCACGGGTTCGAACCACCTTTTGCCATTAATGTTTTTGATTTTTCGGTTCGAAACACGCCTCGAAGCTCCGACACGGATCCCTAGAGGAGGCATCATCTCCAAGCTCCGACACGGATCCCTCGATCAGAATCCCCGAAGCTCCGACTAAGCGTCCCGCATCGAATCTCCAAGCTCCGACACGGATCCCTCAGCCAGAACCCGGAAGCTTTAGCTTATGGACCCCTCCAGCACCAGAACCCTTAGAAGCTCTAGCTTCTAGACGTCCCAAGAGAGAATCTCAAAATCCCGGCACGGACCCTTCCGGATCACGAAGCTCGACACGGACACGCTCAGATTTTTCACCAGAAACTCCAGTTTCTGGATGCCCAAGGTGTGCCACTCACAAAAGGCTTGGTTTTTGTGGCAGCCTCCGTCAGAAGCTCTGATGGATTTTTTTTTGTTTATTTATTTTTTCTGCTTTTTTTCTTCTTATTTCCCTTTTATTTAATTTAACTAAATTAATTAGTAATTTAGGTTAAATAATTAGTTTAATTAGGTAATTTCACAAATAATTTTCTCCATGCTTTTTTATTAATTAAATTAATTCGTTAATTTAGGTTAATTTTCATTAAATCTTTTTTTTATAATTAAAATCAATTAGAACTAGGTTTTTCTCATATTAATATTAACTTCCAAAAAACCAAAAAAATATATTTTCTATTATTTATTATTCCGCATTTTAAATTCTAGAAAGGTTGTATAGGTTGCAAATTTTTTATCATGTAATAGCGTAGGACCTTTACATTTCTGCCTTTACTTTTTGCACTCCCATATTATGTATCTGCCCCAAAGCCATGTAATAGCGTAGGACCTTTATATTTCTGTAATTTATTTTTTGCACCTATTAACTGCTAGTAATTAGGCGTGTATGGCAAGACTAAAAACAACGTAGATCAATTCTAATCGTAAGATAAAATATCTGAATACAACACACTCTTCACACTTGCACCCACCTTAGGGTATCATCTCTCGTTGCCTTACAAATAATGGTCAAGTCCCTCGAACGTGGGGGTATCTTAGCACAGTTGCTTACAATATGTCATCATAGTCCCTTCGACTTAAAAGATCATAGTCCCTTGAAGTTGCCTATGAATACGTGATCTAGTCCCTCGATTGTTGCCTACGAAAAGTGACGATCGTCCCTACGAATATGCTAAGGTATCCCTACGAGTTGCCTTCTATGACCATCCGATGTCCCTTCGAATGTCCCTTTTACATCCAACAAATAGGGATAGCCTTATTCTAAAGGAAAGCAAAATAACACGGAAACGACCGTTCTGAGTGGGTAAAAATAAGTCTCTTTTGCTAGCTCAATCAAAACATTTTTCACACCTCACACTTTTGAAAAACATTTTCAAAGCACTTTGTATACATTCCAGCGTGAATCATTACAAAGTCTTTTCCAAAATAAAACATTTCCAAACACTTCGTATACATTCCAGCGTGAATCATTACGAAGTCAAAGCGAAATGCCTTTTCAAAAATCTTTTCAAACACACACATACAAAAAGCAATTAAAGTGAGCTAAGCAATTAAGAGCCCGTAGATAACTACGGATGGAAAGGGTGCTAACACCTTCCCTTTTCATAACCGCCTCCTTTACTTAGAATCTAACGAAGGTATTTTCCTGTTCTTTTCACCTTCCCTTAATTGGATAAAAGAAAAGTCGGTGGCGACTCTTGCTATCCGCAACGTTTGTGATCAAACGCAAAACAAACAAGTCAGTTCTCCCACAGTGTTACAGAACTGGCGACTCTGCTGGGGATCGACCCTAAAGAAAGGTTACCTTAGGGTCTTTAGATCACTTTAATTGTTTGACTTGTATGATTTATTCTTAAGGGTTTCTTGGGTATTATATTTGTGGGGAATCCTACACCCGTATCCAAGTTTCCTTAGGTAAGTAGCAATAAATCGTCGCGACCGTTAGGCATTTACCGAAACGGTCAACATGATGGCTATGTTAGTGCGACGCTTTGGATGTCCCGATGCTCCTCATGTTCAGTTGAGGAAAGTATTTGGCGTCTGTGTGGTGTCATCAGCACTAACTCAACTTTTAGAACCCTAATTGACCCATCTTGGCCATTAGAAGGTAGTGAGATGGTAGGCTTTGGTGTAGACTGAGGTTGGTTGATAATCGATGCTACGCTCATTAAGATTCGAATTTCGGGATGGTTCGGTCGACCACTTGGTAGTCGTATTGAAATAAAACCTACGAGAAAGATCAATGATATGAGATTCCTAGAACCCGGTTACTATTATAGGACAGGTTGAACCCACTTAAACTCTGGACAGGTTGACCTTCGGTATTTTCTAGATGTTTGGTATTTTATGGTTTCTGGTATTATCCGTGATATTCATATTTGGGCCTAACCTTTGACCGTGCTACATGTGACTTAACAGTGGTATTATCGTGATATTCAGATTTGGGCTTAACCTTTCTGGTTTTCTGGTATTTTCTGGTTTTCTGGTATTATCCGTAATATTCAGATTTGTATATTAGCAGTGGTTCAATATACAAGATTCATGACCTCTATGCATTGCATTCATGTTTTTTTTCTTTTATTTCGTTTACCTTAACATGCATATTTGTTTCATTTCTAGGATTGTCTAGCCTTTGAGTCTAGTTGTCGGGCCGTTTCTTAGAAGATGGATACTAAAATGAAGACCAACCGTCGTCATAATGTGGTTTACATGTTCCATATGTTGAATCTTGATGATCTTTTCCTGCTGGCCAAGAGGTCTACTTCAGAGAGCCTTGATATGTTTGCAAACGATTATGGAAGAACTTTGTCCTATTTGAAGTCTCCTCTTACCGAGTACTAGAAAAATGGACTTTTGGCATTGCTTCAGTTTTATGATCATGAGTTGAGATACTTTGTGTTTCCAGATTATCTTTTAGAACCGACTTTGGAGGAATACTCCACTATCTTGAACATTCTTATACTACGACAAGTTCCTTTACATTCTGCTATGGAGAAACCAGACGACTCTCAAACGGTCACAACCCTTTATTTGGGAGAATCGGTTGTGAAAGCTTATGGTGTTAGTAAAAGAAATTTAGATGGTTTTCATTGGAGTTTTCTGTTGAAGGAAGCTCATGCTAAAGCAGATAAGAAGGAATGGGGGGTTTCAATGTTGTCTTGCCCTATTGCATCTACGGATTAGTCTTATTCCCAAATAAGATTAATTTTGTTAATAAAAATGTTATTTCTCTTTGTATTCAGAAGAACCCTGTGCCAAGACTTCTGGGTGATGTTTATCACTCTATCCACTCGAGAAGCTATAAAGGTAAGGGAGCGGTTGTTCATATTTGTGCTTTGTTGTTGTACCGTTGGTTTAGAGGTCTTCTTCCTCAAACCAGTGGATTTGTTGATACCTAGAACACTCTAAAGTGGCTTCCGTGATTGATGGGCCTTTCCTCTAGAAATCTTGATTGGTATAGGGATGCTTTGTCAAAACTAGAGTATAAGGAAGTTATTACCCGTTGTGGAGAGTTTCCTAACGTACCCCTTATCGGTGTAAGGGGAGGTGTTAATTACAACCCGACTCTTTCCAGAAGACAATTGGGGTATGCCTTGAAGGAGCCACCCGAAGAAAGACACATAAAAGAAAATTTGTACTATGAGGTGCCTGATAATACCGCATCAATGCTTAAGACTATCCAGGCCCGGGGAAGTATCCATATTGAAGGAGTGCAATACTTTGCTAGAAGAGAGCGTACAACTTATCCACCTTATATGCAATGGATTATAAAGAGGAATGAAAATCGTTGTTGGCCTTTTGCTATATAAGCGCCATTATATCCTCAAGAGTCTAAGTTACTGGATACTATATCAAAAGGAGATTACGAGTTGCTACGATTACTCAAGAGAAGAATCAAACATTGAAGGTGAAGCGCCATACGATTACTCAAGAGAAGCATCAACTAGTTCATGAGTTCAAGTATCTCAAAGGAGAGACATCTGATGCTTCGAGAAAGAGAACAAGATTTGAAGAATGTTCTATTCCTTCCGAAGATATCAAGAAAATATTTGCTGAAGTCAAAGAGAAGTATAAGCAGAAAAGTCGAGACTTTGAGACCCTTAAAGCTTCCAAAGCTGAAATGGAAAAGAAGTACAAGGCTCAGGTTGAAGAATTGAATAAAAAAATGCGTAACCAGAATTTGGCATATGAAGTGCAGATCAAGAGAGAAAGATGTCCAGTTGTCTCTTGCTATTGAGGAGACGAAGCGTCTCAAGATTCAGATGAGGATACAATATGCTGAGGGATACCTTATGTCAGATGTTTAGATGTATGTCATATTTGTATTTTGTGGTGAATCACCATCAGGCTTGTTGATGGGATTGCTCATTTTATTGTTTGAATTTCAGAACAGATGCTCAGAATATTTGTAGACCTCTTTATATGGATTTAATGATGATTAGCCTTTCCAGTATTCATTATATTATTTGTTGGATTCGCCCTAAACTTGAATCAGAGTGTTAGAATCTTGGAAATGTTCAAATATGTCATTGCATGCATAACATTCATACATGTATATATCATGCATAACAGGTTTTGATTAGAGTTCTTATCAATGGCTTCTGCTTTTATTTAGCAGAAAATTGCAAATTAAACCTTCCACCATTACGCAACGCGAACCAATGAACACCGTCAAATGGAGCAAATCCAAGCAGATATGGCAGCAATGAAGGTGTAGATGGAGGCGCAGACGGCTCAATTTATGGAAGTGACCAGTACCATGAACCGAGGCCAGCAAGAACTGAGAGCTCTAGTGGAAAGACCTCATCCGAAGGTTGAGCGTCATGATAACCCGTTTGATGATTTCTCCGCGGGGAAGCCACGTGTAGTCAATGCTCAGAACAATGATGATTTGGGTGTAAATGATCACCTTCGTGATCAGGGTCTCCATATGAATAACGATCGATTCCCACCACCACGTCCCCCTCCACGACCCTATTTTTATGAGGATGATATGTAGGGGCATCATGGTCGAGGCGCCCTCGCTCTCAGGGTTATGATGTTGATTGAAATGAGGAAGTATACTTTGTTAGTAGCAGTGAGGCGAGTTTTCCCGCTGAGGACCAGAAGTATCGTGTGCTTGAAGAGAGACTAAGGGCTGTTAAGGGACAAAAGATGTTTGGCTTGGATCTTTCTGACTTGGGATTGGCGCCCAGGGTTGGGCTCCTTCCAAAATTCAAAGTCCCAACTTTTGATAAGTACAATGGTGCTACTTGCCCGAAAACACACATCACTGCTTATTTCCGCAAAATGGCATTATATGTTGAGGATGAAAGACTTTTGATGAATTTCTTCCAAGAGAGTTTATCTGGAGCTTCTTTGGAGTGGTATATGCACCTTGAAAGAACTCATGTCATAAAATGGTGTGGTTTTGTCGATGCCTTTATTTAGCAATATCAATTTAATATCGATATGGATCCCAGTCGGACTCAAATGCAAAACTTGTCTCAGAAATCTGGTGAAACATTTAAGGTGTATGCCCAAAAGGGGAATGAACTCGCTACTAGAGTTTAGCCACCTAAGATGGAGAGAGAGAGATGATAGACATGTTTACAAGCACTCTTTTGGGGCACTACTATGTGGCCTGTAGTACGTCTGCTAGCTTTGCTGAAATGGTTAGGTATGGTGAAAGGATTGAAAGTGGTTTGAAATCTGGCAAGATCTAGTATATCAAAGATGGAAGTTCTTCCAGTACAAATAAGACATTAAGTGGTTATCCCAGGAATAAGGAGGGAGAGAACAACGTTGTTTATGATAGGTGAAATAGGGGAAAAGCCCAAGTAAATGTTGTGACTATTTCAGCTTCTCAGTCGTAGGCTCAACAAGCATCGCGCCAACAATATCAAAGACAACAGAATAATCATGCAGTTAGAAGATTTGATGTAGTTTCGATGTCTTATGATGAGATTTTGACATGTCTGCTTGATCTTAAATTGGTGACTGTAAGACCTGCACCAGTGCCATATCCTCCTGATATACGCCTAGCGAACTTTGATGCAAATGCTAGTTGTGCATTCCGTGTTGGTGTTGTGGGTCACAGTGTTGAAAATTGTTATGCATTCAGGTGTAAAGTACAGGATTTGGTTGAGTCAAAAGTTATTCAGTAAGATGCCCAACCACCGCAACCCGGGCCTAATGTCATTCAGAACCCAATGTCGCAACATGCTGGAGGGGTCGTTCAAGCCATTATGGAGGACGGTGAAGTTCTGAATTTGATCATGGATGTTAATTTGGTGAAGACACCATTTCCTTTTGTCAAGGAGTATATAACCAAGAAAGGCGTCTTCGCGGGCTGTGAGTCTGATTGTGTTGATTATGCTAAATGTTTGAATGGTTGTGAAAGTTTGAGGGTTGGTATTCACAATTTGATCACCAGTCATGAGCTACAGTTTGATAAGATTAAAAAGGGTAAGAAAGGTGAAGCGCAAGATGTGTCTATGATTTCAATTCCCTACACCTCAGTTGTCATTTATGCACCTGCAAAGCCTATTCCGTTGTTGATCACGAGACTTGGTCCTATTTCGTATGTTAGCGATAAAGTTGTGCCATGGCACTACCGATCAGATGTTTATTATCACGGAATTAAACAGAATGATGGGTACCTCTTCTGAGAAGAAGGATGATGAGTTTGATGTTTCTAATACTAATAATTTCGCCGACAGTGGCGGTGTGACTAGAAGTGGTCGAATTTTTGCTGCTCCAATTGCACAGCCTAATGCAGAGCTTTAGAAAAAGCTAAAGGGAAGTAGCCATCAAAGGAGCCCAATTTGCAAGTTGCTAATCCCGATTTGGAAACCGATGTTGAAAAGATTATGTGATACATCCGAAATGTGACTTCCGTGTTATTGATCAGCTCGCTCAAACCCCTGCTAAGATTTCCATTATCTCGTTAATACATGATTCTGAGGCACATAAGAATACCTTGATGAAGTTGTTGATTACTGCTCTTGTTCTGCAAGAGATATTTGTTAGTCAATTCGAAAATGTTTGTGCAAGCATCTCTTCCAGTAATGGCCTCGGTTTCACCGGTTTTGACCTTCCACTAGAGGGAAAGTACCATAACAGGGCTTTACACATCTCTATGGAGTGCAGGGGAACTACCCTATCTCGAGTTCTGGTGGATATTGGTTCGTCCCTGAATGTGATTCCAAAAACAACCTTGATGAAAATTGATTATTCTGGACTTGAGTTGCGTCCCAGTGATCTAGTGGTGAAAGCTTTTGACGGGTCAAGACGTTCAGTCTTTGGAGAGATGGTTCTCCCTATCAAGATTGGTCCCCAACTGTTTACAACTACTTTCTTTGTCATGGACATTCAACCTGCTTATTGTTGCCTACTCGTCCGTCTATGGATCCATAAAGCTAGGGCAGTCACTTCCACTCTCCACCAGAAGCTCAAGTACCCTGTCAATGGGAAGACTATTACAGTTTGTGTTGAAGAAGAGTATGTCGTGAGTCACCTCACCTCGTTCAGATATGTTGAGGTTGATGGCGAAGTCCATGAGACCCCTTTCCAGGGTTTTGAAACTGTTCATATGCTCAAAACTCCTCAGTATAAGGTTCAACAAGTGTGGTGGAGGTGACGCTAAAGTTCAACAAGTTCGGGCTAGGTTTCGATCCTATTTTGCATCGCCAAATTCTTAAAGCGCCTAATTTGACCACTCCTATCAAGTTCTCAAGCGCCAGCTTCAGTGCAAGACAAGTGAATATTGTTGATGATTCTGACAGTGAATGTGACATCGACAAGTGGATTCTCCCAAGTGTCCCTGGTGCGGTGTTGAATAATTAGACTTTTGAAGACTGTGTCTCAGTCACAATAGTCAAAGAGTAATTTTGTGTTGTTTTCCTTTATCATGCAATAATTCATGTGCTCTTCCCAAGGCACAGTGAACCATATGTAGGGCCACCTTGTTTTCATGTGCAAGTTTTATCATTAAATAAAGAACGTCTTTTTCATTCAAATATTTTGTTCCATGTCTTTCTATTTTACATCACAATTTTAAAACGCAAAATGGCAATGCTTTATTTTTCTTTTATCATCCAAAAATTAAAATAAACATAAAATCAATCATGCGGATATAATATCACTATTCTAATGGATATCTTCGATAACGACTCTACTATCACTTCTTATGAAGTTGATAATCCGATCAACCAAGCCGAAGAAGAAGGTGAGGAAGATTGTGAACTCCCTGAAGAATCAGCAAGATTGTTGAAACAAGAAGAGAGGGTTATCCATCCGCATCAGGAAGAAATTAAGAAGGTGAATCTGGGCACTGATGATGTGGTTAGATAAGTAAAATTTAGGGTTGCTCTAGAAGACAGTGTAAAGCGAAGACTGATTGATTTGCTTAAAGAGTATTCAGATATCTTTGTCTGGTCTTATGAATACATGCCCGGGTTGGACACCGATATTGTAGAAGATTGTCCTCCAGTTAAGCAAAAGCTTTGAAGAACTCATTCTAAGATTTCTAAGAAGATCAAGGAGGAAGTCCAGAAACGACTTGATGCGAGGTTCTTGAATGTAATTTCTTATCCCCCATGGATTGTGAATATCGTGCCTCTGCCCAAGAAAGATTGGAAAGTTAGAATGTGTGTACTATCAAGATTTGAATAGAGCCAGTCCGAAGGATGATTTTCCGCTTCCCCATATCGATGTATTGGTGGATAATACGACTCATGCCAAAGTGTTATTGTTTATGGATGATTTCTCCGGGTACAATCAGATTAAGATGACACCGGAGGACATGGCCAAGACAAATGTTTTCACCCCATGGAGGAAATTCTGTTATAAGGTGATGCCTCCCTCACAGTGTAAGTCTCAACCCTCCTATGTACATATTTAATTTCTTTGTACATATCCACCTTTTGTGTACATATTCAATTTCCTTGTACATATTTGTCATACCCCAATTTTTGACCTAAGATACCACTTTACATTATGCACATTTGCATCACTGCATCACTAACAGTTTCAGAACAAAATAGATCGTGTGTGGCTTCTAGAAGTCAAAATCAGGGTTTCCTCAAAATTTCATCTGTTTAAGATCTAATCAATTAGGGTTTGAGTTTCCACTCACCTCAATTTATCTATCTTAATCAATCATCAACAGTTGATCTTCAGATTCCCAACTTTTTCTCATGATCTATCATGAATCAACCAATTAGGGTTTTTATCGAGGATAGTGAATCATTGACTTTCTGCTCAATGAATGACCTATTTGCTTGGAGATTGATCTTTATATATTCAATGCAACATCTTGACCTAATTTCTTGATTCAAAACATCACAAAAGTCCATGTTTCTTCATTAGACAAATTCTGAATCATCTGATGAAAATTCATCTGCTCTGAAAAGTCAAACTTTGACTTTTGGTCAACTTTTTCAAGACCAAACTTTTTCAAACATAAAAAAATTTCAAATGATCCATCATGATCATAAAAAATCAAGGAATGTGAAAAAGTCAACAAAAAGTCAAGATTTGAAAATTTTCTAACACTTAGAAAAATTTTCAAGTGTTAAGAAACATGGTTTTTTCCTACTTTCATGGCCATTTTTCACCTAGATCCATTTGGAATCAGAAAAAACTCAAAACATGAAAGTTGTAGCCCTTGTTAAAATCTTTCCAAAATGTCCAATAACTTGCAAAAACATTTTGTCTAGCTATACTTTTGATTTTGAAACATAGAGCTCCAAAACCATGGAATTTCAAGTTCATGCTTCAAAATTACAAGTCATTTTTTGCACACTTCTCCTTCTAGAAGCCTTGTCATCACTTAGAGGTGTATTATAACTGATAAATATCAGTTTGAATGATTAAAGAAGAGGATTGGATCAAGGAGAAAAACTTAACCATGGTTAAGAAAGTTACTTTTGCATTAAATGCAAAAGATTCCATTATTACCTCTTAACCAAGTTGCAAGTTTCCTTCAATGATATCTTTGCCAAATTATTCAGAATTCTTAGCCTATAAATAGAGGTCATTTCCTCACTTAAAAACTACCCCAAAGCTATCCAAATCAAGCTTTCCTTCTTTCTTGCTTAAGTTTCAAGTTTCTAAGTCATAAGAGGGAATTTTGCAAATCTCCAAATCTTGCAATATTTGAGTGAACTTAAGTTTCTAACATGTTCTAAACATCATTTAGAAGTAGTTTAAAACTTAAAAACAACACAAGAAGTGATCAAACTCAGAAACATAATCAAAAAAACCAAAAGCTTGCAAACTATGCCTTAACATCCAAACTTCTAATTTGCTCGTGCAAACTGTGATTTAACACTTCAAACATCATCCATACACTTCATATGAGTGATTCAAATCATTATCCTTGACCTGTAACATCTCCAACCTCAAATTCAAAACTTACATCAAGGAGCTGCAGTTGGACTTGGGTGGAATGATCCAGACCATTTCAAAGCAAGCATAGTGTTCAAACACCTTCCATAAGGTTCAGTGGTGCTATAGTGATCATTAAACAACAACTGGAAACACTCTAAAAGGGATTTCGATATAAGTTCGAAGAGGTAAGCCACTCATACTTTGAACTATTTAATTTCTAACTTCTAGTTCAAAAGTGGCTTGGCCATCTTGTTTCTGCACCATCACTGATCATTAACCCTCAATCAATTTAACAAATCATGATCCATACACGATTTCATGTTGATTCTTAGAATTAGGGTTCATCTGGTCACGTTCAGAATTAATCCTCTTAAACTAAAAATAAATGAAATTAACCACCACCATCATGTTCTTGGTTAAAAATCGAGCAAGTTTCATGTTTACAACTTTCAATTTCATCAAGAAATGAAGAATCCATGATTGAATGAAGATTGGAGGAGGATGATGAACACTGCGTGCGTTATTTTGTTTTCCAGAAATTCAAATATTTGTTTTATAATATAATAACATGGAATTAAATAAATGAACAGATGTATAGCCACCCTAGTGTAGTCAGCACGCTTCTCATGTCACTTGCCTTCCCTATGGTCCAGGGTTCGAATCCACGTGAGACCATTTTGTCAATTTTTTCACTTTCCTTCATTTTTAAACATTTCCAAAGACTTGTTTTTAAATATAATTAATTGGAAGCGTGTAAAAAACAAGACAAGCACTTGGCTCCGTGGTAAAGCTTTTCAATTCTAAGCCAAAGGTCATGGGTTCAAGCCTCCTTAAGACCAAAAACAAATTTTTACCACTTGTTTTCTTCACATTTCCTATCAAACTTCAACATTTTCAGAAACCAATCAAAACTTCTCATTTTGAGATGATGTTTTGCACACTTGTCATTTAATATACCTATTTTATGATTATGTCAAAAAAATCCAAAAATATTTTCTTTTGATTATATTTTTATTAAGTCAAAAAATGAAACATTTTAAGTATTCTTAATACTTTTCAAAGATGTTTTCTTTCAAACTTTCAAAACTCAAATCTTTTCAAAACTTCTTGTGAATATACTTCACTTTTCAAAATCATTTTCAAAACCTGTTCAAAAACATTTCAACAAACTTACACACCTTTTTTCCATGATCGACTCGATTTGAAGATAAAACCGAACCAGTTTTTTCCTCGAATTTCTTAATCGATCATGGGCCTCCCTCACGGTGTAAGTCCCAATCCTTTTATGTACATATTAAAAATTTCTTTGTACATATTCAATCATCTTTGTAAATATTCAAAGCATAAACAAACTTCTTTCGTTTGTTTTCATTCGCTTGTTTATACACCAATACCATTGGTATTAAGAGAAGGATTATTCCTGGTGAAACTCCTCTTAAATCAATGGGCCTCCCTCACGGTGTAAGTCCCAACCCTCATATGTACATATTCATTTCCTTGTACATAAACACCCTTTCGTGTACATATTCATTCCCTTGTAAACATTCAAACTCGTAAATAATCAAGTTACACTTGCTTTAAACGCTCGTTATATACACTTGTTTATATTTCCTTTACAAACTCCTGCGAATACATATTACACATTTGTTTATATCATAGTTCAGTTATAACATAACAATTAGCCTAACAACTAGGTTCCCTTTAGCCTCCGCTTGGGCTTTATACAAGATAACTCATTCATCTGAGTTTAGCCTCCTCTTAGGCTTCATATAAGAAAACTCATATACTGAGTTTAGCCTCCGCTTAGGCTTCATATAAGACAACACTCCCTTGCTGAGTTAGCCTCCTCTTGGGCTTCGTTCTAAAGAACTCCTCGTTGAGTTTAGCCTTCTCTTGGGCATGAAATCTCTTAACCCTCTTGGGCTTCCAATACAAAGAATCACCCGCACTAGGATAGAACCCTGAGAGTATGATTTCTCGATGAAATCACTCTTGAATCCTAAGAGGATGGTTTCCCGGTGAAACCACTCTTAAAGCCAAAGCCATTCATACCCTATAGCTTCCTCTTGAGCTTCATACAAGGACCCTCGATGACCCACGGAATGCCTTCTCTTGGGCTAACAATACAAGGACCCTCGATGACCCTCAAAATGCCTCCTCTTGAGCTTACAATACAAGGACCCACGGGCTTCTTAAAAGCATCCCCCTAATTGTTAGCTGGCAATTTCGAAAAGAACAAATTGGTATAGATGAATAAAGTATTTCATATCCACCTGGAAAAGAAATTAATATTTATTATTGGTGAGTAAATATGAGCATTTTTTCCGTAAATAAGGAACTCTTCGATTGCCAATAGTGAATGACATTTCGACTAAAATCCTTAGAGTTTTACTTTGGAAAAGTACATTAGCGTTGAAGCGGTCCAAATGAAAGGCTCATTCGAAATTCAAATGATCTAAGAATTCGAATTTCAAATGAGGAACTGAAGATTTGAATTTTGAATAAGAGCGCCATTCTGAAGGACGCGTGGAGATTGGCGAACAAAGAGGGTTTGCATGTCTTAAACGTGGCGCGATACTACAGTAGGACCGTTAGGGTCAGAGTATTATAAATAGGTGTTTTTTATTAGATTTTTGGTGTGTTCACTTTATGTACTTAAAATTCTCAAACACTCAAATTACCGCAATCGAAAGGGAAACGAGTCAAGGAGAAATCATGTACGTTAAGAACATCATGTTCTTTTATAATTTAAATGCAAGTTTGTTTACACTTATTTCCAGTTTCCTGCAATTTGTCTCTTAGAACATTTTGATTCCCTTCCATGTCTTTATTTTATTTCGTCTTTAAACACTTATCTCTCCAGAAACTCTTTTACCTTTTAAACTTTTACCTTATTACCCAGAAACTATCACTTTTTTAAAGAGTCTTTATCCTTACATTTTACTATCAAAAGCCAAGTTTAATATCGAAATCTTTATATAAATAGTCAATGCATCTACATAGTTAATTCTAAGAAAGTTCCTTAGAAATCAAGTAAGATCATGAGTTTAAACATAAGAATCTTTTATGACACATGTGTCCTAGGATCAATCTAGTCGATCCTGCAAGTAACCAATAATAATTAGTAAAAATTGGAAGACTAGCGGTTGTTTACGAGAAATCACCGTAAACAAATTGGCACGCCCAGTGGGACGGTGTCATATTAGAGATTGCTTATTAAAATTGTATGAAAATTGTAGATTGTAAAACATACGTTGGTAAAATAAAAGATAATAATCTATATATACCCAGAAGACAACGTACCAAAACAATGACAGGTACAACTAACCAAGATAGGGGTCAAACTTCCCTACAAGGGGCGTCAACAACCGCTTCGAGTTCGATTGACGCCTCTAGTTCTATCCCTGTTGGCAGTTCGAACGCGGTCCGAACTGGTATGACAGAAATGCCGTCTGGCATGTCATCTATGCCACATATAGGAAGTCAGCCGTATTCGACCCCCACCAGGCCTCTAGGTTTCGACCCTTCGAGACCCAGAGATCCCCCATATGGGATGCCAACTTCGTTTATGGCAGGATTGCATAATGCACCCATTTTGTCCCCAGTCAGAGGGTCTGGTTCAGGAACGGACCATTTTGCTACAAACTCTCAAAACTTGGGAAATCGTGCCCAATGGCCTGCACTTACAACTAACAATTAGGCAGCGCTTAGGCAACAGATGGATGATAGTAACCATGATATGGTAGGAGTTTTAGCCCGTGAAATGAATGTTATCTTTGGTCCTCTAATTCAGAACATAAATAGAACAAACCAACAAAATGCAGCCCAGATGTCTAGGATAGCAGAATTATTTGGTGCCCCTGATGCATTTGTGGGACGTAGACAAAACCAAGTGGTGATTTGAAATGAAGAACCCACAATCGAACAGATTCGACCTCCCATACGTAGGATCGAAGAGAGAAACCCAGGAGCAGGATTAAGGCAACAGGACATTCCAGAAGGTCAGAACGAACAACCTAGACCAATAGTGGTTGTTAATAGAGACCAAGATGCAGACGAAATTGTCCATAGGGTTAGAAATGATAATTTAGTGGCAGAAAATAATCTAACCACTATGATAGAGAGAGAATAATGGCCCGGAATGGTTTAAATTCCGGATTTAGAAGGCCAAATTATACTTCTCCCATTGTAGGTTATGTTCTACAGACAGAATTACCCAGGGGCTTCAAAGTCCCTAAATTTACGAAATTCGCTGGTGATACCAGTGAATCAACAGTAGAACATATAGCAAGGTATTTAACTAAAGCGGGAGATATATCCAATAATGAAAATCTTAGGATAAAATATTTTCCAAGTTCTTTGACAAAGAATGCCTTTACTTGGTTCACTACCCTACCCCCTGGATTTATGGATACCTGGCCTTATTTGGAAAGACTCTTTCATGAGCAATTCTACATGGGCCAATCCAAGATTAGTCTGAAGGAATTAGCAAGCATTAAAAGAAAATTCACAGAACCTATAGATGACTATCTAAATAGGTTCCGATTGTTAAAATCTAGATGTTTTACGGTAGTGCCTGAACATGAACTAGTCGAAATGGCTGCAGGGGGCCTAGACTATTCCATTCGAAAGAAACTGGATACACAGTATCTGAGGGATATGGCCCAATTGGCCGATAGAGTTCGACAAGTCGAAAGGTTAAAAGTTGAAAAAGCTAGGGCTAGTAAGAATCATAAGAAAGAATGAATAGCTTATATAGAAGCAGAAGGGGAAAACATAGATGATCTCTCAGATCCATATGATTTCGACCAGTTCGAAATAGATCTCGCAGAATTAAAAGAAGCACCCCCTTACGCTTGCAAAGTTCTGCTTCCTTCCAATGGAAAAGACACTGTCGAAAATGAGAAAAATGAGAAATATCCTAAGAAAATATATACTTTCGATATAACCAAATGTGATGAAATCTTTGACTTGCTTGTTAAAGATGGCCAATTAATTGTTCCCCCAAACCTTAAAATTCCTCCTCTGGAACAAAGGAAGAAGAGGGGTTTCTGTAAATATCACAACTTTTTAGGCCACAAAACCTCACAGTGTTTTCTTTTCAGGGATTTGATACAGAATGCAATCAAGGAGGGCAGATTAAGATTTTCAGACAAAGGAAAAAACCCCATGAAAGTGGATACGGACCCGTTACTGATGGCGGAGACCAATTATGCTGAGCCTTTGGAAATCAACATGGTCGAAGTTGCTGAGAACAAGGTTCAAACCAAGTTGGAGTTCAAAGAAGATGGGGGTTTCGTCCTGGTTAAGGGCAAGAAGGAGGTTACTGATAACCTTCCAAAAGTACTCAAAGCAAAATTACTGAAAGAAGCGATACAGGCTACTGAAGGCCAAAGTGTTGTTAACAAGAATTTGACTGAGGCTGCTGAAGGTCTCAGGATGAGGTTTGAGAAGGTCAGAACTGCTGATGACCAAATGCTGGGAGTAAACATGGTGGATTTCGAGCAACCACATGTCGAGATGCAGGAGGTGGAGCGATGCTTGGAGAAAGAAAGAGAACAAAGAAGAGAAAACTTGCCAAAGAAAGATGCGAGCCTGCGAGAGTACCTGTTTCATTGTCACAAGAAGAATCAAGATAAGTTGTTGTGCCCAAGGTGCAGCATTATTTGCAATCGCAGGATAGCTGCTGTCGAGAGGGCCAGCGTGGCGCCTGGGGTTAGTGGAGACAAGACAATCAGTTGTACAGGGTTTACCCTAGGGCTGATGAGAGTTTGCTGGAGTTCATAGTTCGGTGCCACAAGATGGGTACAGAATGTCTGATTTGTCCCAGATGTGCAGCAGTCTATGATAAGGAAATGTCTGAGGCATTTGAAAAATCCCGTTTATACGTTTGGGCGCCGGTGGAATCCCTTGAACCGCGTGTTGGCGAGAACCATGCGGAGGCGGAGCAGCCCCTATCCTGGGGAGGCGAAGAAAGTGTCTTTCAAATTGCTGCGAGAGTCCCTCTTGTGGTGGCTGCAAGTGGTGACCAAGGAAAGAATAAATGGCGGCTACGATCAAGGTGGAAGGACATGATGGCATACAGGAGCAGTTTAATTCGAATAAGAGGGAGGAAATCAGACTAGAAAATTACAAGGAAAAACCCAATGTCGCTCTCAATGGCGCAGACACCAAAAATAAGAAAGCGAAAAGGAGTCAAAGCCTATGGAATTGGAGAGTCTAGCACTAATAATCCAAAGTCCAGTGATTGATCTGAGGCCAAACCCGGTGTCGAAGTTATTTTCACCAAAGAAGGAAATCGAAACACAAAAGGCGCAACGAAGAAGATCGATGACCGATGATTTCAGTCGGAAGGAGTCTTTCTTTAATGCTAATTGTAATGTTGTATCATTACCTTGTGAATTCGAACATAATCGAAGTGTGGGAGAAGAAAGCGGCGAAGAGGAAATGGCCAAACATAGGCGGTGTGTTACTACATAATGAATAACGGAGGCGAAGAAGCGAGCGCCTTCTTGAAAAACCGACGAAGGAATGAAGAATCACCTGAAACCCTTGTTCATTAGGGCCAAAGTAGAGCAACACGGGGTGAACAAAGTACTGGTTGACAGAGGAGCTACTGTCAATCTAATGCCCAGATTTATGCTAAAAAGGATAGGGATGCAGGATTTTGACGTTCGACCTCATAATATGGTGCTCTCCAATTACGAAGGTAAAGTTGGTAAGACATTAGGGGTGATACAGGTAAGTCTGACAGTTGGTTCCCTTACTAGGCCAACCATGTTTATGGTGATAGCTGCAAAGGCCAACTATAACATGCTACTTGGCAGAGAATGGATCCACGGAATTGGAGTTGTGCCTTCTTCAATGCATCAAAGATTGGTACTATGGAGAGAGGATGGAATAGTTGAAAATATAGAAGCTGATCAGAGTTATTATATGACAGACATTAATCATGTTGATAAGAGGAATTTCGACGCAACATGGCCAACATTGGGCCATCACCCCGAGAATACTTGAACAAATGAGAATACCTACTATTCTCTCACACTTCGTCCCAATGGTTTTCAGTGGGATAGAGAGTTGATGTGGGATGGACAGGAAGTTGAGGAAGAAGGTGAGGCTTCGACGATCCGGCCAACTGGCTGGGACAACGAAGGATCCAGAATCAATGAATGCTAAAATGTTGGCTCAGGACCCTTTAGAGGAAGTTAATATTGGGGATGAAGTCGAAAAGAAAGTAACGTACATTAGTGCGAAACTCAGTCCCAGTTTGAAACATAGGGTGATCGAATTGCTTAAAGCAAATAAAGATTGTTTCGCCTGGGTTTACGACGAGATGCCTGGTTTGAAAAGAGAACTGGTGGAACCTAGGCTTCCGATCAAGGATGGCAAAAAGCCCATCAAGCAGGCGCCTAGAAGATTCGCACCAGCAATCCTTTCGAAGATAAAGGCAGAGATAGAAAGATTGCTCCGCTGCAAGTTTATTAGGACCATGAGGTACGTTGAATGGCTTGCTAATATTGTGCCTGTTATTAAGAAAAATGGTTCTTTACGCATTTGCATAGACTTTAGGGATTTAAATACTGCTACCCCAAAAGATGAATACTCTATGCCTATAGCAGAAATGTTAATTGATTCTGCAGCAAGATATGAATACCTGAGTATGCTAGATGGATATTCTGGGTATAATCAGATTTTCATTGCTGAGGATGATGTTCCCAAAATAGCCTTTCGATGCCCAGGCGCTTTAGGCACCTATGAATGGGTAGTAATGCCCTTTGGTTTAAAAAATGCTGGGGCAACATACCAAAGAGCGATGAACACAATATTTCATGATTTTATCGAATCATTTATGCAGCAGATTTATATAGATGACATAGTAGTCAAATTTGTTTCTGATGAGGATCATTTAAATCACTTGAGCCAATCATTCGAGCGAATGAGGAAACATGGCTTGAAAATGAATCCTCTTAAGTGTGCTTTTTTCGTGCAGGCTGGCGATTTCCTTGGTTTTGTGGTCCACAAGAAGGGCATCGAAATCAACCTGAATAAAACAAAGGCCATCATGGAGACAAAACCTCCCTCTACGAAGAAGGAATTACAATCACTCCTGGGTAAAATCAACTTTTTAAGGAGATTTATATCTAACTTGAGTGGGCGAACCCAAGCCTTCTCCCCATTGCTGCGCATAAATCAAGAAAATTTCAAATGGACGGAACAACATCAAGAGGCATTCGAAAAGATCAAGACTTACCTGATGCATCCTCCGATCCTAGCACCCCCTTCTAAAGAAAGGCCAATGCGATTGTATATCTCTGCCTCTAATGTAACCATAGGTAGCATGCTGGCCCAGGAAAACGAAGATGGCGTCGAAAGATCCATCTATTATATTAGTAGGGTCTTAAATAACGCAGAAACTAGGTACAATAGTATAGAAAAACTATGTCTTTGCTTATATTTCTCTTGTACAAAACTCAAGTATTATATTAAACCTGTTGACGTTTATGTTTCGTCTCACTTCGATGTCATTAAACATATGTTGTCAAAACCAATCATGCAGGATTGGTAAATGAACACGCTCACTTTGAATATAATTTGGCCTTCAAGCCTGCGAGGCTATGAAAGACGAGTTGTTTGATTTCATCGTTGATCATTCTGTGAATGAGAATTTCGCATTAGGCTATGTTGAAACTCAACCATGGAAATTATATTTCGATGGATCAACACATAAAAGTGGAAGTGGTGTTGGAGTGTGTATTATTTCGCGTGAAGGAATTCCAACAAAGTTCAAGTACAAGTTGGAAGGCCCTCTATGTTCGAACAATGAAGCTGAATATGAAGCATTAATCGCTGGACTTGAAGCTTTGTTGGAATTGGGGGCAACCAGAGTCGAAATCAGAGGAGACTCAGAGTTAGTCATTAAACAAATAACCAAAGAATACAAGTGTATCAAAGAAAATTTGATCATGTATTTCGTTATTGCTAACAGGTTAATCAAGAAATTCGAATATGTGGATTTCAAACACATTCCTAGAAGTGATAATCAAGAAGCGAATGACTTGGCTCAAATAGCCTCAGGATATAAGATATCAAAAGAAAAACTCCAATACCTCATAGAAACTAGGGGTAGAATAATGGCTACAAAGTTATCACCTTTAGACTTAGAAAATTCGAAATTAGGCTATGCAGGCCAAGAGGAATTCGAAGTTTTAAATATACATGCCTTAGCAGATACGGATTGGCAGACTCCCATAGTAAATTATTTGAGAAATCCTTGAGTGAATACAGAGAGAAAAGTCAAATACAGAGCATTGTCTTATGTGTTAATAGGAAATGAATTATTTAAGAAAACCCCAGAAGGATTATTGCTCAAATGTTTAGGGGAAAATGAAGCATACTTGGCTTTGTCCAGTGTGCATAGCGGAGCGTGTGGGGCACATCAGGCAGGTCATAAAATGAAATGGCTTTTGTTCAGATATGGAATGTATTGGCCCACCAAGCTCAAGGACTGCATAGAATTTGCCAAAGGATGTGAGGAGTGTCAAATCCATGCTGGCATTCAACATGTTCCAGCAAGCGAATTACATTCGATTGTCAAGCCTTGGCCCTTCAGAGGATGGGCATTAGATTTAATTGGTGAAATTCGACCAACATCATCTAAAGGACAGAAATATATTCTTGTGGGAATAGACTATTTCACAAAAATGGGTCGAAGCAATTCCCTCAGTGAATGTGGACCAAGAGGATATTATAGAATTTATTCAGAAGCAAATTATTTACAGATTTGGGATACCAGAGAGTATAACAACAGATCAAGGTTCAGTTTTCACAGGACGAAAAATGCAAGAATTTGCACAAGAAATAGGATTCAAATTGCTTACATCAACGCCTTATTATGCCCAAGCAAATGGTCAAGTCGAAGCAGCCAATAAAGTCATAATAGGTTTGATAAAGAAACATGTAGGTCGAAAACAAAAAAATTGGCATAAAACCCTAGACCAAGCTCTGTGGGCATGTCGAACATCTCCTAAAGAGGCAACGAATACTACTCCGTTTCGACTGACCTTTGGGAATGACGCGGTATTAATAGTCGAAATACATCTACAGTCAGTCAGAATCCAAAGGCAAAACGAAATACCAGCTGACCAGTATTGGGAGATGATGATGAATGAGTTAATAGATGTAGATGAAGATAGGCTACAGGCTTTGGAGGTTATAAGGAGACAAAAAGAAAGAGTAGCTAAAGCATATAATAAAAGGGTTAAAAATAAAGCATTCTTAACTAATGATCTGGTATGGAAAGTCATTTTACCTATGGACAAAAAGAACAGATTACTAGGTAAATGGTCACCCCATTGGGACGGACCTTTTCGTGTTTTAAGAACATTTTCGAATAATGCCTATGAGATAGAAGAACTAGCAGAAGATAGGAGAATCTTAAGAGTAAATGGGAAATACTTAAAAAGGTATAAGCCATACTTGCAAGAGATTCGAATTATTTTGGAATAAATAAAAGTTAGGATGAATAGAACCAAGAGAGTACTATATAGATATCAAAAAATCAGTTATGTTCGAAATACATGAATACATTAAACAACTTTCTAACACTTCCAAGAAGTAAAAGGGGCATCTCGCTTCAACTTAGCAAATTTGCTTTTACACAAATTGATTCTGCATTGATTCATGTTTTTGGCGCCTTCGAGTTCTTTTATCTCTCGGTCTATCCCTTCCGCCACCTCCACTTGCTTAGGCTTTGTGAAACAAGATCTGCAAGCCCTTGATCATCAGCAGACTTTATAGTTGTTTGCAAAGTTACTTGCTCACTTTTTGCAGCATCAATTTTCTGTTTGAGTTCTTCAATCTGAGATTCCCAGAATAAAATAGACCGATCCAGAACGTCATGCCTGTCTTTAGCTTGATTTCTTGCCAACTTAAAAGCACGCTTTTTGATGAGTTTGAAGTCTGATCATATGCTTGGGATAAAGCCTCTCGTTTGGTTTGAGTCAGTTTCGATACCATGTAACCGGATGTATGCAGTATTGACTTCATCCAACAAGAGTTGCAAATCATAAATAATTTCAGCTACATCAGACGGACAGATACTAAGATCTATTCATGACAACAAATCTTTCATTGAAAAGTAGGTCACAGGGTTGTCTCGTAAGATAGTGAAAAAATCGGCTTGGAAGATAGTTTCATTAACTTCTTGAAGAAGTTGATCAAAAGAAGTAAGAGGTACATCCTTTTTTGATTGAGTCGAATCACCTGATTGAGTTTTGCTCGAAGAAGGTCCCCGTTGAGCTAGCATTAGCTTGAGGTATTCCAGGGGATTGCTCTTTTCATTTCTTCATACATTCTTGGATAAAGTCGAAGGAGTTGATTTGATAAAATTAGTTCCAATAGGAACAGGAACTTCTACTTCTATTTCCATATCTTCATCAGAATCTTCGGCTGGCATCCCCTCATCTTCGTCTACTACCTCTATCCCCTCGTCTTCCTTATCATCTGCAAAGTAGTGACTTACAGTATTCGTGTCACTTTCTTCTTCAGATTGATTAGCAGAGTGTGCCTTCTTCGGAAAAGAGTCATTGAGAATATTGATGGAGGCTTGACCCGTTGTTTGGTTCATCGACCTCAAGGTTCGCCAGCGAAGGGAGATGGTCGATGATCTAAGGCTTGACCAAGGGAAGTAAACGCTTGATCGGAGGCTTCAGCAGTTCCCAGGGGTAGTGTGATCTGGTGAAGCGACTTTGTAGGTTTGGTATCGCAAATGTGCGGATAGCAGAGTCTCCACCGACTTTTATTTTTATCAATTAAGGGAAGGTAAAAGTACGAGAAAAAGACCTTCGTTAGATTACGAGTAAGGGAGAAGGTTATGAAAAGGGAAGGTATTAGCACCCTTTCCATCCATAGTTATCTGGGCTCTTAGTTGCTCTTAGATCACTTTAAAATTGTGCTACGTGTGTTTGACAAAATGTTTTGAAAAGGCATTTCGCTTTGACTTTGTAATGATTCATGTAGGAATGTATACAAAGTGTTCGGAAATGTTTCGTTTTGAAAAGAGTTTGAACTTTGACAAAAGTGTGTTGTGTAAAAAGTATTTTGATAGAGCAAGCAACTAAAAGTCTTATTACCTACTCAGAATTGGTCGTTTTCGTGTTGTTTTACTTTCCTTTAGAATAGCGTTATCCATATCATTAGTTGGTAGGTAAATCCATTTGTTGGATGTAAGCGGGACATTCGAAGGGACATCGTATGGTCATAGAAAGCAACTTGAAGTATCCTAGCACATTCGAAGGACTATCATCATTTTCGTGGCGACAATCGAGGTCAAGATCATGTATTCGGAGGCGACATCGTGGGTCTTATGATCTTTGTATCGAATGGACTATGATGATTTGTTTTGAAAACAACGGTGCTAGAATACCTACGTTCGAGGACATGACCATGTGAATTCGTAAGGCATCGAGAGAATTACCTAAGGGGTGCAGGTGTGAAAAGAGTGTGTTGATTTCAGATATTTTATCTTTGAAAATTAGTGGGCTATGTTGATTATTATCTTGCCATACACGCCTAGTTACTAACAATGTATAGGGTGCGGAAATTAAAATGCGGAATGTAAAGTGCGGAAAGGTAAATGTCCTACGCTATTACATGGCTTTGGGGCAGATACATAATTTAAACTTGCGGAAAATAAAAACCTAATTTAAACTATTACATCCCATGAGCAGTTACATTATTGAAAAAAAATGAAAACGGTAAAAGAAACCGGCTGAAACGGAATAACCTGTAAAAGAATGAGAAATCGGAAAACACGAGATGAATCGAATAAGAGAAAAAAATGTTAGAAAAATGCAATTTTTTGAATGATAAAAATATGACATGCTGGAAATAACATAAATATGCTAAAATAATTTTTTGGGATTTTTTGAATGCAATTTAATAATTTAAAATGAATTAAAAGTGATTTAAATGCAAAATTATGAATAAAAATAAATATGCATGCAAAATTGTATTTTTTAATTTTATAAATTAAATAAAGGTTTTCTGGAAATAATGTAAAAAGAAAAATAATTTTTGGTAATTTTTTTAATGCATAAATAAAAATATGAAAAGAAATTAAAATGATGCAAAATATTAAATGAAATAGAAAAGTAGAAAAATATGAAAATATGCAAGTTTGTAAAAGAAAAACAAAAACCGGTGCCAGTGAGGATCGAACTCATGACCTTGGAGCATCTATACAGGGCATAACCAAGCCAGGCAGTGTGCAAGCATTTGAAAGCGGAGCGGGTAAATTACAAACACGTGTCTCCTTCGTTGCCTCGTTCTCATGAGACTTCATCTTCTTCCTTTTGAATTTTTGAAAGCTAGCGTCGGCCATTGCTCGGCCTACAGACCCCAACTAAACGAAAATCAAGCACACATAATATAAATAAATTCTAAAGCCATGGTTCGATTCCTGAGATCATTCCGAACGCATTGGTATAGGTCTCATGGTCCAATTTTTCCATTTAAGCAAAACCCTAAATCGAGCTCAGAAACCCTAGCTATGGTATATCACGATTCAGGCCATGGAGATGTAATCAAAGTGCCCAGAATGCTTGCAAACTCATCACTAAACACAAAAACAAACAGAAAACAAGTTAATAATGCATGAATAATAGAATACGATTTTGGATTTTTCAAGAACAAACCAAACTCAGATTTTCTGATTCTGGATGGATTTGAGCAAAGTGAGGGTCTGGATCGACTCAAGAGGTATTGAGGAATGTGTTGGACACCTCAAAATCGATTGAAAACAGCTGGAAATAGGATTTCACTTTGCTTGTTTGCCACGGTTTTTTTGAGTTGCAACAAGGGTTCTTGAGCCAATTTTTCTACCGTAATTCGTGTGGTATGTATCATGTATATATAGTAGAAGGATTGGAGTTGTTTTGGAAAGAATTAATCAATGATCAATGCCAATCAAATTTGATTTTGTACAAAATCAAATCTTCAATTTGATCAAATTTCAATCCAATCTTGCCATATCCATCAAATTTCGAAAATTGCTGGCTTTTAATGAGTTGCTTGGATCTCAAGGAAGAAATAAAAATCAAGTTTGCAATTAATTTTGATTGTATACTTTATTTTTGAATTTAATTTGTATTTAAATGAATAAATTCCAAATTAAATAGAAAAATAAAATAAAAATTCGTGGCATTGGGCAAGGATATTCCTAATGGTGTGAGGAATAAGTTTGGATGAAGAAAAAGTAGGCCCATTTGCAAAGTTTTTGATTTTTAGAAGCATCTCTCTTTCTGCACTCTTTCAAAATTGCCCAACTTGTGAATGGTGTATCTTGCTCATCTCAATTGGAGTTTCCATGCTCAATATATCTTCAAAACAAAATGTTGACTTTTTGTTGACTTTGAAAAGGACCTGTAATGTTTTGATCCATACCTTCCAAATGAAGCATTTTTTGAACATTCTTGTGAGACATGAAGTTGTAGAGAATTGAATTTCCTTCAAAACAAGAGGTGGTGGAAAAATTTCGAGAAAGTATGAAGAAGTTATGATCGATCAAAGTTCATTGACTTTTCATATAGAAACCTAATTTAGAAAGTTTGACTTTTGAGCAAATCTTGAGTTTTCTTGATGAATCATGATCAACCCTTGATCAAATGATGAATGTAACTTCAAAATGAGGATGTTGACAAAAATTATGAAGTTTGTTGTATGTTGACCACAGTTGACTTTTGTCAATCTGTTGATTTTCAACCATCTGAGCAATTGTCTGAGGAAACTTGACTTGTAAGGCTTGAAACTTGACATGGAGAATCTTTGAAGCATATGAGGAGGCATGATGAACATTGGAGATGCTGGAAATCCAATTTGACTTGAGAATTGCCAAACCCTAGTTTGGGTTGATTGTCTAGGAGAGAGTTTGTCGGATCAACTCTTGAGGAATCCTTGAGTATGGATGTATGAAATATCTTTAGAAGATGGAGGGAAAATTTTGGGGTATGACAGGTAGCCTCTGTAGTTGCTGTTGATAAGAAGGGATCAGAATAAATCTTCGTGCCGATTACTCTGAGGGAGGTAGTAGTTGGCAAAACGTGGATATCTTCCCTGTTGTGCATCAGGTTTTAATCCTTGCTGTTATCGGAGGATAACTTGCGATCGTTGGATAGGGTTTCCCGTCTAGCTTCGGGTATTAATCCTGGATCCGTTGTCGACGGACAACGAGGGCGGTCGTTCGGATAGTTTTCCCGTCGAGATTCGGGGCTTAATCCTGGACCACTCGTCGGAGGACAACTAGGGGCGGTCTTTCAGATAGTTTTCCGTCAGTTAAGGCTTAATCACGGACCGCCGGAGGACAACTAGGGGCGGTCTTTCAGATAGTTTTCCCATCGAGATTCGGGGCTTAATCCTGGACCTGTTTGCGTCAGAAGCGATTTCCACCTGTTTTGGAGAAAACAAGAGAAACTTTGATAGAATATTTGTTAGTCTTATGCAAAGTATGATGCATGACAATGTATATGGATGAAATGAATTATGACTTTATGAGTAATGTATGAATGATAGATGTTGTGATATTTCAAAACATATCCATCTTGAAGAAGATGCGGATATTCTGTTTGGAGATTTTTGACTTTCGCTTGGGGATGGAGATCCTGAGAAGAAAGAACTTCGATCCCTCCGATGCACTATCTGACCAGGTCTTGGGCCTAGATTTTGTTGAGGAAGGTAGAGATTGAGAAACTCGTTGTTGGAGATCGCATACATAGACTCTGCTGGGGAGAGTCTGGGAGGCAATTTGTCGGGGATCTTGTATGTAGATCCTGTCGGGAAAAATTAGGAGGCGCTCTACTGGGGATTTTGAGTGTAGATCTCGCTGGAAAGCGTTTGATGGTTACTGGGAGACCGGGTTGGGGCCCGTTAGAATCTCTGGGAATAGAAGATGTAGATTTTTCACATGCACTATCGACCAAGTCTCGAGTCGGATACCGTTCTTTGGAGAAAGGGGTGTTGAGAGATATCCCGGGATAAACATCTTAGCTGGGGATGAAGTGTTATTGATGTAACATTGCTCAGTTGAGTGGAATCACTGCTCGTGGATTAACATATACTCCGCTGGGGAGGTTTGTTGTGAGCAATACTGCTGTGGGGATCATGCTCTGCGGGGGAATGTTTTGGTGACCTTCGTCGTCATCTCAATTCCTAGAGCCTGTAGTAATTACTTTTGTATGCCCACTTTCCGCATGTTTGTGAAGAGATTCTTATTGTCAGATGCATATAATCATTCATAGCAAACGTTGGACTTATTGCAAACGACAATAGTGAAAATTGTAAAGAAAGAATCTGCATTTATTTGGAAGGTGGCGTATGGCCAAGTAGTTTATACACAAGAAAAGTAAAAAGCTATGCGGAAACAATCTCGTTAAGTTCCAACTATGCTAGTACTCATATATTTCAACTATCTCATCTCCTTCATCGTTAGAAAGTGAGTAGGTGATCTTCGCCATTTGAATCTTGAATCTTGATAGTAGTGCAGGCGGTGATCTGGAAGAGACATAGTCGTGCGCTTAAATCCCTAAATTTTGCCTAGACCGCCCTTCGGGTTTTAGTCTGGGATACCCTTTTTGCCCAAGCCGCCTTTTAGGTTTTGACTTTCGGGTGTACATCTTTTGTATATATCCTTAACTTTTGCCGAACCCTTTTGGTTCTCGGGGCCCTTATTTTTGCCTAGGCGTCGACCTAGCGGGTCTCTTTATCGTAGTATTTTTTGACTATATCTGCGTTCACGAGGTGTGGGAAGTCTTCACCATCCATGGTGCTAAGTATCATAGCTCCGCGGAAAATCTGTCTTGACTACAAACGGTCCCTCGTGGGTGGGAGTCCATTTGCCCACAGGATCACCTTGTGGCGAATGATCGCTTGACTACTAGATCACCGACTTGGTAGACCGGTGCTTGAGCTTCTTGTTAAATGCTCGATCATTCATTTCGATAAATCTGTCCATGGCGGATGGAAGTCGTTTCTCGTCAATCAAGTTAATCGGTCAAGCAGTGCAGACAATCGTCTTCGCCTAACTCTGCGTCTGGAGGACTCGGTTGAGGGTATTTGAACCCGATGGGTAAGGCGGCTTCCATACCGTATCTGAGAGAAGGGGTTGCCCTGATGTTAAATGGCGTAGTGTGATAACCATGAAGAGCAAATGGTAACATCTCATGCCAATCTTTGTAAGTCCTTTGTCTTACGTATAATCTTCTTAATGTTCTTGTTGGCGGCTTCCTGCGCCATTCATCTTAGGCCGATAAGGAGAATTGTGATGCTTGATCTTGAGCGTATGCGAGTTCGGTGATCATCTTGTTGTTGAGATTAGAGCCGTTATCTATGATAATCCTTTCGGGAATGCCATACCGACGAGATAAGGTTATGCTTGATGAAGCGAGCCACAACATTCTTGGTATGAGATCGACGAGGCACTTCTACCCATTTGGTAAAATAATCAATTGCCACAAGGATGAAGCGATGTCCGTTGGGCGGTGGGCTTGATTTCTCCGATCATGTCAATGCCCACATTGCAAAGGCCAAGGGCTGTTAGAACATTCGGAGTTTGAGTGCGTGTACTTTGTCGGCATAAATTTGGCACTTGTGACAAGATCGAGCATAAGCGGTGACAATCGACTTCCATGGTGGACCAATAGTAACTGTTCTCAAAATCTTCTTAGCCATGGTGTGTCCTTGGAGTGGGTACCAAATGCGCCTTTGTGTAACTCTTCCATGATCGTATTCTTTTTCTGGTCTACACGGTAAGCACAAGTCATGATTGCGCTTGTATAAGATGTCGTTCTGAGGAAGAATTTGGATGCAAATCTTCTCATGAACTTCTTATCGTTGACAGATGCCCCTGCGGGATATTCCTGAGTCTCAAGATACCTCTTCACGTCATAGTACCAAGGTTTCTCTTTTGTGTCAAGCTCGTAACAATATCTTTGGTTGTCAAACTTCTCAATGATGATCTGGGGAGCCTCGTTGTCCCATCTGACTTTGAACATAGACGACATAGTAGCCAATGCGTCTGCCAACTGATTCTCTTCTCGTGGAATGTGGTTGAAAGTGATCTCTTCGAAGTAGGGGATCAAACTCAAAACATGCTCTCGATATGGAATGAGATTCGGATGTTTCGTATCCCACTCGCCCTTAATCTGGCTGATCACTAAAGCTGAGTCTCCATACACTTGTAAGAACTTGATTCTTAAGTCAATAGCAGCTTTGATACCCATGATGCACGCTTCGTATTCGGCCATGTTGTTAGTGCAGTTGAAACATAATCTGGCGGTGAAAGGCGTGTGTCCGTCTGTAGGGGATGTGATGATGGCGCCAATGCCATTGCCAAGTGCGTTTGAGGCTCCATCAAAAACCATGGTCCATCAGGATCCTTGTTCAGGTCCTTCGTCCGGGCCTGGTTCTTCGCAATCTGTAACTAGTAAAACATCTTCATGGAAATTGAGCGCATAGGCGATAGTCATCTACGACGATGAGCCAAATGATCGGCTACTACACTTCCTTTGATTGCTTTAAGAAGTGTCTTGGATGTCATATTCGGTCAAGATCATTTGCCATCTTGCTATTCTTCAGGGAGAGCTGGTTTCTCAAATATGTATTTTATCGGATCCATCTTGAAATCGACAAGGTAGTGTGAGTCAACATATCTTGTCTTAGTCGTGAGTAGCCCAAACCAGCGTTGCAAGTTTTCTCATTTGTGAGTATCTTGTTTCACGATCGGTAAACTTTTGCTAAGGTAGTATATTGCATGCTCTTTTCGACCAGACTCGTCATGTTACCAACACACATCCCATTGAATTCTCTAAACATCGGTACATGATGAGAGGTCTTCCTTGACGACATCGAATGGGAGGATTGTAGCTACTCCTTGATTTTGTCAAAAGCGATCGGCAATCGTCATTCCATTCCACTACTTGATCTTTCTTTAGTAACTTAAAGATTGGCTCACAAGTAGCGATTAGATGTGCAATGAATCGGATGTAGTTCAATCGGCCCAAGAAACCTCGACTTCTTTCTCGGTGCGGGGGTGGCATCTCTTGAATAGCTTTAACCTTGCGGGTCAACCTCAATACCTTTACCACGACAACAAACCCTAGGAGTTTTCGGATCGACTCCAAAGGTGCACTTGTTGGGATTAAGTCTCGATACTTCTTCAATCATCAAGCAGTTTACGCAAATGATCAAGATGTTCTTCTTGATCGTGATCGAGCTATCATGTCGTCGGCGTAGACCTCTATCTCGTGATGAATCATGTCATGAAATAATGTTACCATAGCAGCGATAAGTGGCGCGCGTTCTTCGATCCGAACAGCATAACCTTGTAGAAAGTGCCCCAACATGTAACAAAGTAGTCTTTCCATGTCTTGAGGAGCCATTTTAATCGATTGTAACAGGAGAAACCATCCATGAAGGAAAACCTTATCTTTGGCGGTGTTGTCAACGAACATCAATATGAGGAAGGGAAAATCGTCTTTCGGACTCGCTTTATTCGGATCTGTAATCCACACACATTCGTACCTTGCCATCCTTCTTAGGCACGGGTACCACATTTGCAACCATGTGGATAGGAAGTGACTAAGACACGGCGTTGAAGCGCTTCATAACTTGACTTTGATTTTCTCGACATCTCGGGGCGCATCACGGCAGACCCATTTCTTGGGAGAAAACCCTCTTTTGTGCGATCGGTGTACCACAATATCAATGTCAAACCGGCATGTCTTCGTATGACCAAGAAAAACCTCAATATAGTCTCGTAGCATCTGAACCAATCTTTCTTTAACACATTCTCAAGACCGCTCTATCTTGATCTCTTTTACATCTTCCTCGGTACCCAATTCACAACCTCAACTTGCTCTTCATGTGGTGTGTATAACTCGATCTTCTTCTTTGTAGCGATCGACAAGTTCTCACGGCACTTCACAATCTTCCTCACTTTCGTCTTGACTTGGTAGATCGGATTATCAAAGTCATATTTAGCAATAGCATAGTTATTAACGAGATTCGGAGTGATTGCGATGTATCACGTGGGTGTGTGTAAGAAACACATAGCTTTTGAAGGGGTGATAAAGTAAAGAAAGAGAACAAACAATTGAATGCAAAAGTCCAACGAATTTATTGAATGAAAAACGCAAACGAGATAATAACCCTCAAACGAGCCATGATGCCGGGCAAGGCACTAGGCTTTCAAAGTTTATTGTTCAAAACATAAAGAAATACGAAAAGCAAAACAAAACAAGAGCAATTACTCGACTAAAGGAGATTGGTATAACGTCTTGATCTTCCAATTCTTGAGTCCGTTATGCGGGTTAGGAAGATCCACTTGTTGATGTCGAAGTCGTTGTCGTCGTCTTCTATAGCATGGATTCCACTGGCGATCACGGAAAGGAAGTTGGCCCGGCGTTCGCGTATCATCTTGACCCTTGATGGTGAAGCCTAAACGGTCTTGTCGGTTGAAAGGAAGATCGGGGCTGACCCCAAATAGTCTGCCTTCTTCAACAGCGGCTTGAGCATCTTTCAATGAGGCCATCCTAGGCGGGACTTGTGTAACCTCGGGAGTGACGGGAGAGTCAGACGACTACGGGTATTGTTTCAAAAGCTTGAAGTCTCGAAGAATTCTCCTTCCATCTCAAGGTATCGGAATGGTAGATGTGACCATACTCTTCTTCACCACATCTGTAACAACTTTCCCTTTCAGGGTACTTGACACGATGTAGGGTAAGTATGAGCGCCTGCCCATGTATCCAAGGCGTCCAAGTAGGCAAGAGTAAGCGGACGAATGTCCATGACAAAGAAAGTGGAGTCAAAAGTGGGAACCGACTTTAATAGGCAGTGAGCTCTCAATCTTGTTAGCTTAGAACCATCAAAAGCTCTCACAATAATGTCAGGGTCTCGAACCAACCCTTCGACATCAAGCCGATCAAAAGAAGTCTTTGGTAGGATGTTGAGCGGAACGGTATCAACAAAACATGAGATAATGTAATGCCTTGCATTCACGAGAGATGTGCAAGGCTTTGTTGTGTTTCTTCCGAGGAGTAAATCGACATCGGAGAAGCCTAGGCCGTTGTTGGCAGCCGGGCTAGCAATACAAACTTCAAATGGTCGGTGGTAGTGTCTTGCGGCACATGAGCATTCTTGAAACTTCACCAAGGCATTAGCATGAGCCTCGAGCACAAAGCGAGCAAGCATGGATATCTTGAATGAGTCTGTCCCAATGTTCCACAACATTGTAGTCACTCTTCTTGATAATCTTGAATTTCCTCCATTTCTTGTTTGGAGGTGTCTTGATAACTTCCTTTGGTATACGGTGAGCGGGATGAGTCCTTTGGTTCTTGGGATGGAATAATTGGAATGCGGTGGAGTCGCGGTGTCTTTTGGAGGAGAGATATCTGGAGAGAATACCCTTCCGGTTCTGGTCACCTTACTTGATCCGGTGATGTTGTCGATGTCAGGAATGGTAGCTTCAACTGTAAGATCTTCAATGGTCAGAGGGTCTTGCTTGACGCCATGATAGTAAACATCAGCTCCATAATTCCAAGGGATAGCCTTGTCAGAGGAATATGGAACTGGCCTTGGAGAAGTAATGATGACGGGTGCCACTCTAGGCATAAGATCAGCAGGGGAAATCCTTATTGTGTTAACATCAGCATAATCTTCTGGGAAATCGTCACCCCATCCGGTCGCTTTAACATCTTCAATAGGAATCTTGTAGCTCTCAGGAACAGTGTACTTCACCATGTAATCATACTTTCCGCTTGGCTGCCCCAAGGTATCCCACATAGATGGTACAGTTTCATTCGCATTGTCAATCTTCAACTTAGACATTTCTTCACACAGCTTCTGCACAGGTGGTTTCAAGAATAGTATTTCACGGTTGTCCATCATGCACTGAACACGTCTTCTCAACCAAGCACAACCATCAGGTGCAGATGGGCACCAACGGCAATTCTGGGCATCTGGATGACACGGCAGCAAATTCTTCTTAACAATCATCAGAGGGATGGTCAAGTCATCTATGTTGAAAACATAAGTATCGTCACCAACAACATTGGAACCCTTGTCATGGTTAGGCATAGGCGCATTAATCACATTCGGAGTCTCAACAGGAGGATCAAACTCAATCTGCTTAGCTTCAATCATATCTTGAATCTTGTTCTTGAGCCCAACAATTGTCGATTGTCGTGCCAGGCTATTGGAATGGTAAGCACACTTAGCATTAGGATTGTATCTCGGAGAGGAAGTGTTGACATTCGAGGAGGATCCCTCAAGGTGTCACTCTGCTTTCAACATGTGTTGCAAGGCTTGCGACAATTGCATGTTGATCTTCGTAAAGCTGTATTCGTGGCGCGTTAAGCTCGCGTTGTCTCGCGAGGTTGTCTTGATGTAGGATTGGAGATCTGGCCCCACAGTTGAGCACGGTCGGTCTTGGCTCGGCTTTTCGACCATACACGGCATTGACTTCTTTCTTACCCCAAAGGATCTCTTGCGGCATTTGAAGATGGCTACATGAATCTTCCACTCTTGATACCCTTCAATCGCTCGCTTTGTCGAATTAGCTCGGTGAATCCGGTGAAGAGTTTCAATCGGATGATTGAAGAATGGGCTGTCGGTGTTCCCATGAACATATCAACCAACTCCCTATTGGACAAGGGTGGTTGAACTCTGCTGCTAGATCTCCCCGAGCATACTCCTTGAACTTCTCATCGACCCATAGACATGCTTTGTAGTTGCATGCGAGTGGGTGTCAATTCACATTGTACTCATCTTTATGCAGAAAGCATCACCAAGTACGGATACGGTCATTCTCTAGTGATAGTACCATTCCAATGAGTTCGGACAAACTCTCTTGAAAATAGTGCATCCACAACTTACATCATCGGTGTGGGATTGATCTTACGGACATAGGACTTCAAATGCAACTTAGGGCAAGACATGCCATCATACTTAGCAAAAGTTGGCACTTTAAACTTGGGAGGAATCACAACACCAGGGACAAGACTCAGATCATCAAAATTCAGCCCGGACATCTTCAGGTTTTCCACAGCATTCAAACGGTTTTTAAGTTGCTTGTACTTGTCATCTTCATCAGAGTATTGGCCATCATCATAGTTCTTCTCAAGCTCAGGCTGACTGCCTTCACCATCACCCTTGTTACTTTGCTCATCCTTCTTCTTGACACTTCCTTCAGAGAGCTCAATCCGACTAACCACTCTAGGACCTCCTTTGTAGCGTCTGCCCATGTTGAGAAGACCAACAACCTTCTTCTTCTCATTGATGAGCTTCTTGGATCTTCTTGGCCTTGGACCAATGGTGAACATCTGCTAAAACGAGCATTACGAGCTGAAGATCTTTGACATTGTTCAAGAGCCATTTCTGCTAAAATAAATAGCGAGCAAATGAGAAAACCAATCTTCAATGTACCTGTGATGCAATGTTATGCTATGATATGCAATGTTTATGCGAATGCAATGCAATGTTTTCAAGGACCTTAGAGATTTAAATTTGTTAAACAAGCAATGAACAAACATTTATTAGTACTCTTTTATTATTCTTTTCTTTTTAAGTACAAAGGATAGTTCAAGACAAATAAAAGAAAATCCTAAAGCTCTAAGTCTCCCATGGGCGCTTCCTCTTGGTGCCGATGTAGGCGTTGATGTTTCGCTCCTCGTGAAGTAGCTTGGTCAACTCTAACACTTTCTTCTCACTTGCATAACACTGAGCTTCAAAGGTATCCCTCTCTTCTTTAAGCTGAATCCAGGATCTCTTCAAGTCTTCAAAATCAGTAGGCATGTCAGGATGGAGAACAGTATAGATCGTCACCTATAGCAGGTTCCATAATACGGTAAAAGCAGTGAATGGCATCATGAGGTTTTGAGCTCGAGCTCGCACCCATTTGAGGTAAGGTTCCCAAGGAATGGAGTTCGGTGCCCCAAAGTCTTGGTATCAGTCTTCTTTACCATGCCCCAAGCGTGTATGAACCTTCGTCGGTAATTCTGGAGATCGTGATTGTCGAACACAATATCTTGGAGAAGCATATCATGTGGACCATCTCTTGAGCAAAACCAAAGCGACGTAAAGCTAGAGAAGGGTTGTAAGTAATACCTCCCCTTATACCAAGTAGCGGTACATTAGGGAATTCTCCACAACGCTCAATGAAGGTGAAGTCCTTTTGAGAGAAAAGGCTCCAACGGATATCTGAATGAGAGAGTGACATTAGTCTTTGAGACCACTTCATCCTTTGTTAATTCTTCAAAACTGATGGAGGAAGGTGCGAAATAAACCACCTAGAAAGTAACGGTATGCAACACATGAGAGTTCCTTGTCTCTTAGTAATACAGTGTGGAGAATGTAGGATGTCTCCAAGTAAAGTAGGCCGAGGATTGCGGGTAAAAACAACTTGATGGCGTTGACATCTATGAATTGATCCGAGTTAGGGAATAGAACCAAACCATAGATTAGCAAGGCCACAATGTCTTCAAATGCATGGAAACTCATAACTTTGAGGAATTCTCGGGCTTTCTTAATTAGGAACTTGGAAAGTAAACCCTTAACTCCACTTCTGGTTTCCCAATTGGCTTCAATGTCTGAGCGCTTTAGATGTAAGGCTGATGCAATGTCTTCGTACCTAGGAACCTTTTCTAAACCGGTGAATGGCATTTGGTCAAGAACAGGTATCCCAGTAGCAGAGAACTCTTCCAAGGTAGGAACCAACTGATAATCTGGGAATGTAAAGCAATGGTGTTTCGGATCGAAGAACTGAAATAGGACATGCATCATATCTTCTTCAAAACCGGAGATAACCAAACCAAGTAGATAACCATGTCTTTTGATGAACTGAGCATGGTCGGGAATTTCTGAAACCAATTCTTTGGTGAGAAGGTATACCCATGAAGTTGATTCGGATAGTCTTTCTAGAAGCCATAATACCCTACAAAGCAGAGCAAAGATAAATCCTAGGTCCTTGAAATAGTTAGAAATGATATGCAATGCAAATGATGTCATGTTTGGCACACACAAGCAATTCACACAATGAGCCTAGGGTTAAGGCTTCCATGAGGTATAGGTGATTACCCCACCAAAAGTTTGAGTTGGTTCATCATCCTATAATAGTAACGGGTTCTAGGAATCTCACATCATTGATCTTTCTCGTAGGCTTTTATTTCAATACGACGCCAAGTGGTCGAGAAAATATCCCAAAAGTCGATCTCAATGAGCGTAGTATCAGTATCAACCAACCTCGGTCTACACCAAAGCGGCCATCTCACTACCTTCTAATGGCCAAGATGGGTCAATTAAGGTTCTAAAAGTTTAGTTAGCGCTTGATGACACCACGCGAAGCCAAATACTATCCTCAACTTGAGAATGAAGAGTATCGGGACATCCAAAGTGTCACGCTAACGTAGCCATCATGTTGACCATTTTGATATACGTCTAGCAGTCGCGACGATTTATTGCTACTTACCTAAAAAGAAACCGGATCCGGTGTAGGATCCCCAACAATATAATACCCAAGCAACCCTTAAAGATAAAGCAAGCAAGTCAAACAGAAAGCAGTAAAGGTGATTTAGAAATCCTTAAGGCATTCTCTCTTTTTAGGGTGTCTCCCCAGCAGAGTCCCCAGTTCTGTGATACGGTGAACTGACTTTGTAGGTTTTGGTATCGCAAATGTGTGGATAGCAAGAGTCGCCACCGACTTTTATTTTTATCCAATTAAGGGAAGGTAAAAGTACAGAAAAAGACCTTCGTTAGATTCTGAGTAAGGGAGAAGGTTATGAAAAGGGAAGGTATTAGCACCCCTTTCCATCCGTAGTTATCTACGGGCTCTTAGTTGCTCTTAGATCACTTTAAAATTGTGCTTTCTGTGTGTTTGACAAAAATGTTTTGAAAAGGCATTTCGCTTTGACTTTGTAATGATTCATGTAGGAATGTATACAAAGTGTTCGGAAATGTTTCGTTTTGAAAAGAGTTTGAACTTTGACAAAAGTGTGTTGTGTAAAAAGTATTTTGATAGAGCAAGCAACTAAAAGTCTTATTACTTACTCAGAATTGGTCGTTTTCGTGTTGTTTTACTTTCCTTTAGAATAGCGTTATCCATACCATTAGTTGGTAGGTAACTCCATTTGTTGGATGTAAGCGGGACATTCGAAGGGACATCGTATGGTCATAGAAAGAAACTTGTAGGAAGTATCCTAGCACATTCGAAGGGACTATCATCATTTTTCGTAGGCGACAATCGAGGGTCAAGATCATGTATTCGGATGCGACATCTTGGGTCTTATGATCTTTGTATCGAAGGGACTATGATGATTTGTTTTGAAGGCAACGGTGCAAGAATACCTCTACGTTCGAGGGACATGACCATGTGAATTCGTAAGGCATCGAGAGAGAGAATTACCCTAAGGGGTGCAGGTGTGAAAAGAGTGTGTTGATTTCAGATATTTTATCTTTGAAAATTAGTGGGCTATGTTGATTATTATCTTGCCATACACGCCTAGTTACTAACAATTTATAGGGTGCGGAAATTAAAATGCGGAATGTAAAGTGCGGAAAGGTAAATGTCCTACGCTATTACATGGCTTTGGGGCAGATACATAATTTAAACTTGCGGAAAATAAAAACCTAATTTAAACTATTACATCCCATGAGCAGTTACATTATTGAAAAAAAATGAAAACGGTAAAAGAAACCGGCTGAAACGGAATAACCTGTAAAAGAATGAGAAATCGGAAAACACGAGATGAATCGAATAAGAGAAAAAAATGTTAGAAAAATGCAATTTTTTGAATGATAAAAATATGACATGCTGGAAATAACATAAATATGCTAAAATAATTTTTTGGGATTTTTTGAATGCAATTTAATAATTTAAAATGAATTAAAAGTGATTTAAATGCAAAATTATGAATAAAATTAAATATGCATGCAAAATTGTATTTTTTAATTTTATAAATTAAATAATGATTTTCTGGAAATAATGTAAAAAGAAAAATAATTTTTGGTAATTTTTTTAATGCATAAATAAAAATATGAAAAGAAATTAAAATGATGCAAAATATTAAATGAAATAGAAAAGTAGAAAAATATGAAAATATGCAAGTTTGTAAAAGAAAATCAAAAACCGGTGCCAGTGAGGATCGAACTCATGACCATGGAGAGCATCTATGCACAGGGAACGCCTTAACCAACTGAGCCAGGTGTGCAAGCTGTTTGAAAACCGGAGCGGGTAAGTTACAAACACGTGTCTCCTTCTGGTTGCCTCGTTCTCGCGCCAGACTTCATCTTCTTCCTTTTGAATTTTTGAAAGCTAGCGTCGGCCATTGCTCGACGCTACAGACCCTGGCTAGAATGAAAATCAAGCACACATAATATAAATAAATTCTAAAGCCATGGTTCGATTCCTGAGATCATTCCGAACGCATTGGTATAGGTCTCATGGTCCAATTTTTCCATTTAAGCAAAACCCTAAATCGAGCTCAGAAACCCTAGCTATGGTATATCACGATTCAGGCCATGGAGATGTAATCAAAGTGCCCAGAATGCTTGCAAACTCATCACTAATCACAAAAACAAACACAAAACATGTTAATAATGCATGAATAATAGAATACGATTTTGGATTTTTCAAGAACAAACCAAACTCAGATTTTCTGATTCTGGATGGATTTGAGCAAAGTGAGGGTCTGGATCGACTCAAGAGGTATTGAGGAATGTGTTGGACACCTCAAAATCGATTGAAAACAGCTGGAAATAGGATTTCACTTTGCTTGTTTGCCACGGTTTTTTTGAGTTGCAACAAGGGTTCTTGAGCCAATTTTTCTACCCTAATTCGTGTGGTATGTATCATGTATATATAGTAGAAGGATTCAGAGCTGTTTTGGGAAAGAATTAATCAATGATCAATGCCAATCAAATTTGATTTTTGTACAAAATCAAATCTTCCAATTTTGATCAAATTTCAATCCAATCTTGCCATATCCATCAAATTTTGAAAATTGCTGGCTTTTAATGAGTTGCTTGGATCTCAAGGAAGAAATAAAAATCAAGTTTGCAATTAATTTTGATTTTATACTTTATTTTTGAATTTAATTTGTATTTAAATGAATAAATTCCAAATTAAATAGAAAAATAAAATAAAAATTCATGGCATTGGGCTTGGATATTCCTAATGGTGTGAGGAATAAGTTTGGATGAAGAAAAAGTAGGCCCATTTGCAAAGTTTTTGATTTTTAGAAGCATCTCTCTTTGTGCACTCTTTCAAAATTGCCCAACTTGTGAATGGTGTATCTTGCTCATTTTTCCATATATTTGAGTGTTCTTGGACTTTTTGGAAATCTCTAAGAGTCCTCTAACCAACCTTTTTGGTCTCATCTCAATTGGAGTTTCCATGCTCAATATATCTTCAAAACAAAATGTTGACTTTTTGTTGACTTTGAAAAGGACCTGTAATGTTTTGATCCATACCTTCCAAATGAAGCATTTTTTGAACATTCTTGTGAGACATGAAGTTGTAGAGAATTGAATTTCCTTCAAAACAAGAGGTGGTGGAAAAATTTCTGAGAAAGTATGAAGAAGTTATGATCAGTCAAAGTTCAGTTGACTTTTCATCTAGAAACCCTAATTTAGAAAGTTTGACTTTTGAGCAAATCTTGAGTTTTCTTGATGAATCATGATCAACCCTTGATCAAATGATGAATGTAACTTAAAAATGAGGATGTTGACCAAAAATTATGAAGTTTGACTGTATGTTGACCACAGTTGACTTTTTGTCCAATACAACTAATTTTCAACCATCTGAGCAATTGTCTAAGGAAACTTGAGTTGTAAGGCTTGAAACTTGACATGGAAAATCTTTGAAGCATATGAGGAGGCATGATGAACATTGGAGATGTTGGAAATCCAATTTGACTTGAGAATTGCCAAACCCTAGTTTGGGTTGATTGTCTAGGAGAGAGTTTGTCTAATCAACTCTTGAGGAATCCTTGAGTATGGATTTATGAAATATCTTGAGAAGATGGAGGGAAAATTTTGGGGTATGACAGGTAGCCACAGTGGATGAGCCTTTATTCAAAACATCCTCATTTAAGCCTTCGGGCTGAGGAGAAGGTGTGGGATTCCGATTTTGGATATTGGGGAGAGTAATAGGAACAGAAGGAGTACTCTGCATAACAAAGATCAGAAATCAATATTCAAGAATGTTAGGTACTTTATCAAGGAAAATATCGAAGTAATATTTACCTTCTGTCCATCAGAGGTGGCATTGCTGCCAACTTGTTCTAAAAACAACATTCTTCGAAGATGGAGTTTTCGAACAGGTTTTGGATTTGGGTTGAGGAGCAGGGGCAGGCACTTCGCTGCTAGCAGGTTTGATGACTTGAGAAGCCTCACCAGATTGAGAAGTTTTCTTCTTCTTCCTCTTGAGGGGTGAAATGTCTTCATTCTCTTCTGGTTCATCCTCTGGTTGAGCATCTTCGTGCTTTCGTTTTTTGGGAGATTTTGGCGGCAAACCGCTTGTCTAGAGATATGAAGAAGATGATTAACCAATCTAACAGAAATTTCGAAAGCGATAAAGAGGTGAGTATGAAAATACCTTTTTCTTCTTCTTGTTTAAAGTATTATCCACTGCAGCAGGAGGATTTTCAGTGGCAATAGGTGGTGCTTGTGAAGTCGAAGTTGAGCCTACTTTAGGTGCAACCTTGTCTTTCTTCAAAGATTTCAAGTCAACAGCTGAAAATATTGAGATCAAAGTTAAGATAAAATGAAATAAAATTGATAAGGGAACTTCGATTTGTTCTTAGTTTCGCACCTTCGCACTCTCGAGATTTAACAGACATGGCTGACAAGTCGTAGCGAAGGTGCCCTTTGAAATTGTATAAATCATGTTTTGCCCATGTAACCCTCTGGGCAGGTTTTTTGGCATCATTTTCGCAATTGCGAAAAATCTCCCTAAAATACAACCACACAGGGTACGGGGGAAAAAAGGCTAAAGCCAGCTCTGAAGTAGGTAAATTTGGAAATTTAGGTGGTTTATGTTCGAAAGCCCACCCATACTTATCTTCAGGTTTTACGAAAGGAGGACATCGAACCTTTGAAAGTTGTTTTTCAAATTTTTCTTTCAAAGTTTTTGCTGCATCACAAACAGTTCGATGTATATCCATTGGATTATACACAATTTCAAAATATTTTTGGAAAGCTCGAATCTCTTTGACATGAGTAAGTCTACCTTTTTTGACGTTTTCCTGCACAAAGGAAAAAGTTGTTGTCAGTTGTTTTTGGATTTCGATAGTGCTAAACATATTATTCGAATAATAGTCTGTCCACCAAGTGTAAAAATCTTTCGTCTTGTAGAAGGAAGGTGTAAAATGAACTAGTGAAAACTCAGCAAAATCTTCATGTTGTTTCTGTCGGGTTTCGATTTCCTTAGAAGGATAGGGCCCTCCGGCAAAGCATATTTCTCTTTTCTTTTCGAAGATGGGTTCGGGGAGGATTTGACATAAGCCAAACTGTCGAGCCACGAAATTAGGCTGATAAGCAAGGATGTGGGCTTGACGTTTGACCGGAGTAATCCTTGAGGCAATTAATCTGGGGGTCAAAAAAGCACTCCAGATATCTCATGTTGTTTTCTCCGAAATAGCCTGCTCCAAAGGCATAGTAAACCAGGATGGCCCATGGTTTCGAATGACAAATGGAGCCATCAAAGAATCGAAGTCATGTCTCTTCGAAAATATCATCATGTACTGAACAAAGCTTGTCTTGAAATTTTCCTTGTCGTCATTAGGAGTAAGTTTCAATAGTCTGGTTCCTTCAATGCTACGATTCGCAACATCAGGGTGTTCTTCATTAATTGTCCCAGAGGTTGACAAAGATGATTCAAAAGTGGCATTCAGCCAGAGTTATAGTAACCAAAAAGGGCCAGCCAGAAGAAGATTTGTGCCAGCCTTGTAAACTTTCAGTTTCAGTACAGCAGCACAAATGCTTTCGTACAAGCTAGACAACAGCAGTTCGCTGATGCAGATTCTTCGACCATGATGTAGTTGATTGGCCAAAGTAATGAATCTACTGGCCACTTGAAGGGATTTGCTGTAGAAAACATATTTCGATAGCCATAGTGCTAGGAAAGCTATGTGCTCAACTTCCGAGACTCCTTCTTCAGCAGAATGGTAGAAAGCAATATATTTGGAGAAGCTAGCATGCTTAAGCTCGAATTCGATGAGGTTCTCCGCGTCCTCATTAGGATCAAAAGTTTCTCCAATAGGAGAGAGCCCATTAATGGCTGCTATATCGAAGAAAGTGGGTGTTATCATCCCACAAGGAAGATGGAAAGTATTGTAAGTACTATCCCAGAAATATAGAGAGGCTAATAGGAAAGGGTGGCTATAACTAAAACCTAGTTTTGACATTTGAATCAGGTTAAGGATACCCAAGTTTTCCCATTCCTGAGATTTCTTGTTTTCAATCTTAGCAAGCCAATTTTGATACGATTGGTCAGACGTAGGACAAGAACGGAAGGGTTTGAAATTGACAGTAACGTAATCCATATTGAAGGGATCCCTGTTCAATATAGTTGTTATACCCTCGCTAGTTTCTTCTAGGGTTTTGGGTAACTTAGCAGCAGATTCATTTTCCGTAGGTTTTGGTGGTGTAGACTTGTTAACAATAGGTTTGGTTAGAAAATAGGCGAGAAAAAATCCCTTTGTTTTCTCTAAACGTTCTGTGGAAATCAGAGGACCCATTACTCCTAGGGTTTTATCAGAAACAATGGTTGGAATAATTACCTGAGAAGCATAAATAGCTTTTTGCTCCGGAGTCAGTTTGGGAGTGGGGATAAACTCTTGGTTGCCCAGGTTGATGATCTTGCTCGCTGGTTTTTCAACGGAATCCGCGATCTGTTTGGATTTCCCAGATTTTTTGGAAGTAGTTGCTGGCATTGTTGAGGAGGACATGTTGAAAGATGAAAAGTTCTTCTGATGGTGAAAATCTAGTTTGTTCAAAGAACTGAGAGTGTAAAAATCTGGTTTTCTTGAAAGCTAAGAGGGTTTTGGAAAAGTTTAGAATGAAGAAGATGAAGTGTTTTTATAGCTTCTTCAAACGGTTGGAAAATTTTTTGACCTTTGGGGAGTAATGGGACACGTGTAATCATCTTATTGAAAAGGAGAAAAGTGAATTTTTTTCAACTTCCTAAACGGTGACGTGTTGTTACTTGGGAAATGACGTGTTGTCACTAATTACTATCATTAAACTGCTATGATGGCACATTTATGTGTACTGATTGGACATGTGCAGAAAGTTATATACCTACTCTAACGTCATGTAGAGTATGATCATCATTGTTGTATCGAAATTGCATGAGATATTCAAGAACAAGTATTTCTCTATCTATCGAAATAACTGTTCTTGAGGGGCAATTTGTTAGCTGGCAATTTCGAAAAGAACAAATTGGTATAGATGAATAAAGTATTTCATATCCACCTGGAAAAGAAATTAATATTTATTATTGGTGAGTAAATATGAGCATTTTTTCCGTAAATAAGGAACTCTTTGATTGCCAATAGTGAATGAAATTTCGACTAAAATCCTTAGAGTTTTACTTTGGAAAAGTACATTAGCGTTGGAGCGGTCCAAATGAAAGGCTCATTCGAAAATTCAAATGATCTAAGAATTCGAATTTCAAATGAGGAACTGAAGATTCGAATTTTGAATAAGAGCGCCATTCTGAAGGACGCGTGGAGATTGGCGAACGAAGAGGGTTTGCATGTCTTAAACGTGGCGCGATACTACAGTAGGACCGTTAGGGTCAGAATATTATAAATAGGTGTTTTCTATTAGATTTTTGGTGTGTTCACTTTATGTACTTAAAATTCTCAAACACTCAAATTACCGCAATCGAAAGGGAAACGAGTCAAGGAGAAATCATGTACGTTAAGAACATCATGTTCTTTTATAATTTAAATGCAAGTTTGTTTACATTTATTTCCAGTTTCCTGCAATTTGTCTCTTGGAACATTTCGATTCCCTTCCATGTCTTTATTTTATTTCGTCTTTAAACACTTATCTCTCCAGAAACTCATTTACCTTTTAAACTTTTACCTTATTTCCCAGAAACTGTCACTTTTTTAAAGAGTCTTTATCCTTACATTTTACTATCAAAAGCCAAGTTTAATATCGAAATATTTATATAAATAGTCAATGCATCTACATAGTTAATTCTAAGAAAGTTCCTTAGAAATCAATTAAGATCATGAGTTTAAACATAAGAATCTTTTATGACACATGTGTCCTAGGATCAATCTAGTCGATCCTGCAAGTAACCAATAGTAATTAGTAAAAATTGGAAGACTAGCGGTTGTTTGCGAGAAATCACCGTAAACACTAATCCAATCAATTTCTCCTAGAGATTTAGACATTTATCATCTCTATGGAAGAAGTATCTCATCTATCACATCACATACAATCAAAAACTTTTTTGAACTCTTTTTCAAACAAAAACATCTCTTAAATCGTAAGTGGTAACGCTTGTACACTCAAGCAAAACACCCAATGCTTACAATTAAAAGATTCAATCATTTTTCAAACATCTTTCTTAACTCGTAAGTGGTAACGCTTGTACACTCAAGCAAAACACCTATAACTTACGATGAAAGATTTAATCAAACAAACTTTTCAAAATGTATGTGATGAAATAGATTAGATACATTTTTCATTAAGATGACATTTGTCTTTGTCTCTTAATAACATCCTGTTGCTTCCACTAGCATAAGTGGGAACTACGATTGCTCTAACTTTCTCAACATCTCTTTGAGAATACGTAGGCACAAGGTCTCATCCTTGCCGAGCAAACTTATTTCTCCCTCAAACCAAACAAAACCCTAGATCCCTTTAGATCTGAGCTACAAATGCTCTGATTCCCATTAAGGGATATGTATGCAGAAGATCCCAATGATCTTTGCAAGCACAATAATAACAAAACCTAGGATCCCACATAATCTACCCTTCTTAAAATCCAAAGGAGAAACTTTCCCATCAATAGAAATAGCAATTTAAAACACACAAACATATCAAACATATTCATATATAAAGCTATAGATAACTATATATATTTAGGGTGCCACATCTATTCCCTTTATATAACAAACCCCCTTGCCCAGAATCTCCCCAATGTGTTGTGTCTAGTTCGCGCTAGTCGTAATGCATATCATATCAATTGAGGGTATTGCAGCTTTCCCCGTTTTCATAATCATTTTTCTTGTGTTGGAAAAAATAAAGCTTGATGCTCGCGGCATCTTTATAAACAAATCAAAAGATGTAAATATTCAATCATCTTTGTAAATATTCAAGTACAATTAGCTTCATTCCGCTAATTTTTATTCACTTGTTTATACACTGATTATATTGGTATTAAGAGGAGCATTATTCACAGTGAAACTGCTCTTAAACCAGTGGGCTTTCCTTAAGGTGTAAGTCCCACTCCCCTGTATATATCCAAGTATACTAGCTTATCCGCTTGTTTTATACACCTGTTTATATATTTCCTTCATAAACTCCTGTGAATGCACACACACACTTTGTCATATATATACTTGTTCATATACTTGTTCATGTTTATTTATGTCATTATAACTAGTATAATAACTAGGTTTCCCATAGCCCCCTCTTAGGCTTTGTACAAGATAACTCACTTGTTGAGTTAGCCTCCTCTTGGGCTTCATACAAAAGAATTCCCCTATTGAGTTAGCCTCCTCTTGGGCTTCGTACAAAAGAACTCCCTCGTTGAGTTTAGCCTTCTCTTGGGCATCATACAAGAAAGCGACCTGAAAATCTCTAACATCCTCCTATTGGGCTTCCAATACAAAGAATCACCTTTGCTAGGATAGAAACCTAAGAGTATGATTTCCCGGTGAAATCACTCATGAACCCTAAGAGTATGGTTTCCCGGTGAAATCACTCTTAAAGCCAAGCCAGCCATACCCTATAGCCTTATCTTGGGCTCCCAATACAAGGACCCTCGATGTCCCTCGGAAAGCCTCCTCTTGGGCTCAAAATACAAGGACCCTCGATGTCCCTTGGATAGCCTCCTCTTGGTCTTACAATACAAGGACCCACGGGCTTCTTAAAAGCATCCCCATAATCAATAATCAATTTCTCCTAGAGATTTAGACATGTATCATCTCTATGGAAGAAGTATCTCATCTATAGAATCACATACAAATCAACACTTTTTCAAACATTTTTCAAAACAATACATCTTTCTTAACTGTAAGTGGAAACGCTTGTACACTCAAGAAAAACGCCCAATGCTTACAATGAAAGATTCAACGTTTTTTCAATCATCTTTCTTAACTTGTAAGTGGTAACGCTTGTACACTTAAGTGAAACACCTAATGCTTACAATGAAAGATTTAAACAATCAAATCTTCAAAAATGTATGTGATGAAATAGATTAGATACATTTTTCATTAAGATGACACTTGTCTTTGTCTCTTAATATCTTTGCTTCCACTAGCACATAAGTGGGAGCTACGATTGCTCTGACTTTCTCAACCTCCTTTTGAGAAAACGTAGGCATAAGGTCTCACCCTTGCCGAGAATACATCTTTCTCCCTCAAACCAAACAAACCTTAGTTCCCTTAGATCTGAGCTACAGATGCTTTGATTCCCACTAGGGGATATATATGCAGAGGATCCCAATAATCTTTGTGAGCATAATAATAACAAAACTTAAGTTCCTGCCTAACCTGCCTTTCTTAAATCCCAAAGGAGAAACTTTCCCAAAATAGCATAGCAAATAAAACACACAAACATACAAAATATGCATAAAAAAGTTCCTATAGAAAACTATAGATATATAGGGTGATAATACCTTCCCTTTATATAACCAACCCTCTTACCCTGGTCTCTCCCCAATGTGTTGCGTCTAGTTCATGCTAGTCGCATCACATATCTTATTTAGGGTATTTCAACTTTACCCTTTTCCATCTTCTTTCTTATTTGGAAACAGTAAAGCATGGTGCTCGTGGTATCTTTTAAAACAAAAAAAACTCAAAAGAGTAAATCGTTTTGAGCCTGAGATTCGAATTCCGATTCAATTCCCTCGGTCGTCACTTTTTACCGCGAACAGAAAAATGTCGACACTGTTGGGGAGCGCCAAGCTTTTATTTGTTTCTAAAAAAGAAAAAAAGGGGTTAAGCTTCATTTGTGCATATGTTTGTTTTTCTTTATTGCGTGTTTGGTTCCGTTACTCGCGATTTCATCTGATGGAAAAATATCCTAACCCGAATTTAAGAAACATTTTAAGAATTAGGTGCGGGTATAGTCATATTAACTTATGAGGAGTCTCTGTCCTTAATAAGTTAATTTGAGATCCCCCGCGCAGTGGAAGTTTTCTTCGGGGTAATTGTGTTTAGCAAGTTAATTGCGAAGACATTTTTGCTTTCAAGGGAACTAGCGAAGTTGAGTGGCTATAGAACATATAACCCATCTTGGCCATTTAGGATGTAGTGCAGAGACTTTTGAAGATATTTTGGATTTGCTTATTTATGGGTTGGTTTTGTTTCCCAATGTTAAAGACTTCGTTGATATCAACTCCATAAGGATCTTTTTGATTGGAAATCCTATTCCCACTTTGCTTGGTGATACGTATTTCTCAATCCATCATAGAAATCGTCAAGGAGATGGAATTATTGTGTGTTGTGTGCCTTTGTTGTTCAAATGGATTGTTCCACACTTGCCTAAGTCTCCAATCTTCAAAGAGAACAAAACTATTTGGCATTGTCTCGAAGACTCATGTCTCTTACTAATGACGATATTCATTGGTATACCTTGGCCTACAATGAGATCGAAATCATTGAAAGTTGTGGAGAATTTGCCAACGTACCTCTCATTGGTACAAAAGGAGAAATTAATTACAACCCGTTCTTGGCAAGACGTCAACTTGGGTATGCAAACTCGAGTAAACCCCTTGGTTTTACAATAGAAGGTTACTTTTCTCATGAAGGGGAAGATTCCCAAGGTTTGAAATCCAAAATGATAAGAGCTTGGCACCATATTCGAAGGAAAGAGAAAGGTGATGTAAGGAATTGTGTAACCATGGAAATCTACACTTCTTGGGTAAAGAAAAGAGCAAAGGAATTCAGAATGCCTTATGCTTATGAAGAACCCATGTTCCCAGTTGTATCTAAATTGACCACCATTCCTATTGAGACTATGGGAGAATACCAAGAATCTTTGGCTAAGATGAGGCTAGAAAAAGATGCTTGGGAAGACAAGTTTCTTAAGGCTGACTTTGAGAATGTAAACCTTAAGAAACAGGTCAAAGATCATGATAAAACTCTCTACTTTCAAGATGGATGGCTCATGGAGAAAGATGAGAAAATTCATCGGAAGGATGACACAATCAAGAAATACATCAAAGAAATAAAAAGAAAGCTTGAAGAAATGAAAAATGGCAATTATGCTCCAGACAATTGGAAAAAAAGTTGTTAACAAGCTAAAAGCCGAGAAAGCTAAATTGAAAGCTTACTATGGGAAAGAGATCCTGAAGTTGAAGTTGCATTAAGCATTTGGTTCTTCATCAGACGAAGATGCTTAATTATAATATTTTAGCTTTTCTTTTCATTTTCTTTATTGTTGTAAGAGATATGCTCCAAAAAAACCTTGTTGTAATCTTCTTTCACATTTTAATAAAATGAGAGTTTTCTGTCCAAATGTTTGCAAGAAATTTCTCTTTTAGCGTAAATTCTTTGGAAATTCTTTTCTCTTTGCATCCATAATCATGCATCATTTTTTGCATTTCGAGTTTGTTATTTAGATTCTTATATTTTGGAATTTTCTCCAGAGATCGTCAAGCTGTTGCATCTTAGAGTTTCTCGACTATGCTCACAGTCAACTCTAGATACAATACTCGCACAAATAGAAAGAAAGCAATGGAAGATTTCGAACAAGAGAGTATTGAGGTCCGTGGTACAGTAACCACACTTCAAGAGGAAGTGGAAAGACTCACTGCTTTGGTAAGCTCGTTGGTAGCTACGCAAAATCAGTAATTGACACCTAACAGTCAAATTCAAGCAACGATGATTTCAGAAATTACTACTACTCCAGTTTCTGCTGTTGCAGTTAATAATCCGCTTTTCACTATGCTAGAGGGTTACCCTTGGGGAATTCCTATCAACTTTGTCGTAGGTTTTCATCAAAATACTTCTGAAGTACCGGTAACCACAGCTAAGGTTCCTACTTTGCAGAACTCAGTGTTCACTTTGCAGCCTGGAGTAACCTTTCCTCAAGTCACTATGTCGATTTCTCAACTGATTATGACGAATTCAACTTCTGTGGTTCACGCTATTACGAACAACGAGGTTTATCATGATCTTGGCAACAACACGGATCCTCGTGGCCATATGGAAGATCTCCAAGAACATTTTAACAAAATGCAGTTAGAGATCAAAACAATCAGTGGAAATGATTTATTTGGGAAAAATGCCCACGATCTGTGTTTGGTTCCCAGTGTGAGAATACCAGCTAAGTTCAAAGTCCCTGATTTTGAAAACTACAGAGGCAACTCTTGCCCTAAAATTCATCTTGTGATGTACGCTAGGAAAATGTCTACTCACAACGATAATCATTAATTGCTCATTCACTACTTCCAAGACAGTCTTACTGGTGCCTCTCTAAAGTGGTACATGGGATTGGATGTACTAACATTCGAACTTTTAACGACCTAGGCGAAGCTTTTGCTCGATAATATAAGCACAACTTGGATATGGCTCTAGATCGAGATCAACTCAGATCAATATCTCAAAGGGATAAAGAGACTTTCAAAGAGTATGCCCAACAATGGAGGGAAATTGCTGCCCAAATAAATCCACCATTGGAAGAGAAAGAAATGACCAAGATCTTCTTAAATACTCTTGGCCCTTTCTACTACAAAGGCATGATTTCCAGTGCCCTAGATGATTTCACCGAAATGGTAAGCATGGGGATGTGATTAGAAGAAGTAGTCCGAACAGGACGTTTAACAAAAGAAGTTGGATCTTCAAGCAGAACCAAGAAATTTGGAAGTGGTTTCCCAAAGAAAAAAGAATAAGATGTTGGAATGGTATCCCAAGGGGGACCAACAAGAAACGTTAATCACCGACGACAGGTAGCCGTTATCGCACCAGTTGTTATTTCAACTTCAAACCTGGGAATTACCCCACAATTTCAACAGAATCAGTGGCCTCGACAATAGGCTCAGCCATCTAACAATAACCAAAATCATGCTCCTAGAATTTTGCAGTTTGATTTAATTCCAATGTCTTACATGGAATTATATCCTTCCTTGAATGAGATAAATCTTGTTCAAACAAGAGCACCACCTCTAGTACCCGGTAAATTACCTTGGTGGTACAAAGCTGATGTGTCTTGCCCTTTTCATCAAGGGGCACCTGGTCACGATCTCGAGCACTGTATAGCTTTGAAAGCTGAAGTTCAAAGACTGGTTAGGGCTAACCTTCTTTCTTTCAAAAATACGAATCCAAATGTGCAAGTGAATCTGCTGCCTAATCAAGGAGGGCACGCCGTGAACACAATAGCTAGATATTCAGATCGATACCAAGTCTCCGACATAAACTTGGTAAGAGCAGATTTAGTGCAAATGAATGCCATATTATACATAATGGGTGGTTTTGCTCGGCATAACTACAAATCTTGTAGAACTTGCTCTGAGGACTCTCGTGGATGTCCTACTATAAAAGCATATCTTCAATAGTTAATTGACAATGGCGACATTCGAATTTTCAGAGATAGGAATGAGAATGATGTGAATATGATAGGATGTTATCCGCATAAGCTTTTAGTCTCAGATATCAACTCGGTAACTCCTTAATTAAATGTTAATCATTTCTCATTTCAATATGCCTGAGCGCATAGAGGTCAAATACAACAATCTAAGGGTTCCTATTTCTCCTTTAATCATTTGTCTACCTGGACCTGTTCCTTACGAATCTAACAAAGCAGTTCCCTATTATTACAATGCAACAACGATGGAAAATGGGAAAGAAGTACCCATACCTAATATTTCATCCGTAGTTAACATCGCCGAAGTAAGTCAAGTAACTCAGAGTGGGCGTGTGCATACCCCGTTGCCACCAAAGCCGCCTATTGCTCCTGTAGCAAGCCAAAGTCCTATTGATGTACCCATTGTGAATCCTGTAGGAATTCCCATTGGTAATCCAAACTTAAATATTGGTTCATCTAATTGAACCAATATCAATCCAGACTTTGATGAAATTCTAAAGCTGATCAAGAAGAGTGAGTACAAAGTTGTGGATCAATTGATGCAAACTCCTTCCAAAATCTCAATACTTTCTTTGCTTTTAAACTCTGAAGCCCATTGAGAGGCCCCGATGAGAGTTTTGGATCAAGCCTTCGTAGATCACGATGTAACTACCGGTAAATTTGGTGGAATCGTAGCTAACATAACGACTTGCAACAATCTAAGCTTCAGTGATGAAGAACTCCCTAAAGAGGGTAGAGATCACCATTTTTCTCTGCATATCTCTATGAACTATCAATCAGACTCTTTGTCCAATGTGTTAATATACATTGGATCTTCCTTAAACATAATGTCAAAAACGACTCTCGCTAGTTTGTCTTACAAAGGAACACCTATGAAATTCAGTGGTGTGGTAGTCAAAGCTTTTGATGGATCAAGAAAATCTATTATTGGAGAAATCGACCTTCCGATGACAATTGGCCGACATAATTTTTAAGTAACCTTTCAGATTTTGGACATTCAAGCCGCCTATAGCTGTTTGTTAGGTCGACCATGGATACATGAAGCTAGAGCAATAACATCTACGCTCCACCAAAAAGTTGAAATTCGTAACAAACGGAAAGTTGGTAACTGTTGTACCCCAAAATTTCTTTTCTTTTTCATATTTTTGGACTATAATTCGATTGCATAAATATACATGCATAACATTAATCATGAGGTTACCTTGTTCAAAGCATTTCAAATTGCGGGAAAAAACGTGCGTTTCGGCTATCCCAGATCGTGTCGAGCCAAAAATCGATATTTCTCGGTTCATATGGCTATCACAATATTTTTTGGTCATAAAGCTATTTTGGCTTGATTCTATGAGCATTGGAATCATATTAATTTATTATCCAGTTCATCTGTTAGGATCGGAGGCCGTCCATCAAGAAAAGAATAAATTTGCTTATTTCTCAATAAAATGAATTTTGCGTTTTTGTGCATTCCGGGCACTCTGGAAGGCGTATCTCTCAGCTCGTCGGGTATTTTTTGATGATGTTTTACCGAGAGGTCCCTCTCATTATTATCTACAACTTTAGTTTGAAAGCCTGAAGCAAATTATGTGAGGAAGGTCCCCGAAAAAATCGATTTCTCAAATGGATTAAATTGAATTTTAGTATTGAACCGTGTGTTCTGCGCACTAAAAAATTCATATCTCCTAGCCGGAAACTCGAAACTGAGCGGAGCTGATTTCTAAAATTCCTTATCGAATCCCTCTACAAGTTTCATTCACAACTCGGGAGCTGAATCTTCACCGTTTAAGACCAAATTTTTATTCTTTGGACGCAATTTTGAGCTGAACCGAGCAATTTTCATTTAGTACGGAAACTTCAAAAAATCATATCTCGGATAATCGTATCTCACAAGCAAAATTGTGTTCCGGACATTTTTCATTTACATTCCGACTTCAAATTTTCTGACGGATTTGGTTGTTTTGGACTAATTACAAAAATTATTCGGATAATCGTAAATTGAGCTTAATTATGGATCCAAGGCACCCAAAGGCCCAAACTCTCATACTATAAAAATATTTTTGCCTTCACAAATGGAGGGGACCTTCATTTTTCTCAAATTACCCACAAAATCACTCTTAACTCTCTAATTCTCTCTCAACTCACAAGTAGAAAAATCAAAAAGGAAAACAAATTTCCCTCCAAGTAATCACCACAGGCCACCACCTTGCTCCTCCCTAGCACCGGTCTTCATCGCACACTGCGCTAAGCGCGCCCTCTGCCGCTAAGTGCAGCCTGCGATTTAGCTGGAACTTCATCTTCTCATTAGAACAGTTTCTTCACCGGATTCTTCTCGTTTTCTTCTTCTTCTCGTTGGATTCAATCTAGAAGAAGCTCTTTTCTCTTGATTCCTCTTCAATTTTCAAGAATTAAGCAATTCTTCTTCAACTTCTTCAATTCTCCATTGAAGCCTCAAGATATTCAAGGATCCAAGCTTGATTTCAAGTATTATCATCAATTCAACGTTGATTTGGTATTTTCTTTGAAGATCTCAAGGAATTCCTCTTCAATTTGACTCAAGGTTCAAGTGCAAGTAAGTGTTAGTTCAATGAAGCACGTAGTTTAAGCTACTATTGACTTTTAGCTTTTCTTAGAATTGAATATTGAAATTGCTTCCAAATTCCGTGTGGATTCCGATTCTTGAATTTTTATCTTCGAATTCTTTGAATTGAATCGAATTTTGTGACGTTATTCGCGTCGGTGTGAAGAATTTTGTGCACAACACACATATACACTTGTGTAATTGCATTTTCTTTGCATTTAGATCTTCGATTTGTGTATTTTGCATCGTCTATAACATGCTCATGCATTAGATAGCATATAGATAGATTAACATGCATTGAATTATGTGAATCAAGGTTGATTTGTTTGCGAAAGTGTGTCGGAATGTAGATTTAAGTGCATTTTGATCATTAGGTGCATTTGCATTGTACATATCTCATATACATGCGCCTAATCTTGTGATTTTAAGGCTTAACTTGCATTCCTCACATGTTCATGCATTGGCTTTCACATTTATGAGCATTGGAATTGTTATTTTAACTTGCATTCCTCACATGTTCATGCATTGGCTTTCACATTTATGAGCATTGGAATTGTTATTTTAACTTGCATTCCTCACATGTTCATGCATTGACTTTCATATTTATGAGCATTAGAATTGTTATTTTAACTTGCATTCCTCACATTTTCATGCATTGGCTTTCACATTTATGAGCATTGGAATTGTTACTTTAACTTGCATTCCTCACATGCTCATGCATTGGTTTGCATATTTATGAGCATTGGAATTGTTACTTTAACTTGCATTCCTCGCATGTTCATGCATACCTTTTCGGCTTATGGATAATTCATGCTTCGCATCGACATGAATTCTTCATGTTGTAATATATGCTCTTGAGTCACTTTGTACATGGATATTGGTTTGACGCTTTATTTTTGGCTTTTGCATGCTTGAGACTTAATAAATGCTTTGTCATGTCTTGTTCTTATGCATTTTGCTTGCAAATGATAGTTTTTGAGTTTAAGTGCTTCAAATAAGCATTTTTCCTTGTGATTTGACTGTTTGGATCGACCTCTGGCATGTAAACATCATCGAAAGAAGATTTGGTTCGCAGTAGAAAAATTCTGCAGGTTACAGGTCACGCTTAGAGCCGCCAGAGGCACGCTAAGCGCCAAATTCTCTGACTTTTGGGTTTGTCTGTGCAGGAGGCTGCGCTTAGCACCACCAGAGGCGCGTTATGCGCCAAATTCTCTAAATTTTGGGTTTGTCTATACAGGAGGCCGCGCTGAACGCCATATACAAGGCTTAGCGCGACTTGGAGTTGAAAACTTCATTTTTCTGACTTTTAAACATGAAATATCATATGTTCTAACATTGTGGGACATTGTTTGAGATGTATCTGATGCAGGTGCTTGTGTTGTAAATGCATATGACACAACCTTTTGATTTTTGCGCTTGTACAAATACGTGTACATCCTATTATTTGTTCCTTGGGTTTTACTCCCTTTTTACGAGTGCTTCGCCTTTGTTCACCCACGTGTACATTCTATTTGTCTTCTTTTTCGGTCTAACTCCGTTCTTGCAGGTGCTTTGCGCTTGTACACATACGTGTACATCCTATTATCTGTTTTTTGGGTTTTACTCCCTTTTTACATGTGCTTTGCATTTGTTCACCCACATGTACATTCTATTTGTCTGCTTTTTCGGTTTAACTCCGTTTCTTGCAGGTGTTTAGCGCTTGTACACATATGTGTAAATTCTATTATCTGTTTCTTGGGTTTTACTCCGTTTTTATAGGTGATTTGCGTTTGTACAGATACGTGTGCATTCTTTTTATCTACTTTTTCAGTCAAACTTTGCTCTTGCAGATATCCTTGTATGGAATGTGTATACACATGTTCCTTGGCTTGTGTGCATATGCGTATATTCTATTGTCTACTTACGTGTTTTTCTTGTAGGTACACTTGATTGGAATTTGTATACACATGTTCCTTGGCTTGGGCGCATATACGTACATTCTATTGTCTATTTGTTGGGATCTCTCCTCTCTCACAGGTGTTATTGCTTTGGATACACATGAACGCGTATTCTGTCTATGCTATTGATGCCTTGAGCATTTCTCACCAGTTTACTCTTATTGCGTGGCTACAGTACTTGAAGTTTTCCGGAGTATTCTTCGCTTGCAGTGCTCTATGGATTTACTATCCGTTTTGTACTAGATATCCCTTGTTTATCGCATTCTTTGCAGCTTTCGTAGATATCATGAGAAGTAAGGGTTTTACAGCTTTCTATTGCCATGATTAGGATAGGAGAGTTGGGCTCAAAGTTGCTGTTTAAAGACTTGTAGCTAGGCATTCTGAAAATTGTGTGCTAATTGTGTTTGGTTTGTTTAAAATCCTCCACCGTGCATAGGGAGGTAATTCTCAGTAAGTGTTTACATTTGTGCTTGCATAGGTCAAGAGTGGTTAGGCAACCTGACATGACACCACCAAGCAAAGTCCCGCTTTTTATAATTCCTGTTATATGATGATGATATGATAGGCACACGGAAAAGGTCTACAATTGACCCTCGCACAGTTCTAGTCCATGTCAGCTCAGCACACGCGAGTTGTGTTACTTCCTTTATCGAGTCAACAAAAATAAAGTGGCAAGATTTCCCTATTCCGACTCTCCACGCTTTCCTGGGGTTCACATTTACTACTGAACTCGCATCATTTGCTCTTCACACTTGACAATTCACGTCATGTGGTGATACCACACATGGGAATCAGAATGTGTTGGTTCCTAGTTGCTTTCGGCCCTCGGTTTGCTGTTGTAGGCTATGGAACATCCTCCTTTTCCTGTGCTTCTATGACATTTGTTTGTGCATTGCATTGCTTGTGTGCTTCTGCCAAAGCACTTGATTTCTTCATCCCTCTGTATACCTTGGTTTCACAACCAAGACAGATATAGGATAACTTTCCCTTAGGACCATTCGGCTAAGATAGCTCTCGAGCCTAGACATTAGGATATACATCATTTTCATGTCAACATAGGTAGAGACTCCTCTTTTCCTCAACCATGGTCCAGTCATCGCATGACAACATTAGGTCTAGTACTAGTTAGTCTCCCTTTTGTTTTTCTTCTCTCTCTTTGCATCCTTGCATGTAATTAAAACTAAAACTTGCTTTATTTTTCTTTTGAAAACAAAAACACTTAATAATGGTTTGAATTCCTTTCTTAAAGGTAAAAGCAACCAACCAAGACAAACTCTTTTTCTCATACAGGCACATTTTCTTTTGTGTTTAAAACCTTTTTCATAAGTAAAAAAACACAAAATCCACCAAAACAAGTGAGCCAAACTACGATGCTCTGACTTTCCCATTGCACGAGGGAATACGTAGGCATCTTGTCACGAGGCTCGATCGAGCACAACTTATATTACTTTGTTCTTTTCCCCGTGGTTTCTTTATTTTCCTTTTCTTTCTCAAGCATTGTAGCGATTAAGCCATAGATAAATATAACACACCCCTTAGCTAAATAGAAGTGGATACCGTAGAGTACTACGGGCGTGTGGGGTGCTAATCCCTTCCTATCGTGTAACAAACTCCCTTACCCAGATCTCTCGATCGTAAGACCGTGATTTTTTCCCTCTGAGGTTTACTCGATGTTTTCCTTTCTCCTTCGCGAGATAAAATACGTTCAATGGAGACTCCATTGATACATCATATCAGTCAAAAGCTAAACCGGGTGATATTAGCTGGCGACTACACTGGGGATGTGTTATACCCCAAAATTTACCCTCTTACTTCTCAAGACATCTCACATGTCCATACTCAAGGATTTCACAAGGGTTGACCAGACAAACCCTCTCCTAAGCAATCAACCCAAACTAGGGTTTTGCCATTCTCAAGTCAGGATGGACATCCAACATTTCAAGTAGTCATGATGCCTAACCATATGCTTCAAAGAATCTCCATGTCAAGTTTCAAGCCTTACAAGTCAAGTTTGCTCAGACAATTGCTCAGATGGATGAAAATCAATTGTATTGGACAAAAAGTCAACTGTGGTCAACATACAGTCAAACTTCATAATTTTTTGTAAACATCAATATTTTGAAGTGATATACATGATTTGATCAAGGGTTGATCATGATTCATCAAGAAAAGTCAAGAATTGATCAAAAGTCAAAGTTTCTAAATTGGGCTTTCTTAGACAAAAGTCAACAAAACTTTGACCAAACATAACTTTCACATACTTTATCAGAAATGTTTCCACCACAGCTTATTTTGAAGAGAATTCAATTCTCTACAACTTCATGTCTCACAAGCTTGGTCAGAAAATTCTTCATTTAGAAGTTATGGATCAAAACATTACAGGTCATTTTAAAAGTCAACAAAAAGTCAACTTTTTGTAAAGAAGTGTTCATGAGCATGGAAATTCCAATGAAGATGAAACCAAAAAGGTTGTTCAGAAGATATCCTGAGCTTTCTAAAAAGTCCAAGAACACCCAAAAATGTTAAAAATTGAGCAAGATACACCTTGTCCAAGTTGAGCAATTTTGAGGAGGTGCACAAAGAGAAATACTTGAGAAAACCAAAAATTTTCCAAATGGGCCTAACTTTTCTTGATTCAAACATGTTCCTTAGCTGAATTGGAACCTCCAAGCCCAAGGCCACGAATTTATCTTTTGTTTTTTATTTATTTTGGATTTTTAATCATTTAAAACCAATTTAATTAAAATAAAAGAAAGAAAATCAAAAATTAATTGCAAGATGGATTTTCTCTCATCCTTGAGGTCCAAGCAAGCCATTTAATCTGATTATTTCGAAATAATCATGATTGGTAATGAGATTTGATTGAAATTGGCTCAAAAAGGAAATATTTGGTTTGATTCCAAATCAAATAACTTCTCATTGATTGGCTTGATTTATTCTTACAATTCTTGACCTAATTCACTCTATTATAAATACATGATGTTACTACATGCACAAGGGACAAAATTCTGGCCGAAAGAACCTACCAAGCATCAAAAAAACCGTGCCTTGCAAGCTACTAGCAGCCATAGTTTCAGTCCAATTCAAGGGATTTCAAGCATTCCAACACGTTCCTGGATCTCTGATCCATTCCAGACACTCACAGATCGCAAAAGCATCCAGAATCACGAAAGCCCGATCACGGTTTGAACAAACTTTTCTCAAAATCGATTTTGATCATACACTCATGTTTAACATGTTTCGATTGCTTTTTCATGTTTAGAATTCTGTTTGCAATGTTTCTGGATGGTTTGGTTCGTGTTTAGTTGCAGATTAAGGATGTTGCCATTACTAGGGTTTGGAAGCTCTAAATTGGGGTTTCTCAATCCAAGTAAAATTAGCCAAAACGATTGACACCATTGCATTCAGGAGAGGTTTTCCAATTGAACCATGCCCCCCACTTGAATTTATATTGCATATTATGAATTTTTAAAAATTGCAGGTGTTATTGTGACGGACGAAGCCGTCATTATAGGCTTTAGCTATGACCAAAATCCGTAGGTAAAAGTCTGGTTCAAAAACAAGGAAGAAGAAGGTTGCGCGCGTTTTGCCTTTTTAAATATTTCCAGTTCTTAATTTTGCTTATATTCGTATTGTTTCATTATTCAAACAGCTAAACACTCTAGCTCAGATGGCAAGAGGCACGCGCATGTGATGGGGAGGACCAGGGTTCGATCCCTGGTTCCAGCATATATTTTTTACCACTTGCAAAACTAACACCTTTTTCTATTTCTTTTCATATTTTCCTTATTTCTTCACATTATTTCCTTTTAATTTTATTTCCTTTCAAATAATTTTCTAACACATTAAAAAATCACAAAAAATATTTTCTTTTTTGCATTTAGGTCAGAAAAATACTTATTTAATTTTTGACACAAAAAAATTATATTTTGTATGCATATTTTAATTAATTGTTAATTAACCAGAAAATTGACTTTTAATTATTTTTCCTTACTAAAACCAACCCATAAAATTCCCAAAAATTATTTTCTCTTCTAATAAGGTTTAGTAACCCTAAAAACCTTTTTTCTAACTCAAAAATCTTTTTCACTAACCTATTTTCTCTTATTTGCAATTCGATTCTTTTTTCGATTATTATTTATCTACTTCCAGGTTGTAATAGTTAGGTTAATTTTCTCGCATTTCTTTTTCCATATTATGTAACTGCTCATGGAATGTAATAGCTTAATTAGGATTTACTTTCCGCACTCCTATATTATGTAACTGCCCCAAAGCCATGTAATAGCGTAGGTTTACTTTCCACAATTTAATTTCCGCACCCATATAAACTACTAGTAACTAGGCATGTATGGAAAGATAAAAATGAACGTAGATCACTTCTAATTGCAAGATAACTTATCTGAACTCAACACATTCTCTTCACACATGCACCCCCTAGGCTATTCTCTCTCGTTGCCTTTCGAATAAATAGTCAAGTCCCTCGAACGTAGAGTGCTTTCGACCGATAGTACTGTTCTCTCTCTGTTGAATGCAAGGGCATTACATTGTCTCATGTTTTGGTAGATACCGGTTCTACTCTGAATATCCTACCAAAGAGTGCTTTTGACCGACTTGACGTTGAAGGATTGGTCTTGAAGCCCAGTGACATAATTGTGAGAGCTTTTGATGGTTCTAAATGAACAGTACTTGGAGAGCTCATTCTGCCAGTTAAAGTCGGTTCCCAGACTTTCGACTCCACCTTCTTTGTCATGGACATTCTTCCAACTTACTGTTGCCTACTTGGATGCCCTTGGATACATGGGGCAGGCGCTGTTACCTCTACCTTGCATCAGAAGCTGAAGTACCCAGTGAAGGGGAAAATTGTTATAGTATGCCGTGAGGAGGAATATATGGTGAGCCATCTGCAGTCATTCCGATACCTCGAAATGGAAGGTGAATTCTTCGAAACTCCCTGTCAAGCTTTTGAAATAGTTCCAAGAGTCATGCCTGTTGACTCTCCTGTCACCCCTGAAGTTACACAAATTCCACCTAGAATGGCCTCGCTGAAGGATGCTCAAGCTGCAGTTAAAGAAGGAGGTTGTACTATTTGGGGTCAGCTCCCTGATCTTCCTTTCAAATCTGACAAGACTGGTTTAGGCTTCACCACCAAAGGTCAAAAGATGATACACCGCGAACGTGTCGGCAAACTTCCCTTCCATATCAGCAAGAACGGAGTCCATGCTATAGAAGACAACGATAACAACTTCGACATCGGCGATTGGATCTTCCTAACTCCCGACAACGGACTCAGTAATTAGAAGACCGAAGACGTCATACCAATCTCCTTTAGACAGGAGTAATTGCTTTTGTTTTCTGTTATGCCTTTCGTTTGCTACGCTTTGAACAATAAACTTAAAAGCCTAATGCCTTGCCCGGGGCATCACGGCTCGTTTGTGAGGGTTATTATCTGTCATTTTCATGTTTTCATTCAATAAAATCATTGGACTTTTTGCATTTAAATGTTGTTTTCTTTCTTCTACTTTACTACCCATTCAAAAGCTATGTGTTCTTACACACACTCACGTGATACACTGTAGATTCACTCCGAATCTCGTTGATAACAACTTTGCTATTGCTAAATATGACTTCGACAATCCGATCTACCAAGCCGAAGACGAAGGTGAGGAAGATTGTGAAGTGCCAGGAGAACTTGTCAGATTTCTACAGCAAGAAGAATAGTGTCTGACCACCACGAAGAGCGATCGAGGTTGTGAATCTAGGTACTGACAAAGACAGAAAAGAAATCAATATAGGAGCGGGTCTTGAGAACAGTATCAAATAAATATTGGTCCAGATGCTATGAGAATAGATCAAAGTTTTTTCTTGGTCATAGGAAGACATGCCAGGGATAGACATTGACATTGTGGTACACTGGTTACCGACAAAATAAGGTTTTCTCCCAGTAAAGCTGAAGGTTCGTCGCATGCGTCCTGAGAAGATCAAGGCCGAAGTTATGAAGCAGTTTAATGCCGGTTTCCTAGCCTTTACTTCTTATCCACAGTGGGTTGCAAATGTAGTACCCATACCTAAGAAGGATGGTAAAGTACGAATGCGTGTGGATTACAGGGATCTGAATAGAGCGAGTCCAAAAGACGATTTCCCACTGCCTCATATTGATGTTCTAGTCGACAACACCGCTCAACATAAAGTTTTCTCCTTCATCGATGGTTTCTCCGGTTACAATCAGATTAAAATGGTCCTGAAGACATGGAGAAGACTACTTTCATTACGCAATGGGGCACATTCTGCTACAAGGTCATGTCGTTCGAACTGAAGAACGCTGGCGCCACTTATCAACGTGCCATGGTGGCATCATTTCATGACATGATTCATCACGAGATAGAGGTCTACGTCGACGACATGATAGCTCGATCACAGACTGAAGAGGAACATCTCGATCATTTGCGGAAACTGTTTGATAGACTGTGAAGAAGTACAGACTAAGACTTAATCCCAACAAGTGCACCTTTGGAGTCAGATCCGGTAAACTCCTAGGGTTTGTTATCAGTGGTAAAGGTATTGAAGTTGACCCCCGCCAAGGTTAAAGCTATCCAAGAAATGCCAGCGCCCCGCACCAAGAAAGAAGACAGGTTTCTTGGGACGACTAAACTACATTGCCAAATTCATTGCACATCTAACTGCTACTTGTGAGCCAATATTCAAATTATTGAAGAAAGATCAAGTAGTGGAACGGAACGACGATTTCCAGATTGCTTTTGACAAAATCAAGGAATATCTGCATAATCCTCCTATCCTGATGCTGCCTGCCGAAGGAAGACCTCTTATCATGTACTTGACAGTATTAGAGAACTCAATGGGGTGTGTGTTGGGGCAACATGATGAGTCTGGTCGAAAAGAGTATGCAATATACTACCTTAGCAAAAAGTTTACCGACTGTGAAACAAGATACTCACAGCTCGAGAAAACTTGCAGCGCTTTGGTTTGGGCTTCTCGCCGACTAAGACAGTATATGTTGACTCACACTACCTTGTTGATCTCCAAGATGGATCCGATAAAATACATATTTGAGAAACCTGCTCTCTCCGTGTTAGTGTTTTTAGTTGGCATTAATTTTGGTAAAACTAGGCTATAGCAATGTCTTGATAAATGTCATGACATTCAGAGATTGAAGATGGATCCTACTTGCTAAGGATGTTAAAGAACAGCTCAGAACTGGAAGCTAAAGTTGTGCTAGAAATTCTTGAAAAAACAGTCTGATGTCATAACAGATGTTATGACATTCAGTGTGACATTCTGTTCTGCAGAATCTGTTTTTTCCTGAGACTTTTCAGGAAGTTTGTTGAGCTGCTAAATATTGTTTTTCTGTTATTAGAAAGCATGCTCACGTGGCTGCTAGGTTAATCTTAATTAAACCTAAATTGGTTGTTGAAAAGACCATGTTTTTAGGATTAAATTAAGTGAACCCTAGCTATCTTTATGGAAGCCCAAGACTGAGGTTTCAGGACTGCTTCTATAAAAGGAATTCAACCCTTACACTGCTGCTGTGCCCTTGGAATGTATTTGAAGATTTAGCAGCTTATTATTTGTGTAATTCTAGTTTCTCTTGTGAGCCAAGCAATTATCAATTGATAAGTGCCTTGGACTAGGATTTGTTTGTAATGGTAGTTTATCACTCAAAGCTTTGAAGCACGAGTGTTTGTCTCTTGATTGAAGCTTTGAAGCAAGATCAAGATATTTTATTGAAGTGTGTCTTCACAATTCAATTAATCAATAGGTTGATATCACTGCTGTGATTGAGGGGGAGTGAGTAGGAACTCAGATCTAAGTAAGACTTAGGTTGAAGTTGCATTGGGTAGGTTTTAAGTGAAGGAGATAAACTGGTTGGTTTATTCCTGAATTAATTCTACTAATAGTGAATTTCCTCCCTGGCTTGGTAGCCCCCAGATGTAGGTGTAGTTAGACACTGAACTAGGTAAACAACTTATTGTGTTCTTTACTGCTGTTTACATTTATTGTGTGAATTTTTAACAGAGTGTCAGATAGTGTGTCATAACATTCTCTGTGACATCACGTATCTACTGCCAGGAATTTCAATTGGCATCAGAGCAGGCGCCCTGCCTGTTATTTCTGGGGTGAGATCTAGGGATAATAGTTTATGGCGTAATGGATAAGGAGGGAGGATTTGGAGGTGGACCACCTATTCTGGATGGGTCTAATTATGATTACTGGAAGCCTCGTATGGTTGCCTTCTTAAGATCAGTGGATATTAAAGCTTGGAGAGCTGCTGACAAAGGATGTAAACATCCCACCAAGCTTGAGAAAGATGGGACTACTGTTTTGAAACCTGAGGAGGAATGGAGCAAAGAGGAAGAGGAGCTAGCTTTGGGGAACTCTAAAGCATTGAATGCCCTATTCAATGGTATTGTGAAACATCTTGATTGGTCCATCAATGTGGTGGCCAAGGATGTTTGGGACACTCTCAAAACTACTCATGAGGGGACATCCAAGGTGAAGATGTCAAGACTTCAGATGCTCATTACCAAAATTTGAGAATTTGAAGATGAAAGAAGAAGAGACTATTCATGAGTTTCACATGAATATTTTGGAGATTATACGCCTCGGGAGCACTTGGTGAAAAATGTCGGGAGAAAAGCTGGTGAGAAAGATTCTCAGATCCTTGCCTAAAGGTTTGCAATGAAAGTGACCGCAATAGAGGCTCGGGACATCAGCACCTTGAAGGTTGAAGAACTTATAGGATCTCTTATGACTTTTGAGATGGGAATCGGTGGCTGATGACAAAAGAACAAGAGCATAGCACTTGTATCTAATTACGAAGAAGGATGCAAGGTGGAGGATGAAGAAAAGATATACAAGCTATAGCTATGCTTGGAAGCAGTTCAACAAGCTCATCAAAGGATTAATCCAAAGTCAAGGTCAAATTTCAAGGACATTTCATCGACATCAAGATCTTATGACTCCAGTAGAAGATCCAAGTCAGAGGATAAAGGAAGTCAAAGCAGTGGAATCCAATGTCATGGATGTGAAGGATTTGGACATATTAGGGCTGAATGTCCCACCTTTCTAAAGAAACAAAATAAAGGAATGGTTGTCACTTGGTCTGATGGTGATTCAGGAAGTGATTCTGAGGAAGAAGGTGCCAAACTTGTCACTTTCTCTGGGTGTACAATTCGATATGGATTCTAGTGATGAGGAAGTAACATTTGAAGAGCTTGCTGAAACCTACAGGAAGTTGTGTATAAAAAATGGTGAAGTATGTCAGCAAAATGAGGAACAAAAAAGGCTGATTGAGAAGTTGGAAGCTGAGAATGTGAAGAAGGTGAGAAAAGGAAAACACAACCACTATAAATCACCTTAATAGTGACATTGTAATGTTGAACTCAAACTTGATCGGATGTCTCATCAAAATGTTGACATCGATCTTGATAAGTTGGAAGAAATTCTTCACTTGGACAAAATCAGAAATAAGCATGGTCTAGGATATGTGGTTGAAAAGAAACTTGGTGACATTAAGAAGAAGAGACATGGAAACCAATGTCAAAAGCAGTTGTCACAACATAAAGCAGAAATGTACGCTCGGGGTATGTGGCGCAAAGAGATTTGCTAATAACCGAGTGGAACAAACACGCAAGTTAATGGCAAAGAAGAGGTTACACCACAAAAGCAGAAATAAGTGCCTCGGATATGTGGAGGCCAAGAAATTTATTAATAACAAAATGAGAGAGACCTAATGAACCAATGTCAAAACAGATGTCACAACATTGGGTTCAACATCAAAATCATAGAAACTTGAATAAAAAGTTTCAAAGATGGAGATGTCATTATTGTGGAAGGTTTGGTCACATAAAGTCCTTACGCTATAGGCTACATGGATACCTAACGGACTCCTATGCTAAGCCTAAGAACATCAAGGTACCCTACACTCAAAAGTGGAAGAAGAAGGCGTAGCTCGTAGCTCACACTTCTCCTAGAGTGTCTACCAAGAAAGATTGGTACTTTGACAGTGGGTGTTCCAAGCACATGACTGGAGATAGGAATCTTCTCAATGATGTTAAGCCTCATTCTACCAGCTTTGTTACTTTTGGAGATGGAGCTAAAGGAGAAACCAAAGGTGTTGGAAACTCAAACTGGTCTGGAGTTCCAATCCTAAATGGAGTGCTGCTGGTAAAAGGTCTGAATGCAAATCTCATTAGCATAAGTCAGCTATGTGATATGGGATTCACAGTCAACTTCACTAAGGTTGAATGTCTTGTAATCAATTATGAACAAGTAGTGATTATGAGAGGAGTCAGATCAAAGGACAACTGCTACATGTGGGAATCTGAGAACACCACTCTGCCCTCTGTGTGTTCTACAGACAGAGATGAAGAGAAAGTAAAGGTGTGGCAGCAAGAATCTGGTCATCCACATCTCAGAGGAATGAACAGGATAAGTTCCATAGAGGGAGTCAGAAGGTTACCAAGATTTCACATTGATAAAGGGAGAATCTGTGGTAAGTGTAAGGCTGGACAGGAAATCAGAATGTCATACACAATGTCTAGACATCTGACCACCACTAAAGTACTGAAGCAAAGTACTAGGATCTGGTATGAAAGGCTAACCAAGCACCTTATTGTCAAAGGTTATAGGAGAGAAGTCTTGGATAAAATCCTCTTTGTCACAAATGAAGGGGGAAAGATCATGGTGCCTAAAATTTATGTTAATAACATTGTTTTTGGAGGAATACCTGACACAAGTGTGAAACATTCTGACAACCAATTGCAAGCTGGATCTGGGATGAGCCACATTGGAGAGTTGATTCATTGTCTTGGACTGCAAGTCTCACAGATGAAAGAGTCAACACTTCCTTCACAAAGCAAGTATGCAAGGAATTGTGTCAAGAAGCTTGGAATGAAGAATGACAGCCACACTAGGACTCTTATCCCTCCACTTTTGAAGTTGTCCAAGAAAACAAGTGGAGAAAGTGTTGATCAAAGCTTGTGTAAAAGCCCTTTTGATGGATGGTTCTTCTTGAGAAACAATCTTATCTCTTGGATCAGCAAGAAGCAAAACTGTGTGGCTTTGTACAATGTTGAAATGGAATACATAGCAGCTGGGAGAAACTGCCTTAAGAAGATCTGGATGAAGCAGATGCTGACTAGGTACAATGTCATGCCGGATGTCATGACATTGGCCTGTGACATCTTTACTAAAGTTTTTGAGGCTAGTCAATTTAAGACTTTGAGGGACAAATTGGGTACTTGTCAATATGAGGAGTTGTAGCAATTAACTGTGCCTACAACAAGAATTGAAAGGGACTTTTTATTTCAATTATTTTTAAGAGGGTTATTTAGGTATTTTCATCCTTATTTTAAAAGGTCCAAGAATAGGAAGAGACATCCTCATATAATAGTTTCTTCTTTTGAAAGTAGTATCACTCTTTCTTCTCCCAAAAGAAACTATGAAACTCTCTGCCATTTTCGCTTTCATTCTCTCAAAATCCATCAGCGAAAGATGTCTTCACCATCGTCATCATCTCAAGAATCAGGCTCTTCATCTCCCTCCATGGCTGAAGTCAGGGCAAATGCTGAAGCCATGCAAGCTGAAGCACTGAGGGTTACTCCATTGCATGCAATAGCTACTGACCCAGAAAAAGTCAAGAAACTGCGCACAAGGAATGCAAGAAGGTCACAAGCATCCCCCTCTGGTAAGACTTCTGTACCATCCTCTTCTGTTCCCCCAGAAATAGTGAACACAGAGGGGTCTAGAGCTGTGCATATAGCTATTGCTAGATTAGTAACCAGGATCTTAAACGAAGACCAATCTGTACCTGGGGTTTCAGTTCCCCTAAACTATAAGTCTGCTAGCCCTAGTTTAGCAGTTGATCCAGATGTCACTGAGAATGTCGAGACATCTGGTGATCATGATACTTCCCCTGGCAAGAATAATGTAGATCCTTCAGTTAAAGTTTCTGAAGTACGTGTTGATGATGTTTGTAATGAAACCCCTGCTGATAAGGAAGATGTGATCTCTGATAGTATCCTTGAGGAATCCCCAGCAAAATTTGCCTGTGAAAAGGCCCCTGCTGACTATATTTCTGATAGTATTCTTGAAGAATCACCAGCAAAGTGTGCCTCTGGTAAAGTCCCTGATGACTACATTTCTGACAATATTTTGGAAGAATCTCCAATTCAAGAATCTGATCATTTAACTGAACCTCCAGTCATTGACTTAGATGAAGTGTTCTCAGACAATGATCTTATTGCCAATGTCAATCCAAGCATTGCAAAAAGAATGATGAAAAGGAAGGGAAAATAGGCAGTCTCTCAAAGCCCTGCTAAAGAGAAGGATACTGAAGATGTGTGCAAGACTGAGAAGTATCACAAGGCTGGACCCTCTACAAGGAGAAGTAGAGTAAAAACTGTTGGTGGTGGCTCTAGACCAAAGAGAACAACAATTGTGAAAAAGAGGAAAGAACCTGAATCCTCAGAGTCAGATCAAGACTCTGAATTTGATGTTGAAGAGAATGTCACAGACATTCATCCCAGAAAGAAGCAAACTCTTGGGAATCTGCTAAAGGTGCCTGAAGTGGCCATTGATAACATTTCTTTCCATCATCCTGAAAATGCTGGAAGATGGAAGTATGTTTGCTTCAAGAGGGTGGCTCTGGAAAGAGAGTTAAATAAAAGTGCTCTTGAAAACAAGGAAATTATTGAGTTGATTAAAAAGGCTGGTCTGATGAAAACAGTTGTGAGTTTCTCAAACTGTTATGAAATTTTGGTGAAAGAGTTTATAGTCAATCTGTCAAATGGCTGTGGGGATAGGAACTCTGTTGACTACCAGACTGTATATGTGAGGGGGAGGAAAGTCAGGTTTTCTCCAAATGTGATCAACAGATTCCTGGGTAGATCTGATAATGCACAGCCAGAGCTGGAGGAAACTGACAACAGGATCTGTCAAACCATCACTGCCAAACAAGTAAGGCAATGGCCTCTAAAGGGAAAACTCTCAGCAAGCAAGTTGAGTGTCAAATTTGCCATCCTGCATAAGATTGGTGCTGCTAACTGGGTCCCAACCAATCACAAATCCACCATCTCTAATGGACTGGGAAGATTCATATATGCAGTAGGCACTCAGGCTACGTTTGACTATGGATCCTATATATTTGATCAGACCCTCAAGCATGCTGACAACTATGCTATCAAGGGACCAATAGCCTTTCCCTCCCTCTTGTGTGGTATTATAACTTATCAATACCCTGACATCCTAGTTAATAGAGATTCAGTGTGTAAAAGAGCTCCTGCCCTTGGTTTCCACTACAAGCTATTTCAAGGGAAGCATGTTCCTGACATTGTCATGACATCTGCTGAGACATCAAATGTCAAGGCAAAATCTCAAAAGGCAAATGTCATTGTTGTGCTAAGAGCTACCTACACAGAGCTTGAAGCAAGGAAACAAAGTCTTGAAGAGTTGATCTCTCAACTAGAGCAGGACACAAAGGTTGAGGATGAAGGGATAGCTGCTGATGAGGCTGTTGGTGATGCTAAAAATGAGGATGTTCAGATGGCAGATGCTGGTGAAGAAGGCTCTGAAGATGCTACCTTCCACAATGCTTCTTCTGGAGAAGAAAGCACTTGAGTTGTATCCTTATGCCCCTGTTGCTTCTGTCTTTGTTTTGTCATTTGTTTCTTGTTCTGTATTTTCCAAGTTTTTGTATGCTGGATGATTGTAATCCTCTTATTGACAGATTTGTAGTTTCTTGACAGAGATGTATGTCATACCCCAAAATTTTCCCTCCATCTTCTCAAGATATTTCATACATCCATACTCAAGGATTCCTCAAGAGTTGATCAGACAAACTCTCTCCTAGACAATCAACCCAAACTAGGGTTTGGTGATTCTCAGCTCCAGATGGACTTCCAACATCTCCAATGTTCATCATGCCTCCTCATATGCTTCAAAGATTTTCCATGTCAAGTTTCAAGCCTTACAACTCAAGTTTCCTTAGACAATTGCTCAGATGGTTGAAAATTAGTTGTATTGGACAAAAAGTCAACTGTGGTCAACATACAGTCAAACTTCATAATTTTTGGTCAACATCCTCATTTTTAAGTTACATTCATCATTTGATCAAGGGTTGATCATGATTCATCAAGAAAACTCAAGATTTGCTCAAAAGTCAAACTTTCTAAATTAGGGTTTCTAGATGAAAAGTCAACTGAACTTTGACTGATCATAACTTCTTCATACTTTCTCAGAAATTTTTCCACCACCTCTTGTTTTGAAGGAAATGTCATTCCCTAAAACTTCATGTCTCACAAGAATGTTCAAAAAATGCTTCATTTGGAAGGTATGGATCAAAACATTACAGGTCCTTTTCAAAGTCAACAAAAAGTCAACATTTTGTTTTGAAGATATATTGAGCATGGAAACTCTAATTGAGATGAGACCAAAACGGTTGGTTAGAGGACTCTTAGAGCTTTCCAAAAAGTCCCAGAACACTCAAAAATGTGGAAAATTGAGCAAGATACACCATTCAGAAGTTGGGAAATTTTGGACAATTGCACAAAAGGACATTTTGGTCAAAATGCAAAATTTTCCAAATGGGCCTAAAATCTTTTGATCCAAACTTGTTCATGACATTATTCTTGACCCATAAATGCTTGGCCATGGCAATTTTCTATTTTATTAATTTATTTTTGAATTTTAGAACATTTAATTCAAAATTAAATTATATAAAATATGAAAATAATATGTTTTTCCAAAAGGGCTGATTTTATACCAAACTTGAAGTCCAAGAAAGCCCATAACAATTGCCAAATTCGTGCATGATCATGCATTAAAGGGAAAATCAAATTTCTTTCAAAAAAATTGATTTTATTTGAAAATTATTGAATGCATTCCAAATCAAATCTTCTTGCCTTATTTTTCCTCTCACAATTCCTTTATAAATAGCCAGCAAGATCACAAGCCAAAAGGACGAAACCCTAGCTCAAAGCACAACCCTTACTTTGCCAAAAAATTTCACAAACTTTTGAGATTCGAATTCTAAGTTGCAGCCACTCTCAGCCTCTTCCAGCCATTCAAACGTGCTCAGGGGGTAAGGTTGAGTAAGAATACATATTTATCATTGATCAAAGCAAGCCAAATCGTGCCATATACATGCATACATATTCAATTTTTCTTGATTTTTGCATTTGATTATTCTGCTTGTGTTAATCGATTCTAATGCCTTTTTTGTGTTCATGAGACTCCATAGACACGATCTGGGCAATCGCTAGCAAGGTTGAACGTCCAAACTTCACAATGTCATGTTTAGGGTTTTGGAGCTGTTAAGTTTCGAACTAGTAGTTAGAGGAACTTTCAGGGAAAACTAACGCCACCATCGTGTTCGCCATGGTCGATTTAGGGGGATAAGGTCCTTCTTTCTCGTTTATTGTTCGTGTTTTGCAGGTTAGGGAAATCGGGCAGCCGGAGAAGACGACCGGAGCTAGGGCTCCGGCGTCGCTGACTTGGTTGACCGGCGAGGAAGCTGGCGTGACGAGATAACACGTTCTGATTCGTTTGTTATAAGTCAATGGACCCCACGCGTGGCTGACTGTGTTCGATTCAATTCTCATGACACGTGATCACTCATATTCAATTGTTTTCAGCTTTTCCAACACAAAAAGCCACTTGGCCTAGTGGTAAAGACGCTGCCTGTTCAAAGATCCTCTCCAGGGTCATCAGTTCGAGCCAGCCTGGGACCTGGTTTTGTTTTCCTTTTTCAAAACTTCACTTTTTCAATTTATTTTCTATTTTATTCTTATTTAATATTTTCATACAATTTTATTTCTTTTCATAATTTTATTTATGCATTAAAAAATCACCAAAATATTTTTTCCTTTTGCATTTATTTTCAGAAAATACTTTTTTAATTTTTAAAATTAAAAAATACAATTTTGCATGCATATTTATTTTTATTCATAATTTTGCATTTAAATCAATTTTAATTAGTTTTAAATTATTAAATTGCATCTAAAAAATCCCAAAAAATTATTTTAACATATTTATATTATTTCCAGCATGACATATTTTTCTCATTCAAGAATTTGCATTTTTCTAACATTTTTTCTCTTGTTCGATTCATCTCGTAATTTCCGATTTCTCATTCTTTTACAGGTTATTCCGTTTCAGCCGGTTTCTTTTACCGTTTTCTTTTTTTCCAATAATGTAACTGTTTATGGGATGTAATAGTTTAAATTAGGTTTTTATTTTCCACAAGTTTAAATTATGTATCTGCCCCAAAGCCATGTAATAGCGTAGGACATTTACCTTTCCGCACATTTACATTCCGCAATTTACTTTTCGCACTTATAAACTGCTAGTAACTAGGCGTGTATGGCAAGACTAAAATCAACATAGCCCACTAATTTTCAAAGATAAAAATATCCGAATCGACACATTCTTTTCACACATGCACCCCTTAGGGTAATTCTCTCTCGATGCCTTACGAATTCACATGGTCATGTCCCTCGAACGTAGAGGTATTCTAGCACCGTTGCCTTCAAAACAAATCATCATAGTCCCTTCGATACAAAGATCATAAAACCCACGATGTCGCCTCCGAATACATGATCTTGACCCTCGATTGTCGCCTACGAAAAATGATGATAGTCCCTTCGAATGTGTTAGGATACTTCCTACAAGTTGCTTTCTATGACCATACGATGTCCCTTCGAATGTCCCGCTTACATCCAACGAATGGAGTTACCTACCAACCAATGGTATGGATAGCGCTATTCTAAAGGAACGTAAAACAACACGAAAACGACCAATTCTGAGTAGGTAATAAGACTTTTAGTTGCTTGCTCAAATCAAATACTTTTCACACCTCACACTTTTGTCAAAGTTCAAACTCTTTTCAAAATGAAACATTTCTGAACACTTTTTATACATTCCTACATGAATCATTACAAAGTCAAAGCGAAATGCCTTTTCAAAACATTTTTTGTCAAACACACAGAAAGCAATTTTTAAAGTGATCTAAGAGCAACTAAGAGCCCGTAGATAACTACGGATGAAAAGGGGTGCTAATACCTTCCCTTTTCATAACCTTCTCCCTTACTCAGAATCTAATGAAGGTCTTTTTCTGTACTTTTACCTTCCCTTAATTGGATAAAAATTAAAGTCGGTGGCGACTCTTGTTATCCGCACATTTGCGATACAAAAACTAAAAAGTCAGTTCACCGTATCACAGAACTGGCGACTCTGCTGGGGAAACACCCTAAAAGAGAGAATGCCTTAGGGATTTCTAGATCACCTTTACCGCTTTCTGTTTGATTTGTATGCTTTACTTTTAAGGGTTGCTTGGGTATTATATTTGTGGGGGATCCTACACCCGAATCCGGGTTTCCTTTTAGGTAAGTAGCAATAAATCGTCGCGACCGTTAGACGTATATCAAAACGGTCAACATGATGGCTACGTTAGCGTGACACTTTGGATGTCCTGATACTCTTCATTCCCAAGTTGAGGATAGTATTTGGCTTCTGCATGGTGTCATCAAGCGCTAACTAAACTTTTAGAACCTTAATTGACCCATCTTGGCCATTAGAAGGTAGTGAGATGGCCGGCTTTGGTGCAGACCGAGGTTGGTTGATACTCGATGCTACGCTCATTGAGATCAGACTTTTGGGATATTTTCGGTCAACCACTTGGTAGTCGTATTGAAATAAACGCCTACGAGAAAGATCGATGATGTGAGATTCCTAGAACCCGGTTACTATTATAGGACAGGATGAACCAACTCAAACTTTTGGTGGGGTAATCACCTATACCTCATGCAAGCCTTAAACCTAGGCTCATTGTGTGAATTGTTTGTGTGTGCTAAACATGATATCATGACATCATTCGCATTGCATATCATTTCTAACTATTTCAAGGACCTAGGGATTTATCTTTGCTCTGTTTTGTAGGGTATTATGGCTTCTAGAAAGAATATCCGAATCAACTTCATGGATATACCTTCTCAGCTCAAAGAATTGGTTTCAGAAATTCCCGACCATGCTCAGTTCATCAAAAGACATGGTTATCTGCTTGATTTGGTTATCTCCGGTTTTGAAGAAGATATGATGCATGTCCTATTTCAGTTCTTTGATCTGAAGCACCATTTCTTTACATTCCCGGATTATCAGTTAGTTCCTACCTTGGAAGAGTTCTCTGAGCTACTTGGGGTACCTATTCTTGACCAAATGCCATTCACCGGTCTAGAAAAGGTTCCTAAGTGTGAAGACATCGCATCAGCCTTACATCTTAAGCGCTCAGACATTGAAGCCAATTGGGAAACCAGAAGTGGAGTTAAGGGTTTACTTTCCAAGTTCCTAATTAAGAAAGCCCGAGAATTCCTCAAAGCTATGAGTTTCCATGCATTCGAAGACATTGTGGCCTTGCTAATCTATGGTTTGGTTCTATTTCCTAACTCGGATCAATTCATAGACGTCAACGCCATCAAGTTGTTCCTTACCCGCAATCCAGTGCCTACTTTACTTGGAGATATCCTACATTCTCTCCACACTCGTACCATCAAAAGACAAGGAACTCTCATGTGTTGCATACCGTTACTTTCTAGGTGGTTTATTTCGCACCTTCCTCCATCAGTTTTGAAGAATGAACAAAGGATGAAGTGGTCTCAAAGACTAATGTCACTCTCTCATTCAGATATCTGTTGGAGCCTTTTCTCTCAAAAGGACTTCACCTTCATTGAGCGTTGTGGAGAATTCCCTAATGTACCGCTACTTGGTATAAGGGGAGGTATTACTTACAACCCTTCTCTAGCTCTACGTCAGTTTGGTTTTGCCCGAAGAGATGGTCCGCATGATATGCTTCTCCAAGATATTGTGTTCGACTATAATCACGATCTCCAGAATTATCGACGAAGGTTCATACATGCTTGGGGCATGGTAAAGAAGACTGATACCAAGACTTTGGGGCACTAGAACTCCATTCCTTGGGAACCTTACCTCAAATGGGTGTGAGCTCGAGCTCAAAACCTCATGATGCCATTCACGCCTGTTTCACCAGTAATTATGGAACCTGTTGCAATAGGTGACGTACCCTATACCGTTCTCCATCCTGACATGCCTACTGATTTTGAAGACTTGAAGAGATCCTGGATTCAGCTCAAGGAAGAGGGATACCTTTGAAGCTCGTGTTATGCAAGTGCTAGAGTTCACTAAGCTACTTCACGAGGAGCGAAGCATCAACGCCTATCTCGGCACCAAGAGGAAGCGCCCATGGGAGACTTAGAGCTTTAGGATTTATATCTTTACTTTTATTGTTTTGAACTTTCTTTTGTACTTAAAAAAAAAAAGAATAATAAAAAGAGTACTAATAAATGTTTGTTCATTGCTTGTTTAACAAATTTAAATCTCTAAGGTCCTTGAAAACATTGCATTGCATTCGCATAAACATTGCATATCATAGCATAACATTGCATCACAGGTACATTGAAGATTGGTTTTCTCATTTGCTCGCTATTTATTTTAGCAGAAATGGCTCTTGAACGATCATCAAAGATCTTCAAGCTCGAATGCTCGGCCAGAGATGTTCACCATTTGGTCCAAGGTCAAGAAGATCTGAAGAAGCTCATCAACAGAAAGAAGAAGGTTGTGGGTCTTCTCAACATGGGCAGACGCTAAAAAGGAGGTCCTAGAGTGGTTAGTCGAATTGAGCTCTCTGAAGGAAGTGTCAAGAAGGAGGATGAGCAAAGTAACAAGGGTGATGGTGAATGCAGTCAGCCTGAGCTTGAGAAGAACTATGATGATGGCCAATACTCTGATGAGAATGACAAGTACAAGCAGCTTGAAGACTGTTTGAATGCTGTGGAAAACCTGAAGATGTCCGGGCTGAATTTTGATGATCTGAGTCTTGTCCCTGGTGTTGTGATTCCTCCCAAATTCAAAGTTCCTACTTTTTCCAAGTATGATGGCATGTCTTGCCCTAAGCTGCATTTGAAGTCCTATGTCCAGAAGATCAATCCCCACACTGATGACAGAAAGTTGTGGATGCACTATTTTCAAAAGAGTTTGTCCGGAACCCAGTTGGAATGGTACTATCAACTAGAGAATGACCGTATCCGTACTTGGAGTGATTTAGCTGATGCTTTCTACAGACAGTATGAGTACAATGCTGAATCGACACCCACTCGCATGCAACTACAAAGCATGTCTATGGGTCGTGACGAGAAGTTCAAGGAGTATGCTCAGAAATGGAGAGATCTAGCAGCCAGAGTTCAACCCCCCTTGTCCAATAGGGAGTTGGTTGATATGTTTATGGGAACACTGACAGGCCCATTCTTCAATCATCTGATTGGAAACTCTTCAGCCGGATTCACCGAGTTGATTCTGACAGGCGAGCGTATTGAAGCTGGTATCAAGAGTGGGAAGATTCATGTAGAGTCATCTTCAAATGCTACGAAGAGATCTTTTGGTGGTAAGAAAAAAGCCAATGTTGTGTATGGTCAGAAAAGCCGAGCCAAGACCGACCGTGCTCAATCTGTGGGGGCAGTTGTGATCTCTAATCCTACATCGGCACAACCTCAGCGAGACAGCGCGTGTAACCAGAACGCGCAACGAAGACAGTTCACGAAGATCAACATGCCATTGTCGCAAGCCTTGCAACACATGTTGAAAGCATAGCTGATTACCTTGAGGGATCCTCCTCAAAATGTCAACACTTCCTCTCCGAGATACAATCCTAATGCTAAGTGTGCTTACCATTCCAATAGCCCAGGACATAGTACTGATGACTGTTGGGCTCTGAAGAACAAGATTCAAGATATGATTGAAGCTAAGCAGATTGAGTTTGATCCTCCTGTTGAGACTCGGAATGTGATCAATGCGCCTATGCCTAACCATGACAAGGGTTCCAATGCTGTTGGAGATGATACTTATGTTTTCAACATAGATGACTTGACCATTCCTCGATGGCTGTTAAGAAGAATTTGTTGCAAGCGGTGTCAACCAGGATGCAGAATGTCGTTGGTGCCCATCCGCGCCTGATGGTTGTGCTTGGTTGAGAAGACGTGTCCAGTGCATGATGGATAACCGTGAGATACTATTTCTGAAACCACCTATGCAGAAGTTGTGTGAAGAAATGTCTAAGTTGAAGATTGACAATGCAAATGAAACTGTGCCATCTGTGTGGGATACCTTGGGGCAGCCAAGTGGAAAGTATGATTACATGGTGAAGTACACTGTTCCTGAAAGCTACAAGATTCCTATTGAAGATGTTAAGGCGACCGGATGGGGTGACGATTTCCCAGAAGATTATGCTGATGTTAACACAATAAGGATTTCCTCTGCTGATCCTGTGCCTAGAGTGGCACCTCTCATCATTACTTCTCCCAGACCAGTCCCATATTCCTCCGACAAGGCTATTCCTTGGTATTATGGAGCTGAGGTTTACTATCATGGCGTCAAACAAGACCCTCTGACCATTGAAGACCTTATAGTTGAAGCTACCATTCCTGACATCGACAACATCACCAGATCAAGTAAGGTGACCAGAACCGGAAGGGTATTCTCTCCAGATATCTCTCCTCCAAAAGACACCGCGACTCCAGCTATTCCATCAGTTCCCCAAGAACCAGTGACTCATCCTGCTCAGCCAGAAGTACCAAAGGAAGTTACTGAAGACACCTCCAAACAAGAAATGGAGGAAATTCTGAAGATTATCAAGAAGAGTGACTACAATGTTGTGGAACAGTTGGGACAGACTCCGTCCAAGATATCCATGCTTGCTCTGCTCTTGTGCTCCGAGGCTCATGCTAATGCCTTGGTGAAGTTTCTGAAGAATGCTCATGTGCCGCAAGACACTACCACCGACCAGTTTGAAGTTTGTATTACTAGCTTTGGCTGCCAACAACGGCCTAGGCTTCTCTGATGTTGATTTAACTCCTGCCGGAAAGAAACACAACAAAGCCTTGCACATCTCTGTCGAATGCAAGGGCACTACATTGTCTCATGTCTTGGTAGATACCGATTCTGCTCTGAATATCCTACCGAAGACTGCTTTTGGTCGACTTAATGTCAAAGGGTTGGTTCTGAGACCCAGTGACATTATTGTGAGAGATTTTGATGGTTCTAAACGAACAGTACTTGGAGAGCTCACTCTGCCTGTTAAAGTCGGTTCCCAGACTTTTGACTCCACTTTCTTTGTCATGGCCATCCGTCCAGCTTACTCTTGCCTACTTGGACGCCCTTGGATACATGGGCAGGCGCATCACCTCTACCCTACATCGCAAGTACCGGTGAAAGGGAAGGTTGTTACAGTATGTGGTGAAGAAGAATATATGGTCAGTCATCTACAATCATTCCGACACCTCGAGGTGGAGGGTGAATTCTTTGAGACTCCCTGTCAAGCTTTTGAAACAATACCCAGAGTCATGCCTGTTGACTCTCCTGCTCCCCGGTTACAAGCTCCGCCCGAATGGCGCCATCGAAAGATGCTCAAGCTGCTGTTGAAGAAGGTAGTTCTATTTGGGGACAGCTCCCTGATCTCCCTTTCAAATCCGACAAGACTGGTTTAGGCTTCACCATCGAAGGACAGAAGATGATACGCCGTGAACGTGCCGGCCAACTTCCTTTCCGCATCAGCCAAAGTGGAATCCATGCTATAGAAGACGACGACAACGGCCGACATCGCAAGTGGATCTTCTCAACTCGATCATGGGCTCAGAATTTGAAGGCGAAGGCGTCATACCAATCTCCTTTAGTCAGGAGTAATTGCTCTTGTTTTGTTTTGCTTTTCGTATTTCTTTATGTTTTGAACAATAAACTTTGAAAGCCTAGTGCCTTGCCCAGGGCATCATGGCTCGTTTGAGGTTATTATCATTGTTTGCGTTTTCATTCAATAAATTCGTTGGACTTTTGCATTCAATTGTTTGTTTTCTTTCTTTACTTTATCACCCTTCAAAAGCTATGTGTTTCTCACACACCCACGTGATACACCGAATCACTCGAATCTCGTTAATACTATGCTATTGCTAAATATGAGTTCGATAATCCGATCTACCAAGCCGAAGGCGAAAGTGAGGAAGATTGTGAAGTGCCGGAGAACTTGCCCGCTACAGAAGAAGAGCGAGTTACACACCACACGAAGAGCAAGTTGAGGTTGTGAATTTGGGTGCTTGACGAAGAGAAAAGAGATCAAGATAGGAGCGGGTCTTGAGAAGGTCAAAGAAAGGTTGGTTCGGATGCTACGAGACTATATTGAGGTTTTGCTTGGTCATACGAAGACATGCGAGTTTGGACATTGATATTGTGGTACACGATTGCCGACAAAAGAAGGTTTTCTCCCAGGGAAAGCAGAAGGTTCGTCGCATGCGTCCTGAGATGTCAGAGAAAATCAAAGCCGAAGTCATGAAGCAGTTCAATGCCGGTTTCTTAGCTGTTACTTCCTATCCACAGTGGGTGGCTAATGTGGTACCTGTACCTAAGAAGGATGGCAAGGTACGAATGTGTGTGGATTACAGAGATCTGAACAAAGCGAGTCCGAAAGACGATTTTCCCCTTCCTCATATTGATGTTCTGGTTGACAACACCGCTCAGCATAAGGTTTTCTCTTTCATGGATGGTTTCTCCGGTTACAATCAGATTAAAATGGCTCCTGAAGACATGGAAAAGACTACTTTTGTTACACAGTGGGGCACTTTCTGCTACAAGGTTATGCCGTTCGGACTGAAGAACGCGGGCGCCACTTATCAGTGTGCTATGGTAACATTATTTCATGACATGATTCATCACGAGATAGAGGTCTACGTCGACGACATGATAGCTCAATCACAGACTGAAGAAGAACATCTTGATCATCTGCAGAAATTGTTAGATAGGTTGAGGAAGTACAGACTAAGGCTCAATCCTAACAAGTACACCTTTGGAGTCAGATCCGGAAAACTCTTAGGGTTTGTTGTCAGTGGAAAAGGTATTGAGGTTGACTCCGCCAAGGTTAAAGCTATTCAAGAGATGCCAGCTCCCCGCACTGAGAAGGAAGTCAGAGGTTTCTTGGGCCGATTGAACTACATTGCCAGATTCATTGCACACCTAACTGCTACTTGTGAGCCAATCTTCAAGTTACTTAAGAAAGATCAAGTGGTAGAATGGAATGACGATTGCCAGATTGCTTTTGACAAAATCAAGGAGTATCTACAAAATCCTCCCATCCTGATGCCGCCCACCGAAGGAAGACCTCTTATCATGTACTTGACAGTATTAGAGAACTCAATGGGGTGTGTGTTGGGGAAACATGACGAGTCTGGCCGAAAAGAGCATGCAATATACTACCTTAGCAAAAAGTTTACCGACTGTGAAACAAGATACTCACAACTCGAGAAAACTTGCAATGCTTTGGCTTGGGCTGCTCGCCGACTAAGATAGTATATGTTGACTCACACTACCTTGTTGATTTCTAAGATGGATCCGATAAAATACATATTTGAGAAACCAACTCTCTCCGGAAGAATAGCAAGATGGCAAATGATCTTGACCGAATATGACATCCAGTACACTTCTCAGAAAGCGATCAAAGGAAGTGTGGTAGCCGATCATTTGGCTCACCAAGCCGTAGATGACTATCATCTATGCGTCAATTTCGAGATGAAGATGTTTTACTAGTTACAGATTGCGAAGAACCAGGCCCGGACGAAGGACCTGAGCAAGGATCCCGATGGACCATGGTTTTTGATGGAGCCTCGAACGCACTTGGCAATGGCATTGGCGCCATCATCACATCCCCTACAGGTGGACACACGCCTTTCACCGCCAGATTATGTTTCAGTTGCACCAACAACATGGCCGAATACAAAGCGTGCATTATGGGCATTTAAGCTGCTATTGACCTAAGAATCAAGTTCTTGCAAGTGTATGGAGACTCAGCTTTGGTGATCAGTCAGATTAAGGCCGAGTGGGATACGAAACATCCAAATCTTATTCCCTATCGAGAGCATGTTCTGAGTTTGATTCCCTACTTTGAAGAGATCACTTTCAATCATATTCCACGAGAAGAGAATCAGTTGGCAGACGCATTGGCTACTATGTCATCTATGTTCAAGGTCAGATGGGACAACGAGGCTCCCCAGATCATCATTGAGAAGTTTGACGAACCAGCATATTGTTACGAGCTTGACACGAAGAGAAACCTTGGTACTATGACGTGAAGAGGTATCTTGAGACTCGGGAATATCCGAGGGCATCATCAACGATAAGAATGAGAAGATTTGCATCCAAATTCTTCCTCAGCAACGGCATCTTATACAAGCGCAACCACGACTTGTGCTTACTCCGCTGTGTAGATCAGAAAACAGCAATACGTATCATGGAAGAGTTACACGAAGGCGCATTTGGTACCCACTCCAGTGGACACACCATGGCTAAGAAGATTTTGAGAACAGGTTACTATTGGTCCACCATGGAAGCTGATTGTCACCGCTACGCTCGATCTTGTCACAAGTGCTAGATTTATGCCGACAAAGTACACGTACCTCCAGTACCTCTGAATGTTCTAACAGCTCCTTGGCCTTTTGCAATGTGGGGCATTGACATGATTGGACAAATTAAGCCCACAGCTTCCAACGGACATCGTTTCATCCTTGTGGCAATCGATTACTTTACCAAGTGGGTAGAAGCAGCCTCGTTTGCATCTGTTACCAAGAATGTTGTGGCTCGTTTCATCAAGCATAATCTTATCTGTCCGTATGGCACTCCCGAAAGGATTATCACAGATAACGGTTCCAATCTCAACAATAAGATGATCACCGAACTCTGCACGCAGTTCAAGATCAAATATCACAATTCTTCTCCTTATCGGCCTAAGATGAATGGCGCAGTGGAAGCCGCCAACAAGAACATTAAGAAGATTATCTGAGAAGATGCGGTGACTTACAAAGATTGGCATGAGATGTTACCATTTGCTCTTCATGGTTATCGCACTACAGCACGAACATCAACAGGGGAAACCCCCTTCTCTCTTGTGTACGGTATGGAAGCAGTCCTACCCATCGAGGTTCAGATGCCCTCAACCAGAGTCCTCTAGGACGCAGAGTTAGATGAAGACGATTGGGTTCAGACTCGGCTTGACCAGATTAACTTGATTGATGAGAAACGACTTGCATCCATTTGCCATGGACAGATTTATCAGAAACGAATGATCAGAGCATTTAACAAGAAGGTCAAGCACCGGGTCTACCAAATCGGTGATCTGGTAGTCAAGCGCATCATTCTGCCACAAGGTGATCCCAGGGGCAAATGGACTCCCACCTATGAGGGACCGTTTTTAGTCAAGACAGTGTTTTCTGGCGGAGCTATGATACTTAGCACCATGGATGGTGAAGACTTCCCACACCCTGTGAACGCAGACATAGTCAAAAAATACTACGCATAAAAGAGACCCGGTAGGTCGACTGGCCTAGGCAAAAATAAGGGCATCCTGGCGAACCAAAAAGGTTCGGGCAAAAGTTAAGGATATATACAAAACTTGTACACCCGGCAAGTCGAAAAATTGAAAAGGCGGCTTGGGCAAAAAGGGTATCCGGTGGTGAAAACCGAAAGGCGGTCTAGGCAAAAGTTAGGGATTTAAGCGTCGACTACGTCTCTTCGGATCACGCATCGATTACTATCAACATTCAAGATTCAAATGGCGAAGATCACTCTCACTTTCTCGACAACAAGGAGATGAGATAGTTGAAATATATGAGTACTAGCATAGTTGGAACTTAACGAGATTGTTTCCGCATAGCTTTTTACTTTTCTTGTGTACAAAACATTTGGCCATACGCCACCTTTCAAATAAACACAAGTTTCTTTCTCTTTACAATTTTTGTTGTTGTCGTTTGCAATAAGTCCAACGTTTGTTTTGAATGGCTATACGCATTTGACAATAAGAATCTCTTCACAAACATGCAAAAAGTGAACGAACAAAAGTAATTACTACAGGCTCCAGGAATTAAGATGACAACAAAGGTCACCAAAAACATTCCCCCGCAGAGCATAATCTCCGCAGAGGTGTCACTCACTAAACCTCCCCCAGCGGAGTATATGTTAATCCACGAGCGTTGATTCCATTCAACTGAGCAATGTTACATCAATAACACTTCATCGCCAGCTAAGATGTTTATCCCCAGCGGATATCTCTCAACAATTCCCCTTTTCTCCAGCAGCGGTATCCAGACTCGAGACTTGGTCAGATAGTGTACCGAAGGAAATCTACATCTTCTATTCTTCAGTCAGAGATTCCAACGGGCCCTAACCCGGTCTCCCAACAACCATCAAATGCTCTCCAGTGAGATCCGCACTCAGCATCCCCAGTAGAGCGCCTCCTAATTCTTGCCAACAGGATCTACATGCAAGATCCCCAACAAATTGCCTCCCAGACTCTCCCCAGCAGGGTCTATGTATGGGATCTCCAACAACGAGCTTCTCAAATCTCTACCTTCCTCAAAAATATCTAGGCCCAAGACTTGGTCAGATAGTGCATTGGAGGAATCCAGGATATCTTCTTCTCCTTCAAAAGTGGGGTTCTCACCTACCCAATTCAAGCAGAACATCCGCATCTTCTTCAAGATGGATATGTTTTGAAATATCACAACATCTATCATTCATACATTACTCATAAAGTCATAATTCATGCATATGTCATTCATACACATTGTCATGCATCATACTTTGCATAAGACTGACAAATATTCTATCAAAGTTTCTCTTGTTTTTCCAAAGCAGTGGAAATCGCTTGGCGGATCCAAGATTAAGCCCGAATCGCGGAAAACTATCGCCCCTAGTTGTTCCAATGGCGGTCTAGGATTAAGCCCGAATCTCGGCGGAAAACTATCGAACGACCGCCCTAGTTGTCCTCCCCGGTCCGTGATTAAGAATCTCGACGGAAAACTATCGAAAGACCGCCCTAGTTGTCCTCCGACGGTGGTCTAGGATTAAGCCCGAATCTCGACGGAAACTATCGAACGAACGCCTCGTTGTCCTCCGACAACGGATCCGGATTAATACCGAAGCTAGGCGGAAACCCTATCCGACGATCGCAGTTATCCTCCGATAATAGCGGTGGATCAACACGATGCACTGGACGATATCCACACTTTGGAATTACTATCCCTCAAAGTAATCAAAGATCTCTATTCGAATCCTTCTTATTATCGGCAGCTCTGGCGCGACTCGGTCTGATGGCATCTTAAGCCCATCTCCGACTACTTATTAACATTTCTCCCTTTTGGAATGCTGCATATTTGGTTAAAAATCAATACAAACCAATAACTTCATTCAAAAAATGAGCACGAAGTCTAACGTACGACTCCCTCCGGATGGCATCTTAAGCCCATCTCCATGCTCCTTTCACTTCGAAGCGACTACGAGCCTAGCACGGCTCACTCCCAGATCAATCTTTCGGATGGCATCTTAAGCCCATCCCCGTCAATTCTCCTATCGACATTCTCGAGTCTAGCGCATGACTCATTCCCAAGCGAAGTCTCTTCTTTCTCCAAAATGGCATCTGTAAGCCCATTCCGCATCATGGAGTGCAAAGTGTACTTAAGTGTTCAATCATCTTCTACCTCTAGGTCACGAAAGGCAAGCATGCCAATCTAACCCTTCCAGTACAAGAAGATTGAACAGGGGCAGCTTTCATACCCCAAAATTTGCCCTCCATCTTCTCAAGATATTTCATACATCCATACAGGATTCCTCAAGAGTTGATCGACAAACTCTCTCTAGACAATCAACCCAAACTAGGGTTTGGTGATTCTCGACTCAGATGGACTTCCAACATCCAATGTTCATCATGCCTCCTCATATGCTTCAAATATTCTCCATGTCAAGTTTCAAGCCTTCAAGTTTCCTCGAAATTGCTCGGATGGTTGAAAATCGGTTGTATTGGACAAAAGTCAAGCGTGGTCAACATACATCAAACTTCATAATTTTTGGTCAACATCCTCATTTTGAAGTTATATTCATCATTTGATCAAGGGTTTATCATGATTCATCAAGAAAACTCAAGATTTGCTCAAAAGTCAAACTTTCTAAATTAGGGTTTCTAGATGAAAAGTCAATGAACTTTGGTGATCATAACTTCTTCAAACTTTCTCGAAATTTTTCCACCACCTCTTGTTTTGAAGGAAATTCAATTCTCTACAACTTCATGTCTCACAAGAATGTCCAAAAATGCTTCATTTGAGAGGTATGGCTCAAAACATTCTGAGTCCTTTTCAAAGTCAACAAAAAGTCAACATTTTGTTTTGAAGATATATTGAGCATGGAAACTCCAATTGAGATGAGACCAAAAAGGTTGGTTAGAGGACTCTTAGAGCTTTCCAAAAAGTCTAAGAACACTCAAAAATGTGGAAAATTGAGCAAGATACACCATTCAGAAGTTGGGCAATTTTGGACAATTGCACAAAAGGACATTTTGGTCAAAATGCAAAATTTTCCAAATGGGCCTACAATCTTTTGATCCAAACTTGTTCATGACATTATTCTTGACCCATAAATGCTTGGCCATGGCAATTTTCTATTTTATTAATTTATTTTTGAATTTTAGAACATTTAATTCAAAATTAAATTATATAAAATATGAAAATAATATGTTTTTCCAAAAGGGCTGATTTTATACCAAACTTGAAGTCCAAGAAAGCCCATAACAATTGCCAAATTCGTGCATGATCATGCATTAAAGGGAAAATCAAATTTCTTTCAAAAAAATTGATTTTATTTGAAAATTATTGAATGCATTCCAAATCAAATCTTCTTGCCTTATTTTTCCTCTCACAATTCCTTTATAAATAGCCAGCAAGATCACAAGCCAAAAGGACGAAACCCTAGCTCAAAGCACAACCCTTACTTTGCCAAAAAATTTCACAAACTTTTGAAATTCGAATTCTAAGTTGCAGCCACTCTCAGCCTCTTCCAGCCATTCAAACGTGCTCAGGGGGTAAGGTTGAGTAAGAATACATATTTATCATTGATCAAAGCAAGCCAAATCGTGCCATATACATGCATACATATTCAATTTTTCTTGATTTTTGCATTTGATTATTCTGCTTGTGTTAATCGATTCTAATGCCTTTTTTGTGTTCATGAGACTCCATAGATACGATCTGGGCAATCGCTAGCAAGGTTGAACGTCCAAACTTCACAATGTCATGTTTAGGGTTTTGGAGCTGTTAAGTTTCGAACTAGTAGTTAGAGGAACTTTCAGGGAAAACTAACGCCACCATCGTGTTCGCCATGGTCGATTTAGGGGGATAAGGTCCTTCTTTCTCGTTTATTGTTCGTGTTTTGCAGGTTAGGGAAATCGGGCAGCCGGAGAAGACGACCGGAGCTAGGGCTCTGGCGTCGCTGACTTGGTTGACCGGCGAGGAAGCTGGCGTGGCGAGATAACACGTTCTGATTCGTTTGTTATAAGTCAATGGACCCCACGCGTGGCTGACTGTGTTCGATTCAATTCTCATGACACGTGATCACTCATATTCAATTGTTTTCAGCTTTTCCAACACAAAAAGCCACTTGGCCTAGTGGTAAAGACGCTGCCTGTTCAAAGATCCTCTCCAGGGTCATCAGTTTGAGCCAGCCTGGGACCTGGTTTTGTTTTCCTTTTTCAAAACTTCACTTTTTCAATTTATTTTCTATTTTATTCTTATTTAATATTTTCATACAATTTTATTTCTTTTCATAATTTTATTTATGCATTAAAAAATCACCAAAATATTTTTTCCTTTTGCATTTATTTTCAGAAAATACTTATTTAATTTATAAAATTAAAAAATACAATTTTGCATGCATATTTATTTTTATTCATAATTTTGCATTTAAATCAATTTTAATTAGTTTTAAATTATTAAATTGCATCTAAAAAATCCCAAAAAATTATTTTAGCATATTTATATTATTTCCAGCATGACATATTTTTCTCATTCAAGAATTTGCATTTTTCTAACATTTTTTTTCTTGTTCGATTCATCTCGTATTTTCCGATTTCTCATTCTTTTACAGGTTATTCCGTTTCAGCCGGTTTCTTTTACCGTTTTCTTTTTTTTCCAATAATGTAACTGTTTATGGGATGTAATAGTTTAAATTAGGTTTTTATTTTCCGCAAGTTTAAATTATGTATCAGCCCCAAAGCCATGTAATAGGGTAGGACATTTACCTTTCCGCACATTTACATTCCGCAATTTACTTTTCGCACTTATAAACTGCTAGTAACTAGGCGTGTATGGCAAGAATAAAATCAACATAGCCCACTAATTTTCAAAGATAAAAATATCTGAATCGACACATTCTTTTCACACATGCACCCCTTAGGGTAATTCTCTCTCGATGCCTTACGAATTCACATGGTCATGTCCCTCGAACATAGAGGTATTCTAGCACCGTTGCCTTCAAAACAAATCATCATAGTCCCTTCGATACAAAGATCATAAGACCCACGATGTCGCCTCCGAATACATGATCTTGACCCTCGATTGTCGCCTACGAAAAATGATGATAGTCCCTTCGAATGTGCTCGGATACTTCCTACAAGTTGCTTTCTATGACCATACGATGTCCCTTCGAATGTCCCGCTTACATCCAACGAATGGAGTTACCTACCAACCAATGGTATGGATAGCGCTATTCTAAAGGAACGTAAAACAACACGAAAACGACCAATTCTGAGTAGGTAATAAGACTTTTAGTTGCTTGCTCAAATCAAATACTTTCACACCTCACACTTTTGTCAAAGTTCAAACTCTTTTCAAAACGAAATATTTCCGAACACTTTGTATACATTCCTACATGAATCATTACAAAGTCAAAATGAAATGCCTTTTCAAAACATTTTTTGTCAAACACACAGAAAGCAATTTTTAAAGTGATCTAAGAGCAACTAAGAGCCTGTAGATAACTACGGATGAAAAGGGTTGCTAATACCTTCCCTTTTCATAACCTTCTCCCTTACTCAGAATCTAATGAAGGTCTTTTTCTGTACTTTTACCTTCCCTTAATTGGATAAAAATTAAAGTCGGTGGCGACTCTTGTTATCCGCACATTTGCGATACAAAAACTAAAAAGTCAGTTCACCGTATCACAATGTACCCTTAAAACAATGCTGGTACTTAATTATATGTTGAATGATTGGGGCAATTGTATTGTTTCCTTTGGCCCTTTATGGCTAAAAAGGGGGAGAAGAACTACTGTGTGACAGTGGCACTACTGTGTGACAGTGGCTGGGAATTTGGGAAATTGTATGGAAATTTAAATTTGTATGTGGGCAATTGTAGGAACTGTGGGATCTCTGTATGGGTAGAATTTATCTTATCTCTAGTTTCTAGTTTATTTAAGCTTAGAACTAGGTTGTCTTCTACTGCATAGGTACTCTGATGTGTTAAGTAGTTTTAGCCAAAAATGTGCCAAAGGGGGAGTTTGTTAGTGTTTTTAGTTGGCATTAATTTTGGTAAAACTAGGCTATAACAATGTCTTGATAAATGTCATGACATTCAAAGATTGAAGATAAATCCTACTTGCTAAGGATGTTAAAGAACAACTCAGAACTGGAAGCTAAAGCTGTGCTGGAAATTCTGCAGAAAACAGTCTGATGTCATAACAGATGTTATGACATTCAGTGTGACATTCTGTTCTGCAGAATCTGTTTTTTCCTGAGACTTTTCAGGAAGTTTGTTGAGCTGCTAAATATTGTTTTTCTGTTATTAGAAAGCATGCTCACGTGGCTGCTAGGTTAATCTTAATTAAACCTAAATTGGTTGTTGAAAAGACCATGTTTTTAGGATTAAATTAAGTGAACCCTAGCTATCTTTATGGAAGCCCAAGACTGAGGTTTCAGGACTGCTTCTATAAAAGGAATTCAACCCTTACACTGCTGCTGTGCCCTTGGAATGTATTTGAAGATTTAGCAGCTTATTATTTGTGTAATTCTAGTTTCTCTTGTGAGCCAAGCAATTATCAATTGATAAGTGCCTTGGACTAGGATTTGTTTGTAATGGTAGTTTATCACTCAAAGCTTTGAAGCACGAGTGTTTGTCTCTTGATTGAAGCTTTGAAGCAAGATCAAGATATTTTATTGAAGTGTGTCTTCACAATTCAATTAATCAATAGGTTGATATCACTGCTGTGATTGAGGGGGAGTGAGTAGGAACTCAGATCTAAGTAAGACTTAGGTTGAAGTTGCATTGGGTAGGTTTTAAGTGAAGGAGATAAACTGGTTGGTTTATTCCTGAATTAATTCTACTAATAGTGAATTTCCTCCCTGGCTTGGTAGCCCCCAGATGTAGGTGTAGTTAGACACTGAACTAGGTAAACAACTTATTGTGTTCTTTACTGCTGTTTACATTTATTGTGTGAATTGTTAACAGAGTGTCAGATAGTGTGTCATAACATTCTCTATGACATCACGTATCTGCTGCCAGGAATTTCACTCCGGAAGAATAGCAAGATTGAAAATGATCTGGACCGAATACGACATCCAGTATACTACTCAGAAGGCGATCAAAGGAAGTGTAGTAGTCGATCATTTAGCTCATCAAGCCGTAGATGACTATCAGTCTATGCAGTTCGAGTTTCCGGATGAAGATGTTTTGTTAGTTATTGATTACGAAGAACCAGGACCAGACGAAGGACCTGAACAAGGATCCCGATGGACCATGGTCTTTAATGGAGCCTCAAACGCACTTGGCAATGGCATTGGTGCTATCATTACATCTCCCACAGGCGGGCACACTCCTTTCACCGCCAGATTATGTTTCAACTGCACTAACAACATGGCGGAATACGAAGCGTGCATCATGGGTATCAAAGCAGCTATCGACTTAAGAATCAAGTTCTTGCAAGTGTATGGAGACTCAGCTTTAGTGATTACTCAGATAAAAGGCGATTGGGATACGAAGCATCCGAACCTCATTTCGTATCGAGAGCATGTTCTAAGTCTGATCCCCTACTTTGAAGAGATCACTTTCGATCACATTCCACGAGAAGAGAATCAATTGGCAGACGCATTAGCTACTATGTCCTCGATGTTCAAAGTCAAATGGGACAACGAAGCTCCTCAGATCATCATCGAAAAGTTTGACGAACCAGCATACTGTTGTGTACTCGATACAGAAGAGAAGCCTTGGTTTTACGAAGTGAAGAGGTATCTTGAAACTCAGGAATATCCCGCAGGGGCATCTGTCAATGACAAGAAGTTCTTAAGAAGATTCACATCCAAATTCTTTCTCAGCAACGGCATCTTATACAGGCGCAATCACGACTTGTGCTTACTCTGCTGTGTAGATCAGAAAACAGCAGAACGAATCATGGAAGAATTGCACGAAGGAGCATTCGGTACCCACTCCAGTGGACATACAATGGATAAGAAGATTCTGAGAACAGGTTATTATTGGTCCACCATGGAAGCTGATTGTCATCGCTATGCTCGGTCTTGTCACAAATGTCAGATATATGCAGACAAAGTACATGTACCTCCAGTACCGTTGAATGTTCTGACCGCTCCTTGGCCTTCGCAATGTGGGGCATTGACATGATCAGAGAAATCAAACCTACTACCTCGAACGGACATCGTTTCTTCTTTGTGGCAATTGACTATTTCACCAAGTGGGTAGAAGCAGCCTCGTTCGCATCTGTTACCAAGAACGTTGTGGCTCAATTCATCAAGCATAATCTTATTTGTCGATATGGCATCAACGAAAGGATTATCACAGATAACGGTACCAACCTCAACAACAAAATGATCACCGAACTCTGCACGCAGTTCAAGATCAAGCATCACAACTCTTCTCCATATCGGCCTAAGATGAATGGCGCAGTGGAAGCCGCCAACAAGAATATCAAGAAAATCATACAGAAGATAATAGTGACTTACAAGGATTGGCACGAGATGTTGCCATTTGCTCTCCATGGTTACTGCACTACAGTACGAACATCCACAGGGGCAACCCCCTTCTCTCTTGTATACGATATGGAAGCAGTCCTACCCATCGAGGTTCAGGTACCCTCAACCAGAGTCCTCCAGGATGCAAAACTAGGAAAAGATGAATGGATCCAGACTCGCCTCGACCAGATCAACTTGATCAACGAAAAGCGGCTCGCATCCATCTTCCACGGACAGATCTATCAGAAGAAAATGATCAGAGCATTCAACAAGAAAGTCAAACACCGAGTCTACAAAGTCGGTGATCTAGTAGTCAAGCGCATCATCCTTCCACAAGGTGATCCCAGGGGCAAATGGACTCCCACCTATGAGGGACCATTTGTAGTCAAAACAGTATTTTCTGGCAGAACTATGATACTTAGCACCATGGATGGAGAAGACTTCCCACACCCTGTGAACGCAGACATAGTCAAAAAATACTACGCATGAATGAGACCCTCTAGGTCGACTGACCTAGGCAAAAGTAAGGGCATCCTGACGAATCAAAAAGGTTCGAGAAAAAGTTAAGGATATATACAAAAAAAATGTACACCCGGCAAGTCGAAAACCCGCAGAGGCGGCTTGGGCAAAAAAGGGTATCCCGGTAGACTAAAAACTCGAAAGGGAGGTTTAGGCAAAATTTAGGGATTTAAGCGTACGACTATGTCTCATCCAGATCGCTTACCTATAGACTACCAATATCAGCATTCAAGATTCAAATGGCGAAAATCGATTCATTCACTTTCTACTGACATCAAGGAGATGAGATAGTCGAAATATATGAGCACTAGCATTGTTGAAACTCAACGAGATTATTTCCACATAGCTTTTACTTTTATTCCTCTGTTGTATACAAACTGTTTGGCCATACGCCACTTTTTAATGCAAATTCTTGTTACAGTGTTAATTTTTATTGTTTCTTGCATAAAGTCCAATGATTGCTTTGAATGATTATATGCATTTGACAATAAACACCCGTTCACAAACATACGAAAAGCGAACGAACAAAAATAATTACTGCAGGTTCTAGGAATTAAGATGACGACTAAAGTCACCAATGCATTCCCCGCAGATTCACTTTCGTAGAGATATTTCCATAAGAATACAATCCCCACAAAGTCGTCAAACCTTCTCTGACGAAGTACTAATCCCCTTCCACTAGTGTTCCCACACTCCAAGCTTCATCGCATTAGTCACCGAGCAGTGATCTTAACCGGATTCATCTCGTTACATCAGTCTCCGAGCAGTAACAGTTCATCTCGTATACACAAAGATATCTACCCTCAGCGCATTGTCTTTCAACGATCATTATTCCCAGCAGCAGCAATATCTAGACTCGAAACTTGGTCAGATAGTGCATCGGAGGAACCTACGTCTCTTTTATTCCCCATTAAAAGGATTCTTCGAGCCTCATCAACTTTACGCCCCCTTCAACATTGCTACAATACATCAGTCTCCAAGAGGTATTCGGATACTCCCCAGCAAGATCTGCGCACAAGATCCCCAGCGGCATACCTCCCAGTTGTTATTCTAGGCTCGAAACTTGGTCAGATAGTGCATCGGAGGAATCAAAAGCATCTCAGGGTCCGCAACCACCCTTTGCCAAGCGAACATCAGCAACCTCCAGCAGGACGTTCTCATATTCTTCAAGATGGATATGTTTTGAAATACCATAACATCTACATTCATACATTATTCATAAAAATCACAACATGTGCGCATATCATTCACGAACATTGTCATATGCTTGCATGCATCATAATCTGCATAGAACTAACTATATCATGTCGAGATTTATTTCCCTAACAGTTAAAATCTATCTTCCAAGCGAAAGGTCAAAGATTAATGCCCGCAACAAGACGGGAGAACTATCTGAACGACCATGAAAGCTATTTTCCAAGCGGATGGTCAAAGATTAATACCCGAAGCAAGATGGGAGAACTATCTGAACAACCACGAAAATCGCTTCCAGACAACAGGTCAAAGATTAATGCCAGAAACAAGACGGGGAACCCAATCTGAAAGACTATACATTTTGTCTCCAGGCAGCAGACATTGGACTAATACCCGAAGCAAGACGGGAAAGCTATCTGTATTCTACCAAATATCCACCTCGAGAATAACCAAAGCGAAGGTTTATTCTGACTCTCTATTATTATCAACAGCAACTACAGAGTCTAGCATACGACCCAGTTTCCCCGGATGGAATCTTTAAGCCCATCTCCGAATACTTGTCGACAGCTCTCTGTAACACGGTGAACTGACTTTGAGATTTTTGTATCGCAAATGTGCGGATAGCAAGAGTCGCCACCGACTTTTATTTTATCCAATTAAGGGAAGGTAAAAAGTACAGAAAAAGACCTTCGTTAGATTCTGAGTAAGGGAGAAGGTTAGGAAAAGGGAAGGTATTAGCACCCCTTTCCATCCGTAGTTATCTACGGGCTCTTAGTTGCTCTTAGATCACTTTAAAATTGTGCTTTCTGTGTGTTTGACAAAAATTTTTTGAAAAGGAATTTCGCTTTGACTTTGTAATGATTCATGTAGGAATGTATACAAAGTGTTCAGAAATGTTTTGTTTTGAAAAGAGTTTGAATTTTGACAAAAGTGTGAGGTGTGAAAAGTATTTTGATAGAGCAAGCAACTAAAAGTCTTATAACCTACTCAGAATGGTCGTTTTCGTGTTATTTTACGTTCCTTTAGAATAGCGCTATCCATACCATTAGTTGGTAGGTAACTCCATTCGTTGGATGTAAGCAGGACATTCGAAGGGACATCAGATGGTCATAGAAGGCAACTTGTAGGAAGTATCCTAGCACATTCGAAGGGACTATCATTATTTTTCGTAGGCGACAATCGAGGGTCAAGATCATGTATTCGGAGGCGACATCGTGGGTCTTATGATCTTTGTATCGAAGGGACTATGATGATTTGTTTTGAAGGCAACGGTGCTAGGATACCTCTACGTTCGAGGGAGATGACCATATTTGGATTCGTAAAGGCAACGAGAGAGAATTACCCTAAGGGGTGCATGTGTGAAAGAGTGTGTTGAATTCAGATTCATGTTATCTTGAAAATTAGAGTGAGCTATGTTCAATTTTATCTTGCCATACACGTCTAATTACTAGCAGTTTATAGGGTGCGGAAATTAAATTGCGGGAATATAAAGTGCGGAAAGATAAATCCTACGCTATTACATGGCTTTGGGGCAGATACATAATTTAAACTTGCGGAAAATAAAAGCCCTAATTAAACTATTACATCCCATGAGCAATTACATTATTGGAAAAAAAGAAACGATAAAGAAAAATCGCCCGAAACGGGATAACCTGTGAAAAGATGAGAAAATCGGAAAATACGAGAGATATCGTTTAAGAGGAAAATGTTAGTAAAAATGCAAATTTTTGAATGAGAAAAATATGACATGCTGGAAATAACATTAATATGCTAAAATAATTTTTTGGGATTTTTTGGAGATAATTTAACAATTAAAAACTAACTAAAAGTGATTTAAATGATAAATTATGAATAAAATTAAATATGAATGCAAAATAATATTTTTTTAATTTTATAAATTAAGTAAACATTTTCTGGAAATAATGCAAAAAGGAAAATATTTTTTGGTGTTTTTTAATGCATGAGAAAAAATATTGAAATTAATTAAAATTGCATGTAAAATATTAAATGAAATAAATAGAAAATATAAGAAAATATGAAGCTTTGCAAACTTGTAAAAAATAAGTGTCATGGCCAGGGATCGAACTGGTGACCTTGCTCTCATACCCCCCCCCCACGCCTTTGCCATCTGAGCTAGCACGCATCACTGTTTGGAAATTGGAGCGAATGGATCATAAGCACGCGTCATCCCCTGGTTGCCTCGTCTCCGCGCCAAACTTCGTCTTCCTCAATTTGAATTTTTGAAAATCCTGCGTCGGCCTTGGCTCGACGCTACGACCCTGGCTAAATCAAAAATCATGCACAAGTAATATAAATAAAATCTAAGACCATGGATCGATTGGAAACACCATTCCGAATGCAATGGTAGTGGTCTCGAGGTCCAATTTTTCCGTTTAAGAGAAACCCTAATTTGTGATCAAGAACCCTAATCATGGCATATCGTGTTTCAGGCTATGGAAATGCAATCAAATTGCCCAGAATGCTTGCAAACTTCCTACTAATCACAAAAACAACAACAAATCGTGTTAAAAATGCATGAATATGAGAAATCGATTTTGAAATACATATATGAACAAACCGAATTCGGATTTCTTGATTCTTGATGGTTTTGGATGATGTAAGGATCGATCGGAGGTATCAAGGAACGTGTTTGAGTGCTTAGAATCAGTTGAAACGACCTAAATCCAAGGCTGCTAGTTGCTTGTTTGCAACGGATTTTTTGAGCTTCAATAGGGTTTCTCCAGCCAGTTTTTCTACCCTAATTCGTGTGGTATGTGTTGTATATATATAGTAGATGGAATTAGAGTTGATTTGAGAAAGAATCAATCATCAATCAATGCACAAAATATTTGATTTTGTTCCAAATCAAATTTCCATCTTTTTGATCAATTTTCAATCAAATCTTGCCATATCCAACCAAATTTCGAAATTTGTTGGTTTTATTGAGTTGCTTGGATCTCAAGGAAGAGAGAAAAATCAAATTTGCATTTAATTTTGATTTTATACTTTATTTTTGAATTTAATTTGCATTTAAATGAATAAAATACAAATTAAATAAAAAAATAAAATAAAAATTCGTGGCATTGGGCTTGGATATTCCTAATTGCATAAGGAACAAGTTTGGATGAAGAAAAAGTAAGCCCATTTGCAAAAATTTTGATTTTTAGAAGCATTTCTCTTTGTGCACTTCTTCAAAATTGCCCAACTTGTGAATGGTGTATCTTGCTCAATTTTCCATATGTTTGAGTGTTCTTGGACTTTTTAGAAAGCTCTAAGAGTCCTCTAACCAACCTTTTTGGTCTCATCTTAATTGGAGTTTCCATGCTCAATATATCTTCAAAACAAAAAGTTGACTTTTTGTTGACTTTGAAAAGGACCTGTAATGTTTTGATCTATACCTTCCAAATGAAGCATTTTTTGAACATTCTTGTGAGACATGAAGTTTTAGGGAATGACATTTCCTTCAAAACAAGAGGTGGTGGAAAAATTTCTGAGAAAGTATGAAGAAGTTATGATCAGTCAAAGTTTGGTTGACTTTTCACTGAGAAACCCTAATTTAGAAAGTTTGACTTTTGAGCAAATCTTGAGTTTTCTTGATGAATCATGATCAACCCTTGATCAAATGATGAATGTAACTTCAAAATGAGGATGTTGACCAAAAATCATGAAGTTTGACTGTATGTTGACCACAGTTGACTTTTTGTCCAATACAACTGATTTTCAACCATCTGAGCAATTGTCTAAGGAAATTTGACTTGTAAGGCTTGAAACTTGTCATGGAGAATCTTTGAAGCATATGAGGAGGCATGAAGACCATTGGAGATGTTGGAAGTCCATCTTGATCTGAGAAATGCGAAACCCTAGTTTGGGTTGATTGTCTAGGAGAGGGTTTGCCTGATCAACCTTTGAGGAATCCTTGAGCATGGATGTATGGAATGTCTTGAGAAGATGGAGGGAAAATTTTGGGGTATGACACTCTCCACCATCATAATGCTGCATATTTGGTTAAAAATCAATATATACCAATAACCTCATTCAAAGACGAGCGTGAAGTCTAACGTACGACTCGACATCAGCCGCCCCCAGATGGCATCTTAAGCCCATCTCCATGCTTTCTTCTACGTTCAAAATACCTACAGAGTCTAGCATACGAATCATTCCCCAGCATCAGTCTCTCCTGATGGCATCTTAAGCCCATATCCGATGTTTCCCCTATTCAAATGACGTTCGCAAGTCTAGCATACGATTTTCTCTCCAGCTCAACTTCCCCAAATGACATCTATAAGCCCATTCCCACACATCATCAACCAATAGCGAGTGCAAATTTTCAGGTGTACTCGAGTGTTCAATCATCTTCTACTGTCAGGTCACGAAAGGCAAGCATACCAATCTAACCCTTCCAGTACAAAAAGATTGAACAGGGGCAACTGTTATACCCCAAAATTTTCCCTCTAACTTCTCAAGACATCTCACATGTCCATACTCAAGGATTTCACAAGGGTTGACCAGACAAACCCTCTCCTAAGAAATCAACCCAAACTAGGGTTTTTCCATTCTCAAGTCAGGATGGACATCCAACATTTCAAGTAGTCATCATGCCTAACCATATGCTTCAAAGAATCTCCATGTCAAGTTTCAAGACTTACAAGTCAAGTTTGCTCAGACAATTGCTCAGATGGATGAAAATCAATTGTGAAGTGATATTCATCATTTGATCAAGGGTTGATCATGATTCATCAAGAAAAGTCAAGAATTGATCAAAAGTCAAAGTTTCTAAATTGGGCTTTCTTAGACAAAAGTCAACAGAACTTTGACCAAGCATAACTTTCACATACTTTATCAAAAAAATTTCCACCACAGCTTATTTTGAACAGAATTCAATTCTCTACAACTTCATATCTCACAAGCTTGGTCAGAAAATGCTTCATTTGGAAGTTATGGATCAAAACATTACAGGTCATTTTAAAAGTCAACAAAAAGTCAACTTTTTGTAAAGAAGTGTTCATGAGCATGGAAACTCCAATGAAGATGAAACCAAAAAGGTTGTTTAGAAGACATCTTGAGCTTTCTAAAAAGTCCAAGAACACCCAAAAATGTTAAAAATTGAGCAAGATACACCTTGTCCAAGTTGAGCATTTTTGAGGAGGTGCACAAAGAGAAATACTTGAGAAAACCAAAAAATTTCCAAATGGGCCTAACTTTTCTTGATTCAAACATGTTCCTTAGCTGAATTGGAACCTCCAAGCCCAAGGCCACGAATTTATCTTTTATTTTTTTTATTTATTTTGGATCTTTAATCATTTAAAACCAATTTAATTAAACTAAAAGATAGAAAATCAAAAATTTATTGCAAGATGGATTTTCTCTCATCCTCGAGGTCCAAGCAAGCCATTTAATCTGATTATTTCTAAATAATCATGATTGGTAATGAGATTTGATTGAAATTGGCTCAAAAAGGAAATATTTGGTTTGATTCTAAATCAAATCATTTCTCATTGATTGGCTTGATTTTTTCTTACAATTCTTGACCTAATTCACTCTATTATAAATACATGATGTTACTACATGCACAAGGGACAAAATTCTGGCCAAAAGAACCCTACCAATCATCAAAAAACACGTGCCTTGCAAGCTACTAGCAGCCATAGTTTTAGTCCAATTCAAGGGATTCCAAGCATTCCAACACGTTTCTGGAGGTTCTCTGATCCATTCCAGACACTCACGGATCGCAAAAGCATCCTGAATCACGAAAGCACGTTCACGGTTTGAACAAACTTTTCTCAAAATCGATTTTGATCATACGCTCATGTTTAACATGTTTCGATTGCCTTTTCATGTTTAGAATTATGTTTGCAATGTTTCTGAATGGTTTGATTCGTGTTTAGTTGCAGATTACGGATGTTGCCATTACTAGGGTTTTGAAGCTCTAAATTAGGGTTTCTCAATCCAAGTAAAATTAGCCAAAACGATTGACACCATTGCATTCAGGAGAGGTTTTCCAGTTGAACCATGCCCCCCACTTGAATTAATATTGCATATTGTGAATTTTTAAAAATTGCAGGTGTGATAGACGAAGCCGTCACTATAGGCTTTAGCTACGACCAAAATCCGTAGGTAAAAGTCTGGTTCAAAAACGAGGAAGAAGAAGGTTGCGCGCGTTTTGCCTTTTTAAATATTTCCAGTTCTTAATTTCGCTTATATCCGTATTGTTTCATTATTCAAACAGCTAAACACTCCAGCTCAGATGGTAAGAGGCACGCGCATGTGAAGGGAGGACCAGGGTTCGATCCCTGGTTCCAGCATATATTTTTTACCACTTGCAAAACTAACACCTTTTTCTATTTCTTTTCATATATTCCTTATTTTTTCACATTATTTCCTTTTAATTTTATTTCCTTTCAAATAATTTTCTAACACATTAAAAAATCACAAAAAATATTTTCTTTTTGCATTTAGGTCAGAAAAATACTTATTTAATTTTTGACACAAAAAAATTATATTTTGCATGCATATTTTAATTAATTGTTAATTAACTAGAAAATTGACTTTTAATTATTTTTCCTTACTAAAACCAACCCAGAAAATTCCCAAAAATTATTTTCGTATCTAATAAGGTTTACTAACCCTAAAAACCTTTTTTCTAACTCAGAAATCTTTTTCACTAACCTATTTTCTCTTATTCGCAATTCGATTCTTTTTTCGATTATTATGTATCTGCTTCCAGGTTGTAATAGTTAGGTTACTTTTCTCGCACTTCTTTTTCCATATTATGTAACTGCTCATGGGATGTAATAGCTTAATTAGGATTTACTTTCTGCACTCCTATATTATGTAACTGCCCCAAAGCCATGTAATAGCGTAGGATTTACTTTCCGCACTTTACTTTCCGTAATTTAATATCCGCACCCATATAAACTGCTAGTAACTAGGCATGTATGGCAAGATAAAAATGAATGTAGATCACTTCTAATTGCAAGATAACTTATCTGAGTCAACACACTCTCTTCACACATGCACCCCCTAGGCTATTCTCTCTCGTTGCCTTTTGAATAAATGGTCAAGTCCCTCGAACATAGAGGTATCCTAGCACCATTGCCTAAGAAACATATCATCATAGTCCCTTTGAAACAAAGATCATAGTCCCTCGATGTTGCCTACGAATACATGATCTCGTCCCTCAATTGTTGCCTACAAAAAGTGATGATCATCCCTTCGAATGTGCTAGGATACTCCTACAAGTTGCCTTCTATGACCATTCGATGTCCCTTCGAATGTCCCTTCTACATCCAACGAATAGGGTTACCTACCAACTAATGGTATGGATAGCACTATTCTAAAGGAAAGTAAAATAACACGGAAACGACCGTTCTGAGTAGGTAATAAGACTTTTAGTTGCTTGCTCCATCAAAACATCTTTTTCACACCTTACAATTTTACAAAGTTAAAACACTTTTCAAAAACGAAACATGTCCGAACACTTCTTATACATTCTAGCATGAATCATTATGAAGTCAAAGCGAAATACCTTTTCAAAACATTTTCAAACACACACACAGAAAGCAAATTTTTTAAGATGATCGAAAGCAACTAAGAGCCCGTAGGTAACTACGGATGGAAAGGGTGCTAATACCTTCCCTTTTCAAAATCTTCTCCCTTACTTAGAATCTAACGAAGGTCTTTTCCTGTTATTTTCACCTTCCCTTAATCAGATAAAAGAAAAGTCGGTGGAGACTCTTGCTATCCGCAACATTTGCGATCAAACGCAAAACAATCCAAAGTCAGTTCTCCCACCGTATTACAGGATGGTTGACCTATTGCTGGTCCGTCGAGGAGTTGATCCTAGCTTTTATTTTCATGTCTATTAGGTGTTTATCTATTTAATCGCTTTACCTCACCATCCTTTGTATGTTTGCATTGCATTCTATGTGGCATTTTACTAATTTCAAACATTGGTTGGACTGTTATGCTGCGATCTGTTTCTTTGGTGGGTGGGAGTTACAAGAGGTAAAAGGCCTCATACCCCGATCGAGAGACATATAGGACACCTAGGACTAGAGATGAACATGACAGATATGGATGTAGATCTTGTAGTCTGTCATGTCGTCCATGCTCACGGGAGGTTTCAAGCAGGGTGCTATTGTCATCACGTAGGTGTTACAATGGTAGTGTCCCTAGGAGAACCTGATCTTGAGTTACCTTGGCTTTACCCAGACCTTAGTCTTACCCGTGAGTGGGGCAGGATCATGATTATTACAGGTACTGTTGATGACTGTCTGTGACTCGATACTGCTAGTGACTTGGTATTTTCTATTGGTGATTATGGTTCCATTCAATGGTTTTCTAACCGTTACTCTGTCTGTGATCTCTATTTTCTTCAACCAGATCTGAAACAGCACAACATTTCAATCAGTGTCATGGAAGTTGTAAACCCATGACCAATGCATAATGTACTCGCATCATAACATGTTTATTTTGTTGAAAGAAATGTTTGAAAAATATGTTATTTATCTAACCCTGCATGCATATCATTTCCAGGACTTTCTGTGGTTATTGTCCGCATTAGGATGGATACCAACATAGAGGTTTTAAAGAAGTCTTCTGTCTATTCTTTCTGCTCGTTTGACATCTCTGAAGTGAGAGCCAAAGGCGCTCTTATGGAAGGTCCGATTGAGAGAGATTTCAGAAAGGATTATGGGAACATATTGCTGTTACTGATGGAGGATTATGAGTTCTTCATCATGCAATCTCTACTTCAATTCTACGATAGCGACCTCAGGTGTTTCACTTTTCAAGATTATCAGTTAGCACCTACACTCAAAGAGTACTCCTTCCTTTTGGGTATTGATATCCTAAGCGTTATGCCTTTTGTCAAACTTCCAGATACTCTTGATTTTGGAGTCATTGCTAAGGCGCTTGATTTGCGTGTTAGTGAAGTGAGGGATAATTGGATTCCGAAAGATCGCACATGTGGGTTCCCTTTGGGTTTTCTCTTATCCAAAGCTGATGAATTTGCTAAGAACGGTTATTGGGGAAACTTGAATACTATCCTAGCGGCCATGATCTATGGTACGATGATTTTTCCTACTGTTGAGAAGTTTGTGGATTTTGCTTCCATTTCCGTATTCATGAATAACAATACAGTTTCTACTGTCTTGGCTTATACATATTATTCTATTCACTCGCGCCATGGAAAAAAGGGGCGTGTTACTTGTTTTATGCCTTTGCTTTATCGTTGGTTCAGTACGCACTTGCCAAAGCGGGGTGCATTCGTTGATTGTGCCAAAACCATGAAGTATTCCAGCCGAATCATTGCACTCACATCATATGATATAGTATGGAACACAATGTCAAGCGGAACAGAGATCATTATTAGTTGTGGAGAGTTTCCAAACATGTCTTTGATGGGAACTAGGGGTTGTATCAGTTATAATCTTGCATTGTCTCGCCGTCAATTAGGATATTCTTTGCAAATGGAGAGGATCTGATTATGCTGAAGTGGATTGTTGTTGCATGGCGCTTAATTCACATAAGGGGCATAATTTTCTTTGGTCAAAAGGGAAACTATGCACTCGATCCTTATGTAAACTAGTTGAAGGATTGAGTCTCAAAGGTTTTATTACCATTCAAAAGGGAAGCACTGTTATATCCTCAGCCAGATTCCATGGTTGAAAGTCTTGCATCAGATTTCACCTTTTCCTCTTCTTCATCAGTCATTTCTATATCGGGTTTTGTGTGCACTGAGTTCTACAAGCAGCTCCAATCGGAGAATTCAGCTTTGAAAGCACATTTGCAAGATCAAGCCATAGATCTAGCATTTTCTCTATAAGATAAGAAGAGATTATTCGTCGATATCGAACAAAAAGACCAAGTTCTGGGTGCTTATGGCTTACTTGAGGAAACCAAGAGAGTTAAAGGTGGTAGCTCTTTGTCTTCCGATCAATTGACCAAAGAGCTCGAAAAGATCCAAGAGAAGCTGAAAAATGTGTAAGTAGCTAATGGGAAATTGAAAGTCAAGCATGGTGAAGAGATTCAAGTCTTGAAGAAGCAACTCCGCAAAGATGAATATGATGCTAAAGAGTCTCTCTGACAAAAGAAGGAACTTGAAGCTGAAGTCCAAGGTCGACAAAGGCATATAGCTATCCTTTCCAAAGAGGTTGAAGAGTTGAAGACTCAGTTGCAAACATCCAGAGGCAAAGGATATGCGGTACATGCTATGCTCATTGGACAAGATATTCATATGTCAAAGTTGATGGCCGAGATTCATGAGCTTAAAGCGCGATTAGTTTCTTTTGAAATTGATGCGAACATCATCTGATGTTATTTGTATTTGATTTGCTGCGAATCAGCTCCAGGATTGTTGGACGGGTTTCACTTGACATTGTGTTTGTACTGATACTCTTTGATTGTGGGATTTTGTATGAACCTTTATTTCATCTATGCAACGAGCAGTCGATTCTCAAAATTGATTGTGTGTTCGGTCCTGATGATTATTTTTGTCAACTATCCTTTCATTATTTGATGCTTGATAAGAAACTACAGGAACATCCTGGAAACGATCATTTCATACATCATTGCATTACATGCATTCATAAATTTTGCATAACAGGTTTTGATCAGAGTTCTCATCCATGGCTTCTGCTTTTATTTAGCAGAAAATTGATAACTCAATATTCCACCGTTACTCCACTCGAGACAACGAACGTCGACAGATGGAAAAACTCCAAGCAGAAGTGGCAGCAATGAAGGCGCAGATGGAGGCGCAAATGACTCAGTTCATGGAAGTAATCACTAACATGAATCGGGGACAACAAGAGTTGAGGGCCTTAATGGAAAGATCTCGCCCTGAGGATGACCAACGCAATCCATTTAATGATTTTTCGGTGGGGCATCCACGTGTTGAAAATGAGGCACAAGATGCCGGTTTGGGTGTTAATGGTCACAATCTTGATCAGGGTATACGTCTGAACAGTGGTCGGTTTCCACCTCCACCACCTACTCCACCACACAGACGTTATTTCTATGATGATGAGATGTAGGGGAATCATATTTGGGGTCATCCTCGTTCCCAAGGTCCAGATTTTGATCAGAATGATGAAGCTTATTCTGTGAATGGAAATGAGGTTAACTTCCCAGCTGAGAATCAAAGGTATTGTTTGCTTGAAGAAAGGTTAAAAGCTGTTGAGGGACAGAAAATGTCAGGTTTGGACTTATCTGATTTGGGATTGGCACCGAGGGTGAGACTTCCTCCAAAGTTTAAGGTTCCTACTTTTGACAAGTACAATGGGGCGGCATGTCCAAAAACTCACATCACTGCTTATTTCCGCAAGATGGCAGCATACACAGAAGATGAAAGGCTTCTTATGCATTTCTTTCAGGAGAGTTTAATTGGAGCGTAACTAGAATGGTACATGCATCTTGAGAGAAATCATGTCAGGACATGGCGTGATCTAGTGGATGCTTTTATCCAACAATACCAATTCAACATTGACATGGCTCCGAATCGTACACAGTTGTTGAGTTTATCTCAGAAATCGGGTCAGATATTTAAAGAATATGCTTAGAAATGGAGAGAGCTCGCTTCTAGAGTTCAACCACCCATGATGGAGCACGAAATGATTGATATGTTTACCAGCAATCTATCTGTACATTATTACGTCGCTTGTAGCACTACTTCTAGTTTTTCTAAAATGGTTCGGTATGGTGAGCCAATTGAGAATGGTTTGTAGTCCGGTAAGATCCAGTACACCGAGGGGGGAAGTTCTTCCAGTACGAAGAAAGCTTACAGTGGTCATCCTAAAAAAGAGAAGGGAGAAGCTAGTGTTGTATATGGAAGCAGGGGCAAAGCCCAAGTCAATGTTGTGACTATCTCCGCTCGTCAATCACAGGCTCAACAAGCACCTCACCAACAAAACCAAAGGCAGCAAGAAAATAGAATCCTATAAGGTTTGATGTTGTTCCGATGAGTTATGTTGATTTTTCTACCCGATTGACTGATCTCAAGTTGGTGGTCCCAAAGGCCGCATTTCTACCTCATCCTCTGGACAAGTGTCCCAGGAATTATGATGTTCATGCAAGCTATGAATTCCATTCTGGTACAGTGGGGCATAGTATTGAGAACTGTTACGCGTTCAAATGTAAAGTACAAGACTTGATTGATTCAAAAGCCATTGAATTGGAAGCCCGACCACAACAGGATAGGCCTAATGTTATCCAGAACCCGATGCCGTAACATGTCGGTGGGGTAGTACAAGCTATCATGGAGGATGGTGAGGTCTTGAGTTTGATAATGGATGTTGACCTGGTAAAGACACCACTTCCTTTTGTTAAGGAATACTTGATCAAGAGAGGGGTTTTCGTTGGTTGTGAAGCTGGTTGTGTGAGATGTGAACACTGTTCGAATGGCTGTGCAAGATTGAAAGATGGTATTCAGTATTTGATTACTAGTGGCCAGTTGCATTTTGATCGAATTAAGAAGGATAAACAGGTTAGAATACAAGATGTATCTGTGATTACTATCCCTTACACTCCAATTGTTATATCTGCACCAACGAAGTCTGTTCCACTGGCAATCACCAAACCCGATCCTCTGCCGTATGTAGGTGACAAAGTTGTGCCATGGCATTATGGATTGGATGTTTATTATCATGGTGTAAAACGGGAAGATGTCTCCTCCTCTGCCAAGAAGGATGGCGAATTGGATGTCGCTAACACTGATAATTTTGCTGGTAGTAGTGGTATGACAAGAAGTGGCCGAATATTCTTCGCTCCTATGACACAACCAAATTCAAATGCTTTGGCAAAAGCCAAAGGCGAGCAGCCGACAAAGCAATCTGAACTACAAACTTCCAATCCTGACCTAGAAAAGCATGTTGAGGAGATTATGAAGTTTATTCTCAAAAGTGATTTTCGAGTGATTGATCAGCTTGCCCAGACACCCGCTAAAATTTATATCCTCTCTTTGCTGCAAGATTCAGAGGCACATAAGAATGCCTTAATGAAGCTATTGAGCATTGCTTTCGTGCCGTAAGAGATATCTGTGGGTTAGTTTGAAAATATACGTGCAAATATTTCAGCTAGTAATGGTTTGGTTTTTACCAATATCGATATTCCGCTTGAGGGTTGAAACCATAACAAAGCACTGCATATTTCTATGGAATGCCGAGGCACTACCTTGTCCTGTGTTTTGGTGGATACTGGTTCTTCTTTGAATGTAATTCCTAAATCAGCATTGATGAAGATCGACTATGGTGGTCTTGAACTCCGACCTAGTGATTTGATTGTTAAATCATCCAACGGGTCAAGATGTTCTGTCTTCGGAGGATTGGACCTCCCCATCAAGATCGGTCCCCAGCTATTTACTACAACTATCTTTGTCATGGACATTCAACTTGCCTACTATTTCCTTATAGGTTGTCCATGGATTCACAAAGTTGGATTTGTTACATCCACCCTTCATCAGAAGTTGAAATACTGATCGGTCACCATTTCTAGTAAGTTTTCGCACCTTTTTCCGACAAGAATTCATAGTTTGGTAACACTAAACGGTAGTTGCACGTGTGTTTAGAGTAAGTTTTCGTATTTCTTTTTGTGTGATGTCTTTGTGTCTTATTGTCCTTTAAGTGTTGAAAAAGTACCATTTTATGTTGTGCTTGGTAGTGTTGATGTTCAGGTTGATACATGGGAGAATAGGAACTTTTGGCACGCACAGGCGGATGAAATGGAGCCGGAAAAAGCAATTTTAAGAGGTCAACACGGGCCCCCGTGTGTAGCAACACGGCCCGTGTTGAAAAGTGCCTGGAAAGTGGATTTTGTGCCAGAAACAGAGCCTGCACACGGTCACCCGTGTGCAGGAACACGGACCGTGTTGATCAAGCGAGCTGAAGCGTGTTTGCACTGAAGGGCAACACGGGCGCCCGTGTGCAGGAACACGGCCCGTGTTGCGGAGCGCGTGCTGTTTCAAATTCCTGATTTTTTGTACATCCAAGTTAATTCATTAAGGGTATTTTTGACACTTGGCTGGGGGCAGAGGGAGAGGACACTATTAAAACATCTTTAGGGCAAGAAAGAAAGGATGATTTGGATTGGAGACAATAGAGATTACGTGAGAGAAGGATTGGAGAAGCAAGGTTACGACTGACGGAGAACTTCAAGGTGTCACCATTGAAGATCAAAGTCTAAGTTCTTGTAATGTCAATTCCTTTTAATTTGTTAATCTTGAATTCTATGAATAACTAAATTCCCCACTTGCTAGGGGTTGGTTCTAATTTGGATCTTGTAATGATTATGAATCCTTAGTTTTTCAATTCAGATATTATGTTTCTTCAATTTAATTATACAATGATTTTATGCATTCTCTTTCGGAACAATTGAGATTGACTTATGACTGATGAATATAGGACTATATTTGTTAGGGTTTGTGTATAATTTGGTTATAGTAGATATCTCCTAGGACTAGGGATACCCTATGATTATCATATATGACCTTGATATTGATTTACTTGAATGCATTATTATTCTTCTTGGGTATAGGGATTAATTTGCATGTTCAAGGGTTTTCTCAAGGACTTAGGAAAGACACTATAGAGGTTGATAATTGAAGTAACATAGATTTTCTCGAAAGAAATTGGGAATAATAACCGTTATAGGCCAAATTGACCGAACCATTCCCCTAGCTTGTTTAATTAAAAGAAAGTTAATTATTTTACATTGTCTTGTGTAGAGATTTTCTCAAACAACAAACTTCTAGTTTTTGTCTACTTGATAAGACTGATATTTCGTATTTGCATTGCAATCCTTGAGATCGATATTCGTGAATTAAAAATCACTAAAACTACATCGACAAAATAGTACACTTGCTATTTTTCGATCAAGTTTTTTTGCCGCTGTTGGGATTGCCAAAATACGGAATTGAATTCTAATCAATTGGAATTTTATTTCTCTGCAATTAAAATTATTTTATGTTTAACTTTTTTTGAAATTTGGTGTGTGCTAATCTTTTGTCTAATCTTGTATGCGAGGTCAGGCCTCAGCAGAATTTCCTTTTGACGCAGAGATAGAAAGAACGTTTCACGCTCGGCGGAAGAAGGCTAGAGAAGCAAGACTGGCAGAAAGAGATAATCTGGACAGAGAGGAAGAAGTATTTGTTCATTCAGAAGAATCAGACTCGGAGACAGACACACTTTCGGACACTATGGGAGACAATCCTCCACAAGAGAGATTGTTGGGTGACTACGGAGCAACCAATGCACCAGCTGGTAGACACACCATTGTCAACCAACCGGTGAATGTTCCTAATTTTCAGCTCCACCCGAGCACTGTCACTCAGCTAGAAAGAAGATCCTTCTCTGGGAGGGTTAATGAAGATGCAAACAAGCATCTGCAACGTTTTCTGACTATGAGCACCACATTGAAGATAGATGGTCATACTGAAGAGCAGAAAAAGTTGCGGATGTTCCCATTCACATTGGCCGATGAAGCAGAAGAATGGTTCTATTCTCTTCCAGCTGGTAGCATAACAACATGGGAAGAGATGGAAACCGCTTTCTTGAATGAATACTTTCCAGCTTCAGTGTTCATTAGGAAAAGACATGAAATACTGAATTTCAAACAAAAGGAGGGTGAATCACTGGGCGACTCGTATAAGAGGTTCAAGAGACTTCTAGTGGCGTGCCCAACGCATAATCTGGATCACACTGAACAAATGCAAACTTTTGTTAATGGGTTGAGAATTCCAACGAAGCGGTGATTGACACAAAGATCCGTGGCTCATCTAACTTCTCAACACCACGGTATCAAGAAGATTATTGAAGCAATCGCTGCCAACGAACACTTGGAATTATATGACAGAGTTGCTAGCAAACCAGAAGGAGCGATAGACTTGAAATTGGATGCAAATAAGCAACTCAAGATGGAAGAGAAGATAGCTGCAGAAGTGGAGAAAAAGTTAAAAGCCATGAATATCACCACTCAGCAAGTAGCACAGATACAACAAACCCAAAGTGTTGTTTGTGATATTTGTGCAGGACCTCATTTGACAGCTCATTGTTTCGCAACTCCTCAACAGATTGAAGAAATCAAGTTCAAGGAACAACCCGTACTCCAACACATATAATCCTGGTTGGAGGAACCATCCAAACTTTGGGTGGAGAGACCAAAAGGAACACTCAAAGAAGGTCGTGGACAATACCAAAATCAACAAGAAGAATAACAACAGCTCCAAAGAAAGCGGATTGGGAGTTAGCTATTGAAAAATGGCACCACAACATTCGGGCCAAGATGAGACCAGAATAATCACAAGAATACTTCACCTCTATTAAAAATCTAGAGGTCCAGATGGGACAAATAGCGCAGAAATTGGCGAATGTACAAGCACCTGGTGGTTTGCCTAGCTCAACTGTGACAAATCCTAGGGACAACCCGGGAGTGAAGGCTGTAGTAACCAGAAGAGGTAAAAATGTTGAAGATGCTGAGAAAGAGGTAATTGAGGAAGAGTTGCTTGAAGTGGATCTTGAGATTTGTGAGAACAAGGAGAAAGCTGAAGAGGTAACAACACCGGTGGTGGAAAAGAAAACCTAAGGATTCAACTCCTAAGGTTATTCTTCCTTATCCAAAGAAGAGCCAAGAAGAAGGATGCTAATGAGAAGAATTTTGAAAATTCTTGGAGTTGTTCAAAAGCGGAGATAAACATTCCGCTTTCGAGGCTTTAGAACAAATGCCTATTTATGCAAAATTCATGAAGGACATCATATCAAAGAAGCGGTCCACGAAACGAACCTGGTGTTAATCGAACGATGTAGTGCTATTCTCGCAGGACTAAAGATTCCTCAAAAAGAAAGATAGAGGTGCGTCACTATTCGTTAGAAATAGGTGACCGAACATTTAAAAAGGCTCTCATTGATCTTGGTGCAGAGTGAGTCTCATGCCACTCTCAATATACAAGAAGGTATCAATTCGTAAAAGATACAAGAATGACTTTGCACGCGGACAACTCGATGAAAACCGCATGGGATTGCAACCGATGTCCCGTAAGGATTGATAAGTTTGTTTTTCCGTAGATTTTGTTGTTCGGACATGCACGAAGATGAGGAAATTCCATAATTTTGGGAAGACCTTTTCTTGAAACCGACGGGTGATGATAGACATGGAAGAAGGAACGATGACACTCAAAGTCTATGATGAGGTGTTGAAAATTAATGTTAGAGACTCAATGCGGTTTAAAGAAGAGATCGGGACAAGCAAGAACATTGAAGTGCTGGATACAGTTTTTATCAGATCCATAGATTGTCTGTCACCTGAATTACCTCTTGAAAGGGTGTTGAGTCAATCGATCTTCGAGAAAAATGAAGAAACAGATGAAAAGGAAGCCGAAGTCATAGATATGATGGAAGTTCAACCAAAATGGAATAAGCCTGGACCACACCGGTGGGAAGACTTACGCCAACCATCATCTTCTGAAGAAAATAAGGAAGTAAAAAAGGGGATAGAGTTGAAGCAGTTACCTGAAAACTTGAAATACATTTTTCTTGACTCAGAAGAGAAATGTCCTGCTATTATCAATTCGTCCTTGAAAGAGATACAAGAAGTGAAGATGACACAGGTCCTAAAGAAGCACAATAGTGCGATAGGCTGGGCAATTGAAGATTTAAAAGGCATTAGCCCCACCGTTTGCATGCATAAAATCTTAATGGAAGATGATCAGAAACCGGTAGTACAACCGCAGAGGAGACTCAATCCAGCTATGAAAGAGGTTGTGCGCAAGGAGGTGGTGAAATTGCTAGATGCAGGCTTGATTTACCCCATCTCTGATAGCTCTTGGGTAAGTCCTGTACATGTCGTGCCAAAGAAAGGAGGAACAACTATAATAAAGAATGAGAAGAATGAGCTGATTCCGACTCGCACTGTTACCGGGTGGAGAGTGTGCATAGATTATAGAAGATTGAACACAGCCACCAGGAAGGATCACTTCCCGCTACCTTTTATTGATCAGATGTTGGAAAGGTTGGAAGGACATGATTATTATTGCTTTTTAGATGGGTATTCAGGCTACAACCAAATTGCAGTAGCTCCAGAAGACCAAGAGAAGACCGCTTTCACATGTCCTTATGGTATTTTTGCGTATAGGAGAATGCCTTTCGGACTGTGCAATGCACCGACTACTTTCCAAAGGTGTATGACATCCATTTTTGATGACATGCTTGAGAAGAACATGGAAGTGTTCATGGATGACTTTTCGGTGTTTGGACCTTCTTTTGATGAATGTTTGGTGAATCTGTCAATGGTATTGGAGAGATGTCAGCAGACCAATTTGATCCTCAATTGGGAAAAGTGCCATTTTATGGGGAAAGAAGGGATAGTGCTAGGCCACAAAATTTCTCATCGAGGAATTGAAGTGGATAAAGCTAAAGTGGAGGTAATTGCCAATTTACCCCCACCTGTGAATGAGAAAGGAATTAGGAGTTTCTTGGGACACGCAGGATTCTACCGCAGGTTCATTAGAGACTTCTCGAAGATTGCAAAACCATTGACAAGTTTGTTAGTGAAAGGCACTCCGTTTGTATTCGATGCAAAGTGTGGGGAAGCCTTCACTACACTGAAGAATAAATTGGTGACCGCCCCTGTAGTTATTTCTCCTGACTGGTCTCTACCCTTTGAGATCATGTGCGCAAGCGACATAGCGAGGGAGCTTGGGCAAAGAAAAGAAAAGCTCTTGCATGTAATCTACTATGCAAGTCATGTTTTGAATTCCGCCCAAATGAATTATGCAACTACCGAGAAAGAGCTGTTAGCAGTTGTGTATGCCTTCGACAAATTAAGGTCCTATCTTTTGGGGACGAAGGTAATTGTTTATACTGACCATGCTGCTTTAAAATACTTGTTTTCTAAACAGGAGGCGAAGCCGAGGCTCTTACGATGGATCCTGCTATTGCAAGAATTTGATCTAGAGATTCGGGATAAAAAGGGGTGTGAAAACACAGTGGCTGATCATCTATCCCGGATGTCACCAATAGTGGAGACGGAAGCCACACACCCCATCAAGGATGAATTCATTGACGAACGAATCCTCGCTGTGATGGGCATCCCTTGGTTTGCAGACTATGCAAACTACCTGGTAGGTAATGTTATTCCTGATGATTTTGACTATAACAAGAAAAAGAAATTTTTGCATGACTGCAGGTTCTACTTATGGGACGAACCTTTCCTGTACAAAAGAGGTGTGGATGGATTGGTTCGGAGATGTGTCCCGGAAGAGGAGCAAGAAGATATCCTTAAGGCGTGCCACAACTCTGAATATGGTGGGCATTTCAGTGGAGACAGAACGGCTGCAAAAGTCCTGCAATCAGGATTATATTGGCCTACCTTATTCAGAGACGCACAAAGGATGGTAAAGGAGTGTGATAGGTGCCAACGAACAGGGAACATCTCTAAGAGGAATCAGATGCCACAGAAAGGGATGCTTGAGGTTGAACTATTTGATGTGTGGGGGATAGACTTTATGGGTCCCTTCCCACCATCTTATGGAAAAAATTATATCCTAGTGGCTGTAGACTATGTTTCCAAGTGGGTTGAGGCAGTTGCACTACCCACGAATGATGCTAAGGTGGTGGTTACTTTTCTAAAGAACAACATCTTCTCGAGGTTTGGGGTGCCTAGAGCATTAATCAGTGATGAAGGCACCCACTTTTTAAACAAGTTGATGGAAAATGTGCTGAAGAAGTACAATGTCAAGCACAAGATCGCTACGCCATACCACCCAGACAAGTGGACAAGTGGAAGTCTCTAATAGAGATAAAGCGACATCGAGAAGACGGTCAATTCTTCAAGAAAGGATTGGTCGATTAAACTGATGACGATTATGGGCATACCGAAGCGCTCAAGACTCCCATTGAATGTCCCGATCAACTAGTTTATGGCAAAGCTTGCCACCTCCGCTTGAACTTGAGCACAAAGCATTCGGGCTACAAAATTTTGAATTATGATCGGCTAAGCAGTGAATCACGAATTCTTCAACTCCATGAGCTAGAGGAATTTCGTGATCAAGCCTATGAGAATGCTAAAATGTATAAAGAGACGTAAAATGGCATGATCGTAGAATACAATGAAAGAGTTTTGGGAAGGCCAGTTGGTGCTTTTGTTCAATCCGTGCTTAAACTGCCTCGAAAGTTGAAGTCCGGTGGTCCGTCCGTTTGTAGTTCGACGGTATTCCTCATGGCGCGGTTGAGATTAAAAATCCGAACAATGAGGATGTTTTCAAAGTGAATGGCCAAAGGTTGAAGCCCTATTATACAGGACAAGTACCGGGAGTCATTGATCATTTGCGTCTCACCGACTGAGGTGGAGTCCGTCGAGCCATGCGACGTTAAACGAAGCGCTTCGTAGGAGGCAACCTACGTATTTTTACTTTAACGTTTTCTTGTGTTTTTGTGTTATTTTATTTTATTTTTGTAGGATGGTGTAAGACTTGGATCGGTAGAAGCAACTTCAGTCAAAAAGCATTAAGGAAATTCAAAATTGGTGTATATCAGAGAAGAAACACGGGTGTCCGTGTCCTAGCACACGGTCCGTGTTGAGCCCAGACCACAAGAGCGCGCAAAAGAAAAAAGAAGTGCAAAGTCAGAGCTTTCACACGGGTACCCGTGTTCTTACACACGGACCGTGTGACTGGGCGTGTTCAGCTTTTGAAATTTTGTCTTCTTTGATTTTAAGTGGACCCCACCTAAATAAAACCTAAATTATAACCTTTCTCTCACTTCCTTCTCCCACTTTTCACTCATCTCCTCCATTGAAACCTAGCCTCAAGAGCTAAACAACTCACTTTTACACCATCACCCACTCATCAAAACACCAAAGTGCTTTTATTAAAGTTGTTCTACTCTTCATGCTCTACACTTTCACCGTTTTAGATTTTAATTTTGGGCAATTTTAATTTTCGAATTTTGTGTGTGTTGTGGTTTGTGTTTTGTTCTCTCTTCTTTGTGCAGGAACATCATCATGCCTCCAAGGCGAGTAATCCGCTGCCCAAAGAGGGATGATGATTTCGCCGAGCCATCCGAACCAAGGCAAAGACCCCGGCCTGAGTCGGGCATCCGACGAAATAGGATCGGATGACAACCCCCACGGTATTACCTTTGCTGACCCTAAGTACAAACAAAGGTATGATGTTTTGGTTCAGCGTAAGTTACTCCCGACCCGCTATATTTGTGAAGACACACTGGTTAAGTTAGGCCTTAAGGATGAGGTGTTCCGTATGTTTCATAACATCGGAATGTTGCCGTTTATGCTATTTGAGGCACCTACCTTTGAGGGCCTAACTCTTGAATTTTTGAGCACTGTTGAATTTAAACCGAAACACAAGTGGAATGGAACTGAAATGGGGTATTACGGTGATTTAGAGTTCTTTATGTTTGGGAACCAGCATAAGCTGACCGTAGAAGAGGTTGGGGCTGCCCTTAAATTGCCGTCATCTGGACCGGGGGCCCCGCCTGAGACATTCCCTGCTGCTGAATTTTGGGAGGCCATCACTGGAAAAGCTGGGTACAATCCTAGTTCTGCCAAGGCCTCGGGGATTCATAATCCTTGCTTCAGATATGCCCAGAAAGGTTTAGCGTTTACTTTGTTTGGGAGATAGCACAGGTGTGTGAAGAGGAGTTGTTTCATTACATAGTATCTTTGGAGGTAGGAAGGGTGAATGTGGCGGCATTTGCTGCCAACCATTTGAAGCAAGTTGGTCATGCTTCAAAGGGAGATATATCGGTAGGAGGAATGGTTACGAATGGCTGATTACTTGAATTATAGTCAATAGAGGAACCCTCCATACCGGAAAGAAGATTGACATGACTACTCTTGTCAATCAAAGGATGATCGTAGTGCAGCCCGGGTATTACTCCCTGGTGATTCATGAGCAACACATTATGTCACTACCGGCACCTCATTGTATTTCTGTGGCAAACCGTGGTAATTGGTTATATGTAGCTGCAGGTATGAACCTAGGAGAAAGTCCTCCACGTGGTCAAAATTTTTCAGGTAATGAAATGGAGGATGACGTTCAAGCTCCGGACCATCCTGACCAGCAACACCCGCAATTCAACCAACAAGATTCCGATCCTCCTATGACTCGCATCGTGGGGTGGGTAACCAAATTGGTGCCATACGCACCGAACAGACGCGGCAAGGTATTGAGCTGTTCAGAGAAGGAACTGTGGTGGACGACGTCCAAACTATGATGCGACGTCTCCTGTTGCAATTCCCACAGGACCCTCCTCCACCACCTCAGTAGGCAGGTAGTCTCCGTCAAGATTGAATTTAAACATTGGGGTCAATGTTTAGTTCAGGTGTGGGGGAGGTTTTATTTTATTTTATTGTTTGCTTGATTATTTATTGTTCTTTGCTCACCGATTTATTTGATTTGTTTGCTTTGTTTGTTTTAATTTGTGTTTAAGTTGTCCAATGCAGTACCGTCAGGGTGTTACCAGGTGATTGATAGAAGTCGGAAGGGAGCAAGCTAACGGTAGTGGTTGAACAACACACACCACACTTATTCTCCACAGGCACCAGGGAAGTTAACACAATCCAGAGAAGAAGGCAGGACGCAAAGCATCAACATTGATCAATAGAGTGTTGTGGCATTTTTGCAGTTGAAAGAGAAATTGCATGACACCACCAGCACTGTGGAGCATGCAAGCTAAACCCACCCGGTGAGGTTACAGAGCCAAATTCGTGATTCCATATGAGAGTTCAGTCAGGTATGACGTTATTCACTTTGATTTTGCGTATTTTCTCTTAACACAAACACACCACGAAAACATACACTGAGGCAAGTTCTTTCTGTAACCCCGAGCCTTTCTAAACCATCCTGTATGCATTGTATCCATAGTCACCCCCCTTGAGCCATTTTTTTTTATTTGTTCATATTGTTATTCATGTTACCACCCTTTCACCATTCATGTTATCGCTCGGCCTTTGTGTTTTCATCTTGTAAATGTATGACAGAATCTAAGTGTGGGGTAATGTATCATTGAGTAAGGGGAAAGTGCAAAAAAAAAAGGAAAAGATTGTAGAAATCCAAAGAAAAACAAAAGTACAAGAATAAGAAAATCAAAGGAAATAGCCTTGACACTTGCCCACTTATTGGAAACTCCTTTAGAATGACTCTAAAAAGCTGAAATCAAGAGTCGGAAGTCTTTACCCCCATACTTACGATTCAAGGTCGTTACGAGCAGAAATATGGACCCTACAGGAATACCGAGCACCAAAACCCTCTGTCATCCCGTTCTTTGTTTATCCCACCAAACCTAAGCCACGTTACATCCCAAAGACCTCATGAATGTGTGTGTGATCTGTGTGTGTAGTGATTAGAGAATTTATTCAAAGTTAAAAGTAATATGCATACCTTGATACTGTGAGTGTAAACAGTTTAACCCGGAGAGATGTTGTGAGAATGTGAAAAGCTTGCAGGTAAAATAGTGCTCGGAGGTGGAAATGTGGTGGAAAGATTGACGAAAGATGCCATGGAATAGATTGTGAAGTGAGGGTGTTGTGGAGAAAGGAATCTTGTTGGTGACCTTTGTTCGCCTCAATACATCACTTGAGGACAAGCAATGAGATAAGTGTGGGGTTGTGATCGGTCACCATTTCTAGTAAGTTTTCGCACCTTTTTCCGACAAGAATTCATAGTTTGGTAACACTAAACGGTAGTTGCACGTGTGTTTAGAGTAAGTTTTCGTATTTCTTTTTGTGTGATGTCTTTGTGTCTTATTGTCCTTTAAGTGTTGAAAAAGTACCATTTTATGTTGTGCTTGGTAGTGTTGATGTTCAGGTTGATACATGGGAGAATAGGAACTTTTGGCACGCACAGGCGGATGAAATGGAGCCGGAAAAAGCAATTTTAAGAGGTCAACACGGGCCCCCGTGTGTAGCAACACGGCCCGTGTTGAAAAGTGCCTGGAAAGTGGATTTTGTGCCAGAAACAGAGCCTGCACACGGTCACCCGTGTGCGGGAACACGGACCGTGTTGATCAAGCGAGCTGAAGCGTGTTTGCACTGAAGGGCAACACGGGCGCCCGTGTGCAGGAACACGGCCCGTGTTGCGGAGCGCGTGCTGTTTCAAATTCCTGATTTTTTGTACATCCAAGTTAATTCATTAAGGGTATTTTTGACACTTGGCTGGGGGCAGAGGGAGAGGACACTATTAAAACATCTTTAGGGCAAGAAAGAAAGGATGATTTGGATTGGAGACAATAGAGATTACGTGAGAGAAGGATTGGAGAAGCAAGGTTACGACTGACGGAGAACTTCAAGGTGTCACCATTGAAGATCAAAGTCTAAGTTCTTGTAATGTCAATTCCTTTTAATTTGTTAATCTTGAATTCTATGAATAACTAAATTCCCCACTTGCTAGGGGTTGGTTCTAATTTGGATCTTGTAATGATTATGAATCCTTAGTTTTTCAATTCAGATATTATGTTTCTTCAATTTAATTATACAATGATTTTATGCATTCTCTTTCGGAACAATTGAGATTGACTTATGACTGATGAATATAGGACTATATTTGTTAGGGTTTGTATATAATTTGGTTATAGTAGATATCTCCTAGGACTAGGGATACCCTATGATTATCATATATGACCTTGATATTGATTTACTTGAATGCATTATTATTCTTCTTGGGTATAGGGATTAATTTGCATGTTCAAGGGTTTTTCTCTAAGGACTTAGGAAAGACACTATAGAGGTTGATAATTGAAGTAACATAGATTTTTCTGAAAGAAATTGGGAATAATAACCGTTATAGGCCAAATTGACCGAACCATTCCCCTAGCTTGTTTAATTAAAAGAAAGTTAATTATTTTACATTGTCTTGTGTAGAGATTTTCTCAAACAACAAACTTCTAGTTTTTGTCTACTTGATAAGACTGATATTTCGTATTTGCATTGCAATCCTTGAGATCGATATTCGTGAATTAAAAATCACTAAAACTACATCGACAAAATAGTACACTTGCTATTTTCCGATCAAATACCCTGTTAACGGGAAAACCATCACAATCTGCACTGAAGAGGAGTATGTTGTGAGTCACCTCGCTTCATTCCGGTATGTTGAGATTGATGGTGAGATTCATGAAACCTCGTTTCAAGGATTCAACACCGTTTATATGTTGAAGACCCCTCAATAGGAGGAAGTTAAGAAAGACAAGTCGGAATCTTCTATGGTATCCTTGAAAGATGCTAAAGCTGTGGTTGAGGGTGGACGCCCTGAAGGCTGGGGCAATGTGGTGGAGGTTACACCCAAGTACAACAAGTTTGGGTTGGGCTTTGACCCCGTTTTTGCACCGCCAAATTCTTAAAGCACCCAATTTGGTTACTCCTGTGAAGTTTTCAAGCGACGACATCAGTCTTGGACAAGCGAATGCAGTTGATGACTTTAATAATGAATTCGACATCGACAAGTGGATCCTCCCCAGTGTCCCTGGCGTGGAATTGAATAATTGGACTTCGGAAGACTGTGTCCCAGTCATGATAGTCAAAGAGTAATTTTCTTTTGTTTCTGTTATCATGCAAAATAATTCATGTGCTCTGCCCAATGCACAGTGAATCATATGTAGGGCCACCATCTTTGCATTTGCAGTTTTTTACCATTAAATAAAGAACGTCTTTTTCATTCAAATATTTTGTTCCCTGTCCTTCTATTTTACATCACAATTTTAAAACGCAAAATGGCAATGCTTTATTTTTATTTTTTATCATCTTAAAAAAGACTAAAATAAGCATAAAATCAATCATGTAGATATAATCCCACACTCTTAATGGATCCCTTCGATAATGACTTTGCTATCACTCTTTATGACTTTGATAATCCGATCAACCAAGCCGAAGAAGAAGGTGACGAGGATTATGAACTCCCTAAAGAGTTAGCAAGAATGTTAAGACAAGAGGAAAGGGTTGTCCAACCACATCAGTAAGAGATTGAGAAAGTGAATTTGGTCAATGCTGGTGTGATTAGAGAGGTTAAAGTTGGGGCTGCTTTAGAAGAGAGTGTGAAGCAAAGACTAATTAAACTACTCCAATAGTATTCAGATATCTTCTCCTGGTCTTACGAAGACATGCCTGGGTTGGATACCGATATTGTTGTGCACAAGCAGCCATTGAAAGAAGACTGTCCTCCTGTTAAGCAAAAGCTTTGAAGAACTCATCCTAAGATGTCTAAGAAGTTCAAAGAGGAAGTCCAAAAATAGCTTGATGCATGTTTTTTGAATGTCATCTCTTATCCTCCATGGGTCGCCAACATCGTGCCTGTGCCCAAGAAAGACGGAAAAGTTAGAATGTGTGTAGATTATCGAGATCTGAATAGAGCCAACCCAAAGGATGACTTTCTCCTTCCCCATATTGACATATTGGTGGACAACACGGCTCATGCAAAAGTGTTTTCATTTATGGATGGTTTCTCCGAGTATAATCAAATTAAGTTGGCACCGGAAGACATGGCTAAAACAACTTTTATCATCCCGTGGGGCACTTTCTTCTACTAAGTGATGCCTTTCGAATTGACAAATGTCGGGGCAACGTACCAGCGTACAATGGTAACTCTTTTTCACGACATGATTCATAAGGAGATTGAAGTGTATGTCGATGACATGATTGCAAAATATCAAGATGAGGAAGAGCATCAAGTACATCTACAAAAGTTGTTTGACAAATTAAGAAAATTTAGGTTGAGGTTGAATCCGAACAAGTGTACTTTCGGCGTACGATCTGGCAAGTTATTAGGCTTCGTTGTAAGTGAAAGAGGCATCAAGGTTGATCTTGCTAAAGTAAAAGCAATTCAAGAAATGCTTGAACCAAGAATTGAAAAAGAGGTCAATGGCTTTCTAGGGAGGTTAAACTACATTTCTAGATTCATCTCTCACATGACTGCCACATACGAACCTATATTCAAATTGTTGAGAAAAGATCAAGTGGTCAGGTGGAATGACGATTGTCAAGTCACATTCGACAAGATAAAGGATTATTTGCAGGAACCTCCGACTATCATGCCTCTTGTGGAGGGCAGGCCGTTGATCATGTATTTGACAGTGCTTGAAGGCTCAATGGGGTGTGTATTGGGACAGCATGACGAGTCTGGTCGAAAAGAGCATGCAATATACTACCTAATAAAAATGTTTACCGACTATGAGATAAAATACTCACTGCTCGAGAAAACTTGTTGTGCTTTAGCGTGGGCTGCTCACCGACTAAGACAGTATATGTTGACTCATACTACCTTGTTGATATCCAAAATGGATTTGATCAAGTACATATTTGAAAAGCCATCTTTGACAGGCCGGATTGCTAGATGGAAAATGATTTTAACAGAGTATGACATCCAGTATACTACTTAAAAAGCTATCAAGATTAGTGTATGGGCGGATTATGTTGCTCACCAGCCTGTAGATGATTATCAGCCTATGAAATTTGAGTTCCCAGACGAAGACATCATGTACATTAGGGATTGTAACATTCCTGACCCAGATGAAGGACCCGAACCAGGATCGAAATGGTCTTTGGTATTTGATGTAGCCTCCAATGCATTGGGTAATGGTGTCGGTACAGTAATTACTACTTTGGACGGGCATCACGTCTCATTCACAGCCCGAATTTGCTTTGATTGCACCAATAACATGGCTGAATACGAGGCTTGTATATTTGGTATCGAGGCGACAATTGACTTGATAATTAAACATCTGAAAGTGTAGGGAAATTATGCACTTGTGATTAGTCAGATTAACGGTGATTGGGAGACTCGTCACCCAAATTTGATTCCTTACCGAGAGCATGTGATGAAGTTGGTTCCTTACATCGAAGAGATCACTTTCGATCACATCTCACAAGAAGAAAACAACCTAGTTGATACCTTAGCTACCCTGGCATCAATGTTTAAGGTTAAATGGGCTAATGAAGCTCCTTCAATTACCATTTAGAGATTGGATGAGCCAGCCTTTTGTTTTGAGATTGAAGTAGAGAAAGATGGAAATCCAAGGTTTCATGACATTAAGTGATATATTGAAACTCAAGAATATCCTGAGGAAGCTTCTGTGACAGATAAGAAGTTCTTGACAAGGTTCTCATCAAAATTCTTCCTCGACAATAGTGTGCTATATCGTAGACATCATGACGGGTTGTTGCTCAGATGTGTTGATAAAGATGAAGCTGCAAAGATCATCAAAGAGATGCACGAGGGCTGATTTGGAACTCATTCCATTGGGCACACTATGGCTAAAAAGATCTTGCGAGTTGGGTATTACTGGTCTACCATGGAGGTCAATTGTTTTAATTATGCCCGAGTTTGTTACAAATGCCAAGTATATGCTAACACGGTGCATGTGCCGCCATCGCCTTTAAATGTCTTAACCTCTCCATGGCTATTTGCTATATGGGGCATTGATATGATCGGAAAGATCGAGGCGACAGCGTCCAAAGGACATTGCTTTATTCTGGTTGTAATAGATTATTTCACCAAGTCGGTTGACGCAACATCCTATACAAGCGTCACCAAACAGGTGGTTGCCCAATTTATCAAGCACAATATCATTTGTTGTTACGGGATTCCTGATAAGATCATTAATGATAATGGGTCAAATCTCAACAACAAGATAATGAAGGAGATTTGTGAGTCCTTCAAGATTAAGCATCATAATTCGTCCCCATATTGCCCAAAGATGAATGGTGCTGTTGAAGAGGCAAATAAGAACATCAAGAAGATTGTGCAGAAGATGGTAGTAACATATCAAGATTGGCATGAGATGTTTCCTTTTGCTTTGCATGGTTACAGAACTACCACCCGCACTTCAACTGGGGCAACCCTATTTTATCTAGTTTATGGCATGGAGTCAGTTCTTCCCATTGAAGTTCAGATATCTTCGTTGAGAATTATGAAAGATGCAGAACTGGATAAAGATGAATGGGTGCATAACCTCTTAGACCAGTTGTGCCTCATTGATGAGAAACGGTTAGCAGCTATCGACCATGGACAAGTTTATCAGCAGAGAATGAAGAAAGCATATGACAAGAGGGTGTGACCTCAAAATTACAAGCCTGGTGACCTCGTTCTAAAGAGGATAATTCTTCCTCAAGGTGATCCTCAGGGTAAGTGGACGTCGTATTACGAAGGACCATTTGTTGTAAAGAAGGTTTTCTCTAGTGGCGCCATGATGCTCGCAACAATGGACGGAGAAGATTTTTCACTACCCATAAACGCAAAAATAGTCAAGAAATACTATGCATAGACTTGTTCTGTCGAGAAAGAGAATAATAGCAAGCGGCTACGTCCCGCATCGGATCAACGGTCGCACCTGGTGTCAACATCTCATGCTATTCTGAAGGGCAGTGATCAATTCAATCATCTTTTTTAGAAAAAGAAAAGTGATGAGATAGTCGGAGTTATAAAAGTGATAGCAGGGTTGAAACCCGATGAGGATCCATTGTCGCATTGCCATGCGTTTTAGTTTTCCTCTTATTTTGTTTCTTGCAATTGCCTCATTCCAGGAATTTCCTCTTATTGTACTTGCTTATTTACAGGCCTACTTCCAATTAATAAAATGGGTTTTTGTTTACCAATTAATTTCTTGCATTTGCTGATTTGTTTGCAAAAGACATTTAATTTTTTGTGGTAAAATTTTGCATATATAAACATTGTTGGTTTTACCATGATCAGAAAATTTTGAATGTTATTCTGAAACTTGTGTGACCCGGATGGCAGATAAAGTTGTCACACCATACCAGGGGAACTCCACTAACATTTTGTTGTAGGAATTCTTTTGTGTTTGCAGATGTCCAGATGCATTGAGGCGAAGGTAAACTATGAGCCTTTTTCCCCAATGAGTTTACTTCTGAAACAAAATTCGTCCTCCGGAAGTCTCTCTTCTCACAAGGAGATATATTCACTTCTTTTCATCATCTCTGGTGAAGCTCACTCTCCCATACTTCCTTAGTGAATGTTGATGAAGGTTCCCAAGTGAAGATGTGCTCTGAGAAAAGAGTATTGAATAAATACCCAGTGCAATTTGTTGGTGCATCTTTCATAAGGAATTCTCGAGTGAATGCTAATTAGAAGTTCTAGTTACTCAGATGGAAGGGTTTCACCCTTATCCCTCGTGAAGACGGCGTTAAAATCATTGACCGAGGGTGTTCATCCCCAGTAAGTTGGTATTGTATGGTATCCCCAGTAAGTCGGCACATCATCTTTATCCCCAGTTAAAGCCATGATTGTGTAACGGTGGTTGCTCTTTTGCAAGCGCCCCTGCCATTCCCCAGTGTGTCGTTGTCCAGCAGACAATTTCCCCGTGAAATCAATTCCTCAGTATGTTCAGCTGATCGTATTTGACTTCCCCAAGTGATTATTGAATCAACAGTTTGGTTGTATCTCTAACAGCATGCCAATTCTATCTTCCCCAGTGGAGCTTCCCGATTTGAACCTGATGGTTTAGTGACCTGCGATCATCGGTTACTCGCTTTCACATTTTTTGCAAACATGCATCTGTCATACCCCAAAATTTGCCCTCCATCTTCTCAAAACATTCCATACATCCATACTCAAGGATTCTTCAAGATTTGATCAGACAAACTCTCTCCTAGACAATCAACCCAAACTAGGGTTTGGCAATTCTCAGGTCAAGATGGACTTCCAACATCTCCAATGGTCTTCATGCCTCCTCATATGCTTCAAAGATTCTCCATGACAAGATTCAAGCCTTACAAGTCAAGATTGCTCAGACAATTGCTCAGATGGTTGAAAATCACTTGTATTGACAAAAGTCAACTCGTGGTCAACATATACCAAACTTCATAACTTTTGGTCAATATCCTCATTTTGAAGTTACATTCATCATTTGATCAAGGGTTGATCATGATTCATCAAGAAAACTCAAGATTTGCTCAAAAGTCAAACTTCTAAATTAGGTTTCTAGATGAAAAGTCAATCAACTTTGACCGATCATAACTTCTTCATACTTTCTAAATTTTTCCACCACTTTGTTTTGAAGGAAATTCAATTCTCTACAACTTCATGTCTCACAAGAATGTCCAAAAAATGCTTCATTTGAGAGGTATGGCTAAAAACATTACAGGTCATTTTCAAAGTCAACAAAATATCAACTTTTTGTTTTGAAGATATATTGAGCATGGAAACTCCAATTGAGATGAGACCAAAAAGGTTGGTTAGAGGACTCTTAGAGCTTTTCAAAAAGTCCAAGAACACTCAAAAATGTGGAAAATTGAGCAAGATACACCATTCACAAGTTGGGCAATATGGCAAGATTGGATTGAAAATTAATCAAATTTTGAAAATTTGATTTTGTACAAAAATCAAATTTGATTTGCATTGAATGTTGATTGATTCTCTCCCAAAACCATTCCAAATCCATCCAGTATAAATGTATGATGCATACCTATCAAGAAAGGAGGAGAAAATTGGCTCAAGAACCCTAACCTAGAACTCAAAAATCCGTGGCAAACAAACAAGTAGCAGTCACTGATCCATCCGTTTTCAATTGATTTTGAGGATTCCATTGCACTCCTTGACATCTCCAGAATCGATCCAGACCTTTATATCATCCAAAACCATCAAGAATCGAGCAAATACGATTTCGGTTTGTTCTTGTTTTTCCAAAATCGATTTCTGTTTTTCATGCATTATTAACACTTTTTGATTGTTTGTTCATGATCAGCATCAAGTTTGCAAGCTATCTGGGTAGCCCAATTGCGTTTTAGTGACCTGGAACGAAAATCACCATGGCTAGGTTTTCTGGTTTCGAATTAGGGTTTCTTCAAACAGGAAAAATTGGACCAAACTAAGCATACCAGAGTGATCAGGGGATGAAAACGAATTGATACATGTATTCACAATGCATTTACATTACGTGTATGTGGTTTTTGATTTTGCCAGGGCCTGTAGCGTCGAAGAAAGACCGACGCTAGCTTTAAAAATTCAAATCGGGGACGATGAAGCTTCGCGCGCGGACGAGGAGACCAGGAGATGACACTTGTCTTTCTTTTACTCGATCCGGATTTCAAACACACTTGCACACATGGCGTAGTGGTAAAGGCGCATACTGTTGAGGGATGCTCTCAAGGGACTCCAGTTCGATCCCTGCCAGGACCGGTTTTCATTCTTTTTTCCAAACTTGCATTATTTTCTATACTTTCATATTATTTTAATATTTTGCATTATTTTTAATTCTTTTCATAATTTTATTTCTGCATTAAAAAATCATCAAAAATTATTTTTCTTTTTACATTATTTTCTGAAAATCTTTATTTAATTTATAAAATTAAAAAATATAATTTTGCGTGCATATTTATTTTTATTCATAATTTTGCATTTTTATTACATTTAATTAGTTTTAAATTATTAAAGTGCATCTAAAAAATCCCAAAAAATTATTTTAACATATTTATGTTATTTCCAGCATGTCATATTTTTTCCAATTAAAAATTTGCATTTTTTCTAACATTTTCTCTTATTCAATTTCATCATATTTTCCGATTTCTCTTATCGTTTCACAGGTTATTCCGCTTCAGACGTTTCTTTACCGTTTTCATTCTTTTCCAATAATGTAACTGTTTATGGGATGTAATAGTTTAAATTAGGTTTTTATTTTCCGCAAGTTTAAATTATGTATCTGCCCCAAAGCCATGTAATAGCGTAGGACATTTACCTTTCCGCACTTTACATTCCGCATTTTAATTTCCGCACCTTATAAACTGTTAGTAATTAGGCGTGTATGGCAAGACTAAAATCAACATAGCTCACTCATAATTCCAAGATAAAAATATCTGAATTTGACACACTTTTTCACACATGCACCCCTTAGGGTAATTTTCTCTCGTTGTCTTACGAATTCAATTGGTCATGTCCCTCGAACGTAGAGGTATCCTAGCACCGTTGCCTACGAAACAAATCATCATAGTCCCTTCGATACAAAGATCATAAGACCCACGATGTCGCCTACGAATACATGATCTTGACCCTCGATTGTCGCCTACGAAAAATGATGATAGTCCCTTCGAATGTGCTAGGATACTTCCTACAAGTTGCTTTCTATGACCATCCGATGTCCCTTCGAATGTCCCGCTTACATCCAACAAATAGAGTTACCTACCAACTAATGGTATGGATATCACTATTCTAAAGGAACGTAAAATAACACAAAAACGACCAATTCTGAGTAGGTAATAAGACTTTTAGTTGCTTGCTCAAATCAAATGCTTTTCACATTTTTTTTGTCAAAGTTCAAACTTTTTCAAAACGAACATTTTTAACACTTTGTACATTTTGCTGAATCATTAAAAGTCGGAGCTTAAACATGTCAAACACATGAAAGTTTAAGTGATCTAAGAGTAACTAAGAGTTTGTAGATAACTATGGATGAAAGGGTGTGCATCTTTTTTCATAACCATTTCTGCATTTATCTAACGAAGGTTTTTCAGATACTTTTCTTTCCTGGTATATAAAAATAAAAGTCGGTGGCGACTTTGCTATCCGTACATTTGCGATACAAACACTAAAAAGTCACTGTATATACAAGATTGCTGCATCATGCATTATTTTACGTGAAATTCATGTATTGTATATTATGAGCCGTGAATAACAAATTTTTGTCCCCAGAATGTTCTTTTTCTCGAATCCCAACAAGGATAAATCCTTTGATATATGGAATCTTTGAATTATGAGGTCCCGCTTTTTCTCAAGCAAGATGTCCATTATCTTCTTTAGTGTTGAAACTGTCACCTCACCTGTTGTAACACGCTCATTATCTTACTTTAGCAAGCCCTACAATTGTTTTTCCCTTGCACAATAGTTTATTCGCTACCAATTCTGAATAGGTTTGAGTATTACGCTTCTTATATGCATGATGCGGTGATACTGATTATGTGTGGAGTCTCAGATTTTATTCATTGAAACTTTCACCATACTCTTGTGTAAAATTTTAGGACAAGTTCTCCCCCTGTGCCTTTTCGGGTACAAGAATACACTTGTTTCTCTCCTCAGAGTATAGCATTATGAGTCAGTAAAGCCTAATCGGCATTTTCTAGCTTTTGCATCACAAACCCGTCCGCTATTCCTCGTATAATGTGGTTAGTCTAGTCAGGTATCTAGTCTTTGCTCCGCTAGCATGTCAGTTCTCCCCTGTCATTGTGGGTTAGATTTTTGAGAACAAGAATACACTTGTTTCTCTTCTTTTTAAAGCCTAATCGGCATTTCCTAGTATTTGCATCATGCTTGTCCAATTATCCTATGGCATAATATGGTTAGTCTAGTTAACGTATCTAGTCTTTGCTCCGCTAGCATGTTAGTTCTCCCCTGGCACTGTGGATTAAATTTGGGTAGAGGCCAATTCTCTTTAGGTCAGGATTACACATGTACCTGTCTTTGCAGAATTCAGCATTTATTCTGTGCTCTCTTGTTGTCGCCCAATTATGCCTTAGGGCAACATATCCTTCCCCAGTGAGGCTCATTGGAATATAAAATTTCACACTCATCTTTTGATACAGTTTTTGGGATTCAGAGCATAAATATTTTAGTCCATTTTGGTATTCAATCACCTCGCACCTTGTCGCTTGGAAGACAGACACCAACCTTGCTCCCAAGTTCGAGGATGATCGAATAGGGGTACTGCTAAAATTTAAATTTACTCTCTTTCTTTCCATATTTTCTCGCTTATAATTGCTGTATAAATATACATGCATAACATTTATCATGAGGTTACCTTATTCAAAGCATTTCAAATTGTGGAAGAAACCGTGCGTTTCGGCTATCCCATATCGTTTCGAGCCAAAAATCGATATTTCTCGGTTCGTATGGCTATCACAAGATTTTCTGGTCAAAAAGCTATTTTGGCTTGATTCCATGAGCATTGGGATCATATCAATTTATTCTCCAGTTCATCTGTTTGGATCTGATACCGTCTGGAAAGAAAGTAATTAATTTTCTTTTTTCTCAATAAAGTGAATTTTGCGTTTTTGTGCATTTTCAAAGCGCCTCGAAGGTGTATCTCTATCTCGCTTGGGTATTTTCTAATGCTTTTTGACCGACAAGTCCCTCTCATTATTATCTACAAATTTTGTTTGAAATCCGGAAGCAAATTATGTGAGGAAGGTCCTCGAAAAAATCGATTTCTTAAAAGGATTAAACTAAATTTTAGTACTGAACCGTGTGTTCGCTGTGACTAAAAAATTCATATCTCCTAGAATGAAACTCGAAATCGAAATGGGCTGATTTCACCAGACGGGGTTCTATATATAACTTTTTATTCACAACCCGGTATTGAATCTTCACCGTTTAAGACCAGTTTTTATTCTTCGGACGCAATTTTGAGCTGAACCGAGCAATTTTCATCTGGTACGCAAACTTCAAAAAATCATATCTCGCTCGATTTTTATAGAAAAGAGATGGGACCAGTGCCAAAAGTTCAAAAATTTTGTTAGGTTCAATTGTCTAAAGACATTCACTCTGTAAATTCTTGATCGTAAGACCTCGCCTGCTGCATTTTCTCCGCAGAGCGCATTGAAAATTATGCATGTGTCAGTGTCATACCCCAAAATTTGCCCTCCATATTCTCAAGACATTCCATACATCCATACTCAAGGATTCCTCAAGAGTTGATCGACAAACTCTCCACAACAATCAACCCAAACTAGGGTTTGCAATTCTCACAAGATGGACTTCCAACATCTCCAATGGTCTTCATGCCTCATATGCTTCAAAGATTCTCCATGTCAAGTTTCAAGCCTTACAAGTCAAGTTTCCTTAGACAATTGCTCGATGGTTGAAAATCGCTTGTATTGACAAAAAGTCAACTGTGGTCAACATATACCAAACTTCATGATTTTTGGTCAACATCCTTTTTGAAGTTACATTCATCATTTGATCAAGGGTTGATCATGATTCATCAAGAAAACTCAAGATTTGCTCAAAAGTCAAACTTTCTAAATTAGGGTTTCTAGATGAAAAGTCAATCGAACTTTGACCGATCATAACTTTTCATACTTTCTCGTAAATTTTTCACCACCTCTTGTTTTGAAGGAAATTCAATTCTCTACAACTTCATGTCTCACAAGAATGTTCAAAAATGCTTCATTTGAGAGGTATGGCTCAAAACATTACGGTGTCATTTTCAAAGTCAACAAAAAGTCAACTTTTGTTTTGAAGATATTGAGCATGGAAACTCCAATTGAGATGAGACCAAAAGGTTGGTTAGAGGACTCTTAGAGCTTTCCAAAAAGTCCAAGAACACTCAAAAATGTGGAAAATTGAGCAAGATACACCATTCACAAGTTGGGCAATTTTGAAAGAGTGCACAAAGAGAGATACTTCTAAAAATCAAATTTTTTGCAAATGGGCTTACTTTTTCTTCATCCAAACTTATTCCTCATACAATTAGGAATGTCCAAGCCCAATGCCACGAATTTTTATTTTATTTTTCTATTTAATTTGGGATTTATTCATTTAAATACAAATTAAATTAAAAATAAAGTATAAAATCAAAATTAATTGCAAACTTGATTTATTTCTTTCCTTGAGACCAAGCAACTCATTAAAAGCTAGCAATTTCGAAATTTGATGAATATGGCAAGATTGATTGAAATTGATTAAATTTGAAGATTTGATTTTGTACAAAATCAAATTTGATTGGCATTGATCATTGATTAAATCTTTCCAAAACACTCCAATCCTTCTACTATATATACATGATGCATACCACACGAATTAGGTAGAAAAATTGCTCAAGAACCCTTATTAAATTAAAAAACTGTGGTACACAAGCAAGTGTTACCCATCCAAATTGGTTTCAATCGATTTTGAGGTGTCCAATACATTCCTTGATACCTCTTGAGTCGATCCAGACTTTACTTTGATCAAAACCATCCAGAATCGTGAAATCCGAATCGGTTTGTTCTGAAAATTTCAAAATCGTATTCCATTATTCATGCATTATTAACATGTTTTGTTTGTTTTTGTGATTAGTGATGAGTTTGCAAGCATTCGGTTATTTGATTGCATTTCCATGGCCTGAATCGTGATATACCATAACTAGGGTTTCTGAGCGATTTAGGTTTTCTTAAAATGAAAATTGGACCATGAGACCTATACCAATGCATCCTAATGATCTCGTGAATCGAACCATGGCTTTAGAATTTATTTATATTATGTGTGCTTGATTTTGTTGTAGCTAGGTCTGTAGCGTCGAGCAATGGCCGACGCTAGCCTTTCAAAAATCAAAAGGAAGAAGATGAATCAAGCGCGAGAACGAGGCAACTGTAAGGAGACGCTGCTGTTTTTCTTCTACTGCTCCGGTTTCCAAATGTAGAACACGTTAGCTCAGCTTGGTCAAGGCAAGGGAACTCAAAGTTTAAAAGCAAGTTCCAGTTCGAATCCTGCAAGACCTATTTTTTTTTCTTTTTCACAAAACTCATATTTTCATATTTTTTCTTTATTATTTAATATTTTCATGCATTTTAATTTCTTTTCATATTTTTATTTATGCATTAAAAATCATAAAAATATTTTTTCTTTGCATTTATTTTCAGAAAATCTTTATTTAATTTATAAAATTAAAAATATAATTTTGCATGCATATTTATTTTTATTCATAATTTTGCATTTAAATCACATTTAATTAGTTTTAAATTGCATCTAAAAATCCCAAAAATTATTTTAGCATATTTATGTTATTTCCAGCATGTCATATTTTTTTCCATTAAAATTTGCATTTTTCTAACATTTTCTCTTATTCGATTTCATCATATTTTCGATTATCGCTTCACAAAGTTATTCCGTTTTCGACGTTTCTTTATCGCTTTCATTTTTTTTCAATAATAATGTAACTGTTTATGGGATGTAATAGTTTAAATTAGGTTTTATTTTCCGCAAGTTTAAATTATGTATCTGCCCTAAAGCCATGTAATAGCGTAGGACATTTATCTTTCCGCATTTTACATTCCGCATTTTAATTTCGCAACCTATAAATTAGTAATTAGGCGTGTATGGCAAGATAATAATGAACATAGCTCACTAATTTTCAAGATAAAATATCCGAATCGACACCTTTTCACACACGCACCCCTTAGGGTAATTCTCTCGTTGCCTTTACGAATTCAAATGGTCATGTCCCTCGAACGTAGAGGTATTCTAGCACCGTTGCCTTCAAAACAAATCATCATAGTCCTTCGATACAAAGATCATAGACCCACGATGTCGCCTCCGAATACATGATCTTGACCTCGATTGTCGCTACGAAAATGATGATAGTCCTTCGAATGTGCTAGGATACTTCCTACAAGTTGCTTTCTATGACCATCCGATGTCCCTTCGAATGTCCCGCTTACATCCAACGAATGGAGTTACCTACCAACTAATGGTATGGATAGCGCTATTCTAAAGGAACGTAAAATAACACGAAAACGACCAATTTTGAGTAGGTAATAAGACTTTAGTTGCTTGCTCTATCAAAATACTTTCACACCTCACACTTTTGTCAAAGTTCAAACTTTTTTCAAAAAAAACATTTGAACACTTTGTATACATTCCTACATGAATCATTACAAAGTCAAAGCGAAATGCCTTTTCAAAACATTTTTGTCAAACACATAAAGTAAAGCAATTTTTAAAGTGATCTAAGAGCAACTAAGAGCTAGATAACTACGGATGGAAGGGTGCTAATACCTTCCTTTTCATAACCTTCTCCTTACTCGAATCTAACGAAGGTCTTTCTGTCTTTTACCTTTCCTTAATTGGATAAAATAAAAGTCGGTGGCGACTTGCTATCCGCACATTTATGATACAAAATCTAAAAGTCGCTTCACCGTGATTAATCGGCGACTCTGCTGGGAGACACCTAAAGAGAGAATGCCTTAGGGATTTCTAGATCACCTTTATTGCTTTTTGTTTGACTTTGTTGCTTTATCTTTAAGGGTTGCTTGGGTATTATATTGTGGGGGATCCTACACCGGATCCGGTTTCCTTTTAGGTAAGTAGCAATAATCGCGACCGTTAGACGTGATATCAAACGGTCAACATGATGGCTACGTTAGTTGACACTTTGGATGTCCCGATACTCTTCATTCCAAGTTGAGGATAGTATTTGTCGCGTGGTGTCATCAAGCTAACTAAACTTTTAGAACCTTAATTGACCCATCTTGGCCATTAGAAGGTAGTGATGGCCGGCTTTGGTGCACTAAGGTTGGTTGATACTCGATGCTACGCTCATTGAGATCGACTTTTGGATATTTTCGGTCGACCACTTGGTAGTCGTATTGAAATAAACGCCTCACGAGAAAGATCAATGATGAGATTCCTAGAACCTGGTTACTATTATAGGACGTGATGAACCAACTCAAACTTTTGGTGGGGTAATCACCTATACCTCATGCAAGCCTTAAACCTAGGCTCATTGTGTGAATTGTTTGTGTGTGCTAAACATGACATCATGACATCATTCGCATTGTATATCATTTCTAACTATTTCAAGGACCTAGGGATTTATCTTTGCCTGCTTTTGTAGGGTATTATGGCTTCTAGAAAGACTATCCGAATCAACTTCATGGGTATACCTTTCAACTCAAAGAATTGGTTTTGTAAATTCCGACCATGCTCATTCATCAAAAGACATGGTTATCTACTTGATTTGGTTATCTCGGTTTTGAAGAAGATATGATGCATGTCTCTATTTCAGTTCTTTGATCCAAACACCATTGCTTTACATTTGATTATCGTTGGTTCCTACCTTGAAGAGTTCTCTAAGCTACTTGGGTACCTATTCTTGACCAAATGCCATTCACCGTTTAGAAAAGGTTCTAAGTACGAAGACATTGCATCAGCCTTATCTTAAGCGCCTAGACATTGAAGCCAATTGGGAAACTAGAAGTGGAGTTAAGGGTTTATCCAAGTTCCTAATTAAGAAAGCTCTTAGAATTCCTCAAAGTTATGAGTTTCATGCATTTGAAGACATTGTGGCCTTGCTAATCTATGGTTTGTTCTATTCTCAACTCGATCAATTCATAGATGTCAATGCCATCAAGTTGTTCTCATCTTTAATCTTCTATTTATTTGAGATATCTTGTATGATATGCTTCTCCAAGATATTGTTCGATTACAATCACGATTCTGTAATTACTGATTTAAGGTTCATACACGCTGGGGCATGGTAAAGAAGACGATACCAAGACTTTGGGGCACCAAACTCCATTCCTTGGGAACCTTACCTCAAATGGGTGAGAGCTCGAGCTCAAAACCTCATGATATTCACGCTGTTTACTGTAATTATGGAACTTGTTGCTATAGGTGACGTAATTCTATAATTGCTTCCATCCCGACATGCCTAATGATTGAAGACTTGAAGAGATCCTGGATTCACTTAAAGAAGAGAGGATACCTTTGAAGCTCAGTGTTATGCAAGTGAGAAGAAAAGGAGTTGACCAAGCTACTTCACGAGGAGCGAAACATCAACGCCTACACGGCACCAAGAGGAAGCGCCATGGAGACTTAGAGCTTTAGGATTTATATGTTTTCTTTATTGTTTTGAACTATCTCTTGTACTTAAAAAGAAAAAGAATAAAAAGAGAACTAATAAATGTTTGCTTGTTTAACAAATTTAAATCTCTAAGGTCCTTGAAAACATTGCATTGCATTCGATAAACATCATCATAGCATAACATTGCATCTGTGTACATCAAGATTGGTTTTCTCATTTGCTCGCTATTTATTTTAGCAGAAATGGTCTTTGAAGTACTGTCAAAGATCTCAGTGCTCAATGCCGGCCAAGAGATGTTTACCACTTGGTCCAAGGCCAAGAAGATCTCAAGAAGCTCATCAATGAAAGAAGAAGGTTGTTGGTCTCTCAACATGTAAGTGACGCAAAGGTGGTCCTAGAGTGGTTAGTCGAATTGAGCTCAAGGAAGTGTCAAGAAGGAGGATGAGCAAAGTAACAAGGGTGATGAAGCAGTCAGCCCGAGCTTGAGAAAACTATGATGATGGCCAATACTCATGAAGATGACAAGTACAAGCAACTTGAAGACCGCTTGAATGTTGTGGAAAACTCAAGATGTCCGGGCTGAATTTTGATGATCTGAGTCTTGTCCTCGTGTTGTGATTCCTCCCAAGTTCAAAGTTCCAACTTTTG